>OV816031.1:61138538-61738538 GCA_929113105.1 Agrypnus murinus | reverse complement strand
TCTACTTTGTCTCCTAATAGATTTCCTTTCTTGTTTTTAGGTACGTTATTTGGTTGGCTCTATTCTTTTTCTTCACTTCTCTATAAAAATTTCTTATTTTTTTTATTTTGGTAATGGTACTCTATTTCTTCCACTATTTATTCCATGTACTCTCTTTTCTCTTTTCTGTTCAGTTTTCTAGTTTTTGATCTCTGCTCCCGGCATGCATTACTGACATTCTGGTTTTGTGTCTGGAGCACTTTGAGTCTTAGTTTATTTTTCTTCTCTACCTCCCCTTTGCATTCTTCATCCCACCATGTGTGCCTTTTTATTCTTTGCTTCAGTGGGATTGCCTTTCCCGTTGCTCGCTTCACGACTCTTTTCTTCTCCATCTTTTCCCATTCTTGTTCAATATTTTGTGCATTTAATCCTTTGTCTTTTCGTATTTATCCATAATTTCTGTTTCATACTTCCGTTGAACCTTCATGTCCTTCAGTGCCTGGTAATCCTAATGCATTTTTTCCCTATTTGAATCCTCCTCTTCTTCTGCTTCCCATTCACCTTCATGTCTATCCTAACCAAAAAGTGATCCGTGTCTGCATCAGCTCCTCTACATCATTTAACATTTTTTTATAATCTTACAATGCTTCTTGTCTATCATTACGTGGTCAATTTGATTTCTGTAATTACCATTGGGCGATATCCACGTCTCTTTGTATATATTCTTCCTTTTAAAGTTTGTAGTTATCTGATTTTCATTTGATTTTCTTCTGCAAATCCTATTAATCTTATCCTATTATCGTTGCTTATTTCGTGCCGACTTTCTCCTCCTGTTATTTTACTACTTTAATAATTATTAACTAAATTATTTTTTTAATCAACATGCTCTTCAGCGACCTCTGTTGTCTTTACTTTGCCGTTCTGTAGACTAGAATTCTACATTAGTACAGATCAGTTTCTTGCAGTCAACTATGTTGCTGGAGAGCCTCCACCTTAGTTGTACGACATCGTGTTAATTAAAATTATGTCATGGAGAGCTCCATTATGTCAGTTAAAAGTAAATTTTGGTATATTTACATACTAAGGGTGGCTGAAAGGTGATTATTTTTATCCAAAAATCCTACTTATGGTCAAATCATTAATAAATCATCATTCAATTATTCATTGGTTGGTCATTTCAGACCAACTATTAGGTATTTTGTGTATAACTTCAATTCTATTAATGCTTGAATAGTACGAAACACAACGTACAAAGAAGAGTTTCTAATTTATTTTAATTTAAAACAATTGATAGGAATGTAAATACACCCTTGCGATGAATTTAAATCTTCCTTTACAGATGGTCGTTACATTATCCCTTTAAATAGGAACTCTAGAAATGCTGAACTTGATAATTTCAGAGAAATTTAAAAAAAACTAGTGTAAACTAGATTCATTTAAAAAAAATATAAAAAGCTTGATTGCAATTACAATTTTGAAAAGTGCTAACTAGACAGTAATGATGAAATCGATAGAAATATTAAACATTGTCAAAACATGGGAGCGTAACAAGGAATCTACTGGTGAGACGTTGAGGAAACGCGACGTACAAGTATCAAAACTGAATTATCAACTAACCAAAACAGGCCGAAAGAGTCATTTTAATTCTACGTTTGATGTTGGAAATGTTTTTCGATGTACCTGTTTGTTTTTGTGTAAACGCGAATATACCTTGAATTCTAGCCTAATAAAATTTTATATTAATACAACAGCTAATTTATTAAAATTTTAAAACCGACCTATAATATTGTTTATTGTTTCCAGCCTTATTTTGTGGAACTCCATAATCATGAAATAAATAAAGATTATTAAAAGTTTCACAGTTTTATTAAAATATACCTGACAATATTGTTTCGACAGCTATGCTGTCATTATCAAAGGTAATATAATTATAAACAAACACGTCGCTAAGGTAGATAATAGGTAACTAGATAAAATAGGTAACTAGATAAAATAATAATAATAATAATAAAAATTAATAATAAAAATCATAATTAAACATCTAATACTTCCAGTAACGGAGAATTACTGAGCTCAAGTTGTTCATTCATTAAAGGTACCCTGAGTTTGTGTTTGTATATCTCAAAGGCTTCTAAAATGTCTAATTTGCTTTTGTTATTACAAAAATGTAGGAATTTAATATTATTTTGAGAAGTCATTGTGTGATTTTGTTCTAAAAGGTGTTTGGCGTAATTCGATTTTTGTAATGACGTACGTGTTCTTTATATCTTATGTCAAAATTTCGAAGTGTTTGTCCAATATATACCGAACTACAAAAAGAACAATTTAAACGGTAAATGCCCGATTTCATGATATCATGTGTTCTGTCTTTAGCATTAAATAAAAATGAAAAAGTGTTAGTGTTGGTTTTAAATGTTATTTTATAATTGTTGGGTTTTCTTAGTATATGTGCAATTTTTTCTGATATTTTGCCAAAATATGGTATAGATATGTAATTTGTGTCTTCTGTTTGATTGTCAATGGGATATATTCTTTTGATAGCTAACCTATAATCTTTTTGTTTAATTAAAGTGTCAATCATGTTCGGATTATAATGATTTGCATGTGCTAGTTGTTTAATGGTTGATATCTCTTTGCTAAAATCTGATTTTGTTAGTGGAATAGTTAAAGCTCTGCGTACTAATGATCTGTATGCTGCTATTTTATGTGTATTGTGGTGACAAGATTCATTTGGTATTGTTATGTCTGTTTGTGTTGGTTTTCTGTATATGGAAAATTCAAAAAGATTGTCTGCGTTAATCTTGATATTTAAGTCTAGAAAGTTTATAGCCCTGTTTTGTTCTGTTTCTAGTGTAAATTTTATATTAGGATGGATATTGTTTATAAGAATTAAAAATTCATTGATAACCTCAAAAGAACTGTCAAAACAAGCTAAAATGTCATCAACATAACGAAACCAGAAGATAATGTGTTTAGAGAGGTTTAATTCAAATATTCGATCTTCAAACTTGTCCATAAATATGTTAGCTAATAGAGGACTTAGAGAATTACCCATAGGTAAACCATCCTTTTGTAAATAAATTATGTTATTAAAAGTGAAATAATTTTGACTTATACAAAGGTCAAATAATTGAATTAATGTTTTAATAAAAATATCGCAACCAACAACATTAAAATAGGATCATCTTGTTTCATGGCACATTCAGACCTCATATAAAAAATAATGAATTAGTCTGCACTTTCTTGTGATATATTCTTTTGTATTTTAAATTACGAGCAAAATTTTTAGTAGTCAACAAAACAATAAATTCAGTTTCATGTGTCAAATTTTATTACTTGCTATTTCCGGTGGGTTTTGATAAGAACCTTTTAGAATGCTAAATATAATGAGAATTTTTCCTTTTCTTTATTGGTAAAAAATGTCGTCAAGTTTGATTTGTTTTTGACCTTTTAAAAAGTCCCTCACTCAAATTAATAAAGTTCATATACTTTTCGCATCCCTGTAAGTTAGTCTGACAGTGGCTCTTGAGGTCAAACACGTCGCCTTATGGCCAACGTGACTGTGTTTTATTGTCATATAGTTAATATAAAGTTGTATGTATCTTTTTAAGTGTTCCGTATTGTCTATATTGTACAAGAACTCGTCAAAAATATTGATTCAAGCTACATTCTAGTTAATTTTTATGTACCGTTTAGTTTAAGGTTTAGTTTTACGCGTTCAGTTTGAAGTTAGGTTTAAGTTTCGTTGAAGTACATAATTACAATAATTACAACGAACTTATTCCGTATTGGAAATTAATGTGAAGTTTAAAGTCTGTCGTTAAACATGAAAAACAGTACAAAATTTAGAAGGTATGTTTCCTGCAACTGTAGTTCCAGTCAGAAGTTTTTTATGTGAAGTTTCGTGTTATAGCCAATGGTTTCAGTATTTTAAATGGTTTGAGTCATTTTTTGTGCGAAGCTATAAAGTGTTAAGGATAACTAACTGTATTTAGGATTATGGTCAATTTGTTTATGCAAGTTTCAAAAATATTGTTTGATTAAAAATAAAATTTTTTGTGCTTTAAACTTTATTTGGTTTGTGATCCCGAAATTTAAAGTAAAGTGTAAGAATAATGAAGTTAAGTAATATAGTTTTCGATGTAATAAATTCAACCTTTTTTTATTTAATATACAGATTTCAAATTTAAATATTGTTCGGCTCAACAAACTGGTGATTATTTTATTAACAAAATTTTAAGTATTAAAGAGATTTGTACAAATAAATTCAATATAAATTTTAAAAGAAGGGTCATATGCTAAACTGTGGACTTTATTCAAACGATGTAACATATTGCGGTGTATTTAACTAATAAGAAAAGCCACACGTTCGGGGCAAACATAAAACATATACGATGATCTATAAAAATAAAATAAAATATAATATGTCCACCGTTCCAAATATAAACATAAACTATATACTATGGATTAAAATGAGAATACACCACAGATATTTTTCTTTATTCCACTCAGCTAGCTCAGGTTTACTCAGTAAAGCATAAATTATTTGAATTACGAGGCCCTTATTTACTTTTATGCCTGGAAAGGATGAAAAACTTATGTTGTAAACGCTAAAGCTCCTGCAAGCTGGACAACCACTGTTAAACTCTGAATTTAAAACAAAAGAAAACTGGATGCTTATAATTGCATCAATTAAACACATATGTAAATTTAAAAACACATAAACTTTATTTAAAGAACGAAATAAAATTTCGAATGAAAAAATCAAAAACAAGAAATATTGTTTAAATCAATACAATTATTAATTGAGAAATAAATTCCCAGGCTTGCTCAAATGTTATTAATAGTTGTAGTGGCCTGACATAGGACCAATACGGTCATTCATTTGAACAGACCAACACAAATCAAAAGTTATTTATAAATAAAACTGTTTGTCTAATAAAAATGAATTTTAAATAAAAAAAATTAAATTGTTTCATTTACTTGAAAGTAAATCAGTTCTCAAAGAAACTTGTAAACTAAACAAATTAAATTTGTATTATTGAGGATAAACTTTATAAGTTCAATATTATTAATGAGATTAAAAAACCCATTTATTGTGACCAACCTGGTATAAATTATAAATTTGGTTTCCTTTTAAATAATAATCCTTTATTGGTAACACTGTGACAGAACCTGTCAGCTGATTTCTTGTTTTCAAAATATCGATACGTAGATCGATGAAGTAAAATAAATTCTTCCAGAATTTATTTAAATAATCACGTTCACTTTAAATAATTATAGAACAACACTAATATCTCCTTTTAATTCTAAAGATTGTTCAGGTAACACTTTAATTTAATTCAAACTTCATTTAAAATATGACATTTACGTCAAACACATATGGTTAAAATATCTAACCTCAAATTAAATTACAGATTTTATCCGGAGTCGGGTATAGGTTTTGCCCTGAACGTTTTGTCGACTGATTTTGTTAAAATTTGCTCCATCTTATATACTTTATGCCAGAACAAAAGCCGGCGATGACATATTTTCAAAACAAAAGCCCATCATGTAAGCTTGATGACGTCACTAATCCCGTACAGCTGTTATTACTCATCACTAATCCTAATTCTATGATTACAGGATTGTAGCCCTTAAAACAAGGATCAAAAGAGTATAAAAATCCCATCCCATCCCATCCCATGTATAAAAATGTATCGTAACGAAGGTATAAAAGAAAAACCATTGACAATATACAAATCCCGTTATGACCTAAATACATATAGAATTCAACAAATCAAGGTTTATCCTTTACAAACTAGTTACATAAATACACACAACAAATAATACAAATAAATTCTCCAGGAGCATCTTTATAATTTACAACAAACATAATTTTCTACAGTACGAACTACAATGAATAAACTAATTAATGCATTTGCAAGTTCCAGCTTAAATATTGATTCAAGATTAATCAATTTATGATCAAAGTGTCCAGCATACAGTACTCCAAACACTTACATAAAAACAATGGTGAGGAAAAATAGGATAAAAGTCAATAAGAGTCACAATGTAACAAAACGACACGATTTAAACCTTCAGTAATTAAGATGGTCAAAAATTTTATAACCAAATTCAAAAATTAAATGTATTATATAAGTCATAACAAGATTGACCTAATTTATCTGTTTTCAGTTAATTAACAACGTGAAACTGAGCTGGTCTTCTGGAAAATAGAAAAATTTACCTAACGTTGAACATCGTAATTTCTAAAATTGAATAAGAAAATTACTTCTTCCAAGCAAGTGAGGAA
Organism: Agrypnus murinus; assembly: GCA_929113105.1. NCBI lineage: Eukaryota > Metazoa > Arthropoda > Insecta > Coleoptera > Elateridae > Agrypnus > Agrypnus murinus. The sequence continues at coordinate 61,732,264 of OV816031.1, read as the reverse complement.
AACATCCCAATGTGTAACTTGAGTTGCATAAACATATTTATGATCAAGTAATCTAACTAAATGACATCCTTTTTCTAAAAATGAAACCTATCATTATGCATATAAAATCTAGGTTTTGTTTGCATGAAATTTTTATTCTAAATTTAAATATTAATGAACCTAACTGTGGTCCTATATATAGCCTTTACATTAATTATGCCTATGACATAACATGTCTCTCTTTTGATTTGAATCAAATGTGTGAAACGTTTGTTTTGACGTTTCAGTTCTGTCGTTAATAAAATTTTCAATAAGGTGATTTGATATCACCGCAATATATTCAGTTTGTTAGCGCCCTTTATTTCTTACATATTTCTGGATCTGTTATATAATCAGAAGTTTTTGTGATCAACACCCACGACCTCTGAGTATATTTTGATTTAATAATATGTCTCGGTCGGAGCATTAAGGTAACAAGTATCTATAGAAAGGTTTGTGTATTTTCGTTGAGAAAACTTTAAGTACGTACGTCTATTCATATTTTAATTAGAGTAATTAAGTATGCTACAATTGGAGCCCAAGTTGGGTGCTTTTGTTCTTGATTAAAAAGGGGTGTTATATGTTTTGAATTATTGATTTGAAATAAAAACAGATAAGTATTTGTGAATTCTTATGCGCAGTTCTATAATATATAGTAATGCTACATGAGATGGCTTTTTCGCATTAAGAGACAATCACAATAGTAGAATTTACTGTTTCAATCCTTAATGAAACTCCATAACCATAAAATATGAATAAAACGATTAATAAAGGTTTTACAAGATCTATTAATATTTCTACATCTGGCAATTGTTTGAATGCTATGTATTATTATATTTTACTAGGGAAACCTCGTCAAGACTTGACGGTCAAAAGCATTGAAGGATTTCCCTATATACAACCATCGATGTATGATTGCAATTCTTTGGATTTTCGTGAGCGATTATTATTTAAACAAACATAACCAGTTGAAAATTCTTAAGCCTAGCAATACTCTCTCCTAACTTACCCTCTTCTCTTCCGACATATATTCATCTCTGGCTTACCCCTTCCCGCCAGTTTATTTTACATACATACATACGGAAATTCTACCTTACGAAATGATAAGAATAAAATCAAAAATCGATCTTGTTTAAAACATTCTTGAAAACGTTTATTAGTATATATTTCAAAAACATGACGTAAACATAGTGTTGGCAAATTTCCTGCGTTTTATACAAACAATACGAAACTGCTCTAAATAAGCAATTGCTATCAGCTATTATTTGTATAATAATTCATCTGTTGTTCCTAATTTTCAACTATGCGGGTTTTGTCTACGTAACCTAACAATTCTTTAAACATTAACCGCATATTAACCGCTTATTAATGTTTGAAGTGGATTGCTACATCACCCTTTTATATTTATAAGCGGGAGTACTTACGAATCCCACCACCGTAAAAAGTGAGTGGGCGTCCCTAGTGAAAGTCCGATTAGCACGTCTCAAATTAAACATTTTATATTTGTTGAAATAAAAAATATAAACATTAAAAAAATACAAAAATTAAATGGTGTTGACTGATCTACACAGCGAAAGCTTCAATTTAAAAAAAAGATCGCTTAGATCGGCCCATTGGAACTCTCAAACGAACTGGAACAAAAATACGCCTTGGGTTTTAAATATATAGATGTTTTAATCATGGTAGTTTTTCTAGCATTGCTGCATTTAATATTGGCTTCTATTAGCGTTATTTATTTTAAACTGAATTTAGTGGCGCCCTACGAACATCTTTATATCAACGCAGAATTAATCCCTTTTCATAATTCCCATATTTTCTTTGATTATAAGATCACCTGTACCACCGAGGCATGGCCGGAGTTTCTTATTATTGTTAAAAAAAGTGGTTGTCGCAATCTAAAAACTTTAATGAAAAAATTCTCCACCAAACAATGTTCGGAGTTGGTAACCAAAATGTAAATACAAATTATTCTAAATTGTACAGAAAATCAGAAACACAAGTTCGCATTAATATCATATTATTTTAAAATAACATGAACACTTATTCTTTCAACCGCGAAAAGTTTGCATATAACTGCGAATTTAAAGAACATCTAGAAACCGTTACACATGGAAAGTATAATCTCGTAGATGTTATAGGAAATATAATTTGTTTGTCATTAAAAGCGCCTGTTGAACAAAGAAATCAAAGATAACATTTACACAAGCTTGGTGTAGGTTAATAATTTTTTCGCGAATTTGCAATCGACAAGTGCTACTTCTAACTACTATTAAGTGATTGCTTGGATTAATTAAATTAAATGAAGCAATCGTATTTGTTATCGCACTTTCTGTAATTTTTACAAGTTAATTCTTAGGATCGTAGTGGTTGTAATGTCTGTTGTGTTAGATTAAGTATGTATGTAATGGACTATTAAAGTTATTTTACGGAAGTATAAAAGTATTAGTAAAATGAATGTATTGTTAAATTAAAATATGTACGTACTAAGCAATAAAATAAACCATTTTTAATTGAAGTGCTTATTAACTTTTTTTAAGCAACAGCTAGAAACTCCAACAATTCGCTAATTATACAAATTTATCTTTCTTTCAAATGTTGCTGCATTGCAAATGCATAATACTTATATGTTTTTGTTTTACTTTAGTGTATACCTTGATAATATTATTTAAGACTGGATTTAATTGCGTTTGCATATTTTTATATTCACATGTATTTGCATTTTTACACGTTATACTAATTTTTAATAATTTCTGACCATGCGACGTTGTTTTAATGTGTTTTATAACACATATACATCAAGCGCTGCAAGTAGTTAGTCACAGACACACAATTTATTTATAATGTTTTTTTTCAATAAATTTCTAGTAAATCACAAAGAAAGAAGTAGTCAATGTTTTTGGCACATAATGACCGCCGCCTCCACCAAAATGTCACGTGGGTGGTTGTGACTAGGGTCGTAGCTAACGGTAGCGATAGCATGAAACGCAAGGTTCAATTTAATGGTATAATAAGTGAGGGACAAGATTACTACAAACTATACAAGCATGAGGGCGGACAGTACTTCATAACTGGCTTACGTATACCATGAGATCATGGTTGAATGGAATCATGAACTCGACTGACTTCTGTCTCGTAACAAGCCTGTTTATACACGGTGCCCTCATGAATATCGCAAAAGCCGTTGATTCATAAATCAATATATTAGCTTTTATGACTGCGTACATGTATTACTTGTTATATATTGTTTGTTACACACTACGCTGCAGACGAGATCATGGTAGGATAAAATCAAAAACTCGCCTAACTTATGTCTCGCAACAAGCCTGTCTGTATACGGTACCCTTATAAATATCGCTAAACCCGTTGATGTATAAATGAATATACTAGCTTTTATAATTGCATACATGAATGTATTAACGTTTAGGACTGAATACATTATCATATTAAAGTTAACTCTAGGTGCTGAGTTTACGGTTCCACGTATTCCCCAGTACTCCGTTGTTCAGCATGCAGATCTTCCTTGGCATAGGTTGACGTTGGAAAGGCGCGTGTAACCTTGGTAAACATTTATGCTGGTTGGAGTGCAACTTGAGCATGCAACAATTATTTAATTCTGAATAATTCCGTCTGTGCCAATATGCTTTCAAAGAATTTTTTAAAGCAAAACGTGTAACTATTAAAAATACTGAAACCAAACATTCCCCGCTTCGGCGCCAATTGTAACATTCCAAAAATACTAAATATTTACTGAAATTGGTTACTTAAAACCAAGAAAGATACTTACTGTACTTAACTGTGCACCGACGGAGATCTCTTTTTGTTGACAAATTATAATTCAAGGGTAGGTACTGGTTTCTTAAACTCATAGATTTTAAAGACAAAATAAAGTTTTAGAAATAATAATAAATATGGGCGCCATTCACTTGAAGTCAATGCAATATATCAGAATCCGCAAGTGAAAAAAAATACAAAATTAATTAAATTAAATCAATAATTTAAATAATTAGTCAGGTTGACGTTAAGCAGGTTAATGTATTTGAATAACTTCAACAAATGGTTGAGCCAACATTATCACAACCATGTCTGGTTTTTTAATTCTCATTTAGTCGTAGATCAAAATTTATTGTTTTTGTAAAACACTGGAACAATATTTTATTCCATCCATAATCCATAATCTTTAACTTCTTATACCTTTCGGTGTCGCAGTGCCGGACACACCGAGCCGCAGAGTGGATATGTGTATGTGAGACGAGGCAGCGGAGCCATATAGGCAAGTACACTGCGCTTGTGGTTTACCCATCCAACTACTGACCGCCACAAACTCGACTTAACTATGTTAAGCGATAGAAATCCACTATAACCAATCTGCCGCACTGCCGACGCAATATTTTATTAATATGATAAAAGTTACATAAAAAATCTTAAGACATAACGTCATAACTAAGACGACTTACTTAAGAAATAATGTTTATCAACTAATCCTTAATATATTGTGAAATGTATCATCAAAATACACAACACTACATTGCCTTTTGTTCACTTTAAACTTTCGGCATCAAGTGCCTTACATATGTAGAGCATGAAGAACTGTAAATCCTGCTAAAGATGCTGAAGATAATAACGAGACTTACGAACTGAAGTTTGCTGGGTTTTATGTCTTTAATAACTTGGCTATTACCACTCAATAATAAAAATCCCAAACTCATACAATTTCAATAAAAACGTCCGTTATTTACAAATTTCAAGTTAACACATTTTTAATTACCAGAAGGTTGCATTGTTTTAACGTAATAATATTTTGATCCGACCCAAATTATGCAAATCCACTATATTAATATTATAACGGAAAATAGCGGAATAAAGTTTATTTATCTTTAAATTTTCAAATGATTAGTGAATTTCCTTCCCTAATCTTCAACTAACGGTACACTGGATTAAGTGTTAATTTTATTAACACGAGACTAAACTGTAATCCAAAGCACTTAAGCTTTCCTGTACTGTAAACGGAACGAAAAAAACACAAAACTATATCGGAAACTAATATATCTGCCATTTGCAAACGGTATCATATTCTACTTCTACTACTACTATTCTAATTTTGTAACTGTAATTTCGAAAACACAAACAAACGAAGAATGCCATAATAGGCTTTGAGGCAAGCGCTCGCAGCTTGGGCTCGAAAGCCGCTGTGAGACTCTCCGTCTACGACTCGACTTGGGGATGCAAAACTATCTTCTCCCTAATATTTTTAAGAAAGGGAAAATAACCACCCTATCGGAAACAAAAATGACACACATTTCACAATAGAAAAAATCCTTCTAGAATAGCATTAATTTTATTTTTTGAGACGAAAGAATGAACTTCTCACGGAAGGGCCAATAAAAAACAGACCAGACTTGCTTTTATCTGTAGATTTTTTAAGAATCTATTTAGCAAACATGAAATAAGCATGTAATGGAAACAAATTTTGGTTAAATGCGCTTATACGTATTATTTTATGTAGAAATAATTTTTATCTTGATATTTTATTACCAAAAACACATTTGTCGGCATGAGAATGGCTTGAAAGCCGTTTTCTATACTAACGAAAGACATTATTATGATCGGAATAAAATCTGCAATTTTAAACTGACAAAAATATATTCATACGTACAGGGTCGTACTAAGATTATTTTTAATAAATACATTTTCCAATGTATTAAAATGGATCTTGAAATTTTAACATGTTACAAACGTTCTAAATAATAAATCGAAAAACTTCAAATTTTGGGGTACGTTTACAACAGCTTCAGTGTCATAAAATCTGTAATCAGTCACTTGTATTTAAATAGTTTGTATAGTATTTATTGTCATGCGGATTCACGGGGGGAGGGGTAAAATGAGGAAAGTTCCTTCCCCAAATTTTTTGCAATTTTGAAAAATCAGAAGATTAAAATAAAATTCAATCTTATATACACAACAAATTTCTATTGTGATATTAACCACTCAGAATTTCTTAACAAAATATTGTAGAATACTATTTTAAACATGTTACATATTTATAATGTCAAAACCGCCATAAAAGTATTTCTTTGCATTTTTATGTCAGTTTTAAGAATGATTAAATTTTTCGAAATGCCAAACAGAAGTCGAAAACTTGGTAAGTTTTCTGAAACTCTCCCTGAATTGAAATGATAATAAACTAGATTTTTTAACTCATTCAGGCTGATTTTGAAATTCCCTCCACACATACAAATATTACACAAACAAGCAATAGGATCCGTCCACTAATGCTTTTCAAATGGCGATACTACCGCCGGCAAACTATTCCCACTTTTCTCACACGAAGATTCTAGAAAATCCCTTCAAACAAAACATTCCTTAACTAAGTGTTAATTAAAAATTAACACATATATAAATATTATATATAATTATATAATATTTTTCCAGAAATTCCTCCCCTCCTAAAATAATTATCTGGACTCGCCCCTGTTATTATTTATAATAATAAATGTAGTGAAGGTAGCATTTACATGAACCTGAATAAAATCCCATAGTAGCAAATGGTTTTTAAAAATAAATTAATACCTACTTTGTTTATTTACATGCGTTGCATTAGAATTCGTATTTATATCACTCTCAAGTTGTCAGTATTATAACAACATTTCCACTGACCTTGAATTATTGTTAAATCACTCGAGTTGTAATTGTAGTTTTCTAAAAACATCGCCGAAAATCTTTTTGGTAACAAAGGATGCAGTATTTTTATTTTTAAATTAAAAAAATTCCAAATTTGAAAATTGGAATCATTCATTAAAACTGTTTTGCAAGTATCAGATAATAATGACACAAAGCATTCCTAATACCACTTAAAACCGCATATAAGAAGCCTTTACATTTTAGTTCCAGTGTCTGCTTAAAAGACTTGCAATTGATTCTACGTTAATCCAATAGATACTACATATAAAATTATTTTGCAAGGATTTCTAGTTTTGTTATTTGGAACAACTGATCAAAATGCACAGTTCCACATTTTTATATGACTAAATAACAGAAAGAGATAATTCTGGAAAATAAAACAGAAATTACAACACATGGCAAGAACTGCGTCATGTCATACCAGGTAGAAACACTACGGATTTTTTAAGAAATTCCTATTTCAAAATCGAGAACTGTGTGAGTGCGCACATTAGACGATACACATATTAAACTTTAAATTTTAACAAAATTTAACACATACGTACATATTGCACATCTCCTGCAACAAAGAAACCATATTCAACCACCCAAGACAGGGTAATGGTTTGGCCAAAATACATGACGAAATGAAATAAATGCACCACACGTTGCAACTAACAAATTAATGCTGAGTAACTACTACACAACTTGCAATGAAATCAATTCAAAACGATGGGATCAATCCAAAAGAATAATAGTACAAAACGTCAAATCTACAATCACTGAGATACAAATAAACTAAATCTATTAGAAATCGAAGTATGACATCCGATTGTGAGATTAGTAGATCAGTAACAAACCAGATTTGTCAACTGTCAACTGAAGTACGACCAGATAGAGTAAAATACATACTCCATACTCATCCATCGCAAAGCGATCTACGATTAAATTCAGATAATACAGACTATTCCTTGTAAATAGGTAATAAATAGTCAACAAGTATCGCGTTTCGAATGTCAGAAAAGCGACATTCGATTTTTATCAATTTGCTTTGAAATAACCAAAACTTAAGTCGTTACTTAATTTTAAGTACAGATTAATTTACAGATTTGAAAAACAAAGCAACCGAAAAATTGAAGAAATTTGAAGAAAATTGCTCATTTGCTGTCATGACTTGCTATCCGTTTAGCACCATTTCCGGTACCAGAATAAAGTACGACAACTAGCATTTTGTTGTTATGGACGTTTACGCTACAATTCAAAAAAGGACCAAGTGTGGGATATGTTAAAACACGTACAGGATGCAAGGTAATACTTTGAGTCTCTTTACGCCTACCCTGTCTTTCGTGCGTCTTTTATGTTGAATACATAAAAAACATTTTGATGATGTCGATGGCCTCTCGCAACAACACTTCCACGAGACTTTTCCTATGAAGTGCTCTAAGAATGGCGGCTTCGTAGTGATTGCGGGATGAATAGATTACCTATCTTTAGAGAAGCCCCATTCCATGAAGTGATTTGTGTTAGGACATCTTAGAAGATGTATCTCTAACTTCCTTCTTTATCTTGAAAGGGACACAGAGAGAAGAGCAGAAACAGACAGAGGAACTTACTGCAGTGCAGTGTAAACAAACCAGTTAATAAATACTCCAATTTTCTCAGGTTCTTCTAACGTCGGTACCTACCTACGGTTTTTGGGATAAGTGTACGGATAGTGAGGTGGCTTAGAGCTGTATTTCAAGATTACCGTTACCTGGCGGATAAAATCTGGTATGAAGGTACCTTAGGGTAACTAATAAATGTTAGCTTAGGAGCCCTCTGAAATTTCTAAAAAGATTTCATGTACAGCACTAATTTCTCGATTCTTCTTACACAAAAGCTCCTTTCTTATCTGGTTGATACTGTTGAAAGGTGTGGGTTCATCATATAGAACAACAGTCTGTCGTTCCAACTTCATGAAGTGTTCACAGTCGGCTTTCAGCAGTTGGAATGGATGAGTCGCCAAATACACAAATGTATCAGTGTCGTCTTGAAATGCTTGCCATGCTTCTCAAATGGACTTCCTAGTCTTACCTTTGAAGGAGGAGGTTGTGTCGCAACTAGAGAATGAGTGAAACACTGGTAGTGCTCGTGATTTCGGCTACCCCAGGCTTGCACAGATGGCGTTGATGTGGTAAAAACTGTAATGCTTGCCCATGCCAAAGGTCACCCAGATATCGGTCAAAGGTTGAGTCACTATTAGATCATAGAGTGTGCCAGCAAAGATGACAATCACATCTGTGTCTACAGTACGCACAAGGATACTCTTTGCTTCTTGTTGTAGTGAATGGAGTACATGAACCACAATCCTCGTGTCCGCCTTTTCATGATTGCAGCTTTCCATGGGTGTGTTCGAACCGATTTGTGCAACTGCTTTCCCTGTTGTGACATACACGTCTTTGCCTGGTGGCCAGTTGAACTCTACAACTTTGGAAGTCAAAAAGTTGAACAAATCCTTCTTGTTAATTGAGTTACGGAGAAAGTCCATCCAATCACACAACATCACAAATCCCACTTTTTATGGCTTTTGCAATAGTGGTGCCTCGAAAATAAAGATTCACATATGATATTTTGTCGTATTTGTCGGCCATTTTGGATTTTAGTGCTGCACATGAAAATTTTTAGAAATTCCAGAGGGCTCCTAGGCTAACATTTATTAATATACCCTAATGTACCTTCATACCAAATTTGGTGCTTTTATCCGCCAGGTAACAATAATTTCACTAAGCTACCTGACTAGGAGAAAAGCCAAGCAGTTCGACATGACATGCAGCATCTGTGCGGTATACTATGGAATTTTTTTTTGTTTTATTCTGATATTCTAACACAAGTCTACGTAATCTTTTTGTTGTCTGGAGTCCCGGGAACAATAATTCACTTTTTGAGCAAATTATTAGTTAAAATGTGCAGTTCTGAAGATGAGCGCTACCTTACACAATTGATCTTTATCTAATTTTTTTAAAGAAACCAGTAAACAACCATTTCAAAGACATTAAAATTATTTACAACTTGACTATAAGCAATCAATAAAGGGAAAGAAATTTGTGTCAGTAAGAAGCTTCCGGTAAACCATTCAGTAAGTAAACTTGTACCTACTTTCTATTCAATTATATTCAAAAAGGGTTTCCATCCTATTTTATTTATAAACAGGTGCTAATATATTTAAATGGTAGTCTTCCTAAAGACCTAATCAGAATGTTTTTAAAATTGTATTATGTTTATATTTATTATACATACAAATTGAAATGTCAGTTTCCTTTCCAAAGGATTCTAGCTTGCTATGTACATAAAATAGTTTTTATTTCATACTGTGTCACATTTGTCAGTTTTACGTCAAACTTTTTAGTCCAGAACATGCGATTTTACGGTCTAGTATGCTTGTAAAAAATTTTATTTCCCCCTTCTATGTGAATGCCACTTTACAGGCCTTTATGTAACTAAGTAAATGAGTAATTACAGCCACAGCCCTGTAAAACTTTACGGGTTCCTAAAACAGACCTGTAAAATTGTACAATGCTCATCAACAAAAAACTATGGCAACTCATGTGTTGCTTAACCACAACACCATGGCAACGCCTAGCTATAAATTGTGCTACCGCCTTTGATTCCAAAATGTCTTTTTATACAAAATATACAATTCGTAAAAAATGCTGGTGAAGGTGGAAATAAAAGTTTGTAAGCGACACGCTTTGCAATTAATCGTTACTGGGCTCGCTGGATTATGGAGGCTCGCTCCTTCGTCGCTCGCACCACAAACTTTCCAGCTCGTCCGTAAAGATTAATTTACAAAGCTTGGCACGTAAATAACTATTACCAGACGCAAATACAATCAATCAAGTGGACAATGTTTTAGTACGTAATCAGTTACCATGGAAACTCGTTCTTCATAGATGTCTAAATTTTGCATTCGGAAATTTATTTTATATAATTTTTTTTAAATTAAACCAATATTCCAATAATTGCAGTATTAAATAAAACGCATTACGTCATACGTCCTTGAAGTGGTCTTACAGTTTCGTTTCGATGTTCGTCGCCTTGTCCGTAACATCTTACTCGACTGTAAAATTCCATTTCCAGGACTTATAACGTAAATTACTATTATAGTTCTTCTATGTTTTTGTTTGTATATGTATTAGTATGCAATTAAAAATTAATTTTTAACGTTTATTACAGTAATTTTTACTTTTAACATTAAATCCTGCATTAATCCTGTGTAAGGTTACCTTATAAAGATTACATAAAAAAATATTGTACCTGGAAATTTTCAAGACCCAAAAAAGGAAGTTAAAAACTATCAGTTCCAGGTGTATAGATTTGTTGAAACTAACAAATATTTCATAGAGACAATTATAGAGAGATATTTATAACCACAATAAACCAGAAATAATAAAAAGTTGTAGGGTGAAAAACCCTACTTTTGTACTGTAGGGTACTTTTGTTGGGTGTATTTAAAACTGTTTATTTACAAACTTTAAATAATTTTTTTAAATAATACTTGCTTGGTTAAATCATCTTTATATTCAGGAAGAATGTTTTGTAAAAGTTATGAATAACTTATCACCAAACAATATAACTCTAAACGGAAAAGGTTTTGCCATAAATGGAACAAAAAGAAAGAATTTTTTGAAAATTTATTTATGTACTACTGTGCTTTTCATTAAATACTATTTATTTTATTATTATTTATTAATTTCCCAATGGGAGCTTTTGAGAGAAAGTGACTAGAGGATGTTAAAAATGATATTTAGATTATTGTATTAGATACCTATGAAAAATTACTATTCTGGATTTCCGGGAATTCCGAAGACTTGAAAAGAATCTCGAGCCTAAATGAAGAGACAATTAAAAAATAATTGGTGAGACTTAAAAACCCTAGTGCGGATTGAATAATTTCGTCATTAAACAAGAGTGCACGCAGCGAAGAAATATATCCAGCAGAAGTTTGGTAAATCTTTTATTTTCTGGGTTTACGCTAACTTCCTTAGTGGGTTAAATGGTTTATTTGGTTAGTAAGTTGACTGTTCGACTGGTTTGGATTAGAGTAGCTGTCTTCATCCTTAACTAGGGGAGTTTAGATGAGGTTATCATCCAAAGTTATTAATCATTGAATATAAACCTTTGAGCTGATGGAACTACATTAAGGACTGTCGGTGGTTCCGTCGAGATGGTAATTGTTTTCTCAACGGCCAAGGGCAGAACACTTCTGCCAGCAGCGTGTGTAACATCGAATATTTCATTTACATTCCATAATTATAATTCATTGTTTAAGCTTGATTACTTGTTACAAATAATAAGTTAACCTTCTATTTAATGCTGAGCAATTTGCATGTAAGCTATGAATAGTAATCGACAAAACTTAATATAATCATTTTAGCGATTCTGTTAATATTTAAATTCAAAAGAGCCGATTTATACTAATTGAATTAATTAATCTATAGGGCGTTTCTAAGATCTCATACTATATTATATTATTTCATATTATTCTAAGTAAACAATTTTCCCCCAAAATTCTTTTTTTATTCGGACGTACCACTCTTAGCTTATACTTATTAACAAAGTCATTATTTGTTGCGATTTTGTAATTAGAAAATAAAAGGATAATTTTTAAACATTACCTCAATTTCTAACATTTTTGAAATTGTATTGCATTGTGCATCAAAGGTTTTGTTTATGATATCTTAAATAGAACACAATTTATTTTGTTCAAAATAGGTCACTTGGCATGTATTATATAGCTACTGGAAGACCAATAACTCTACTCCATCATAAAAATATCATTCCACTTTCAGTACAGGTTAGAAATAAGTTTCCGTAAGTTAATTCATATTTATAACCTTTTTTTAATTTAAAAGTTCATCATAATGTCGAACACGCTTCGAGTTGCAACAAATACGGTCAAATGCATCTGTTAAAACTCTTATCGAGATTCCTTTAAAACATATAAGGTTTCATTAAACTCAATGATAATATCCTCCAATGATATTACAAAACTATAATTCATTTATAAGTACTTTTTGAAAATATATTCTCGAGTTTTTTAAATTTCAGATTTCCGTGGGTCGTTACCACACTAAATGTATTAATAGTCGTGTTTATCGCAAGCATTTAGGAGAAAGAATTTTTTCTTTCAGAAAGAAGCATCCGCTTACTCAACAGACAATATTTTACTACTAGTAGTAGCAGCGAAGTGAATTTGATTTATATTATTTAGTTTGAATGCATGGATCCATGACTATCTCTAAATTTAATCTGATGTCTAACTTAAAACGTTCTCTAAAATTTTCTCTACGAATGGCTATGAGCGATGCTCTAGGGATTTTCTGAAACTCATTTCATTAAAATTCTAATCGACGTTAATGTATCCGGAAAACATACTTAATTTTTTAATGCGAGTTTTTTATTTATTGACTGAAATCACATAAATATAGTCGTAAAGGATCATTGTAACTATGGCAACCTATTATCTTGTGCAGGTAAATAAGTAAAACAAAAGTGAAGATTGCAATAAAACAACTTTCTCTTGAGGAGAATAGGTCATAGAGTACTCCATTCAATATTTAAAGGCATAAAGATTAAACATACAACTACGTGGAGAATATGAATAAATATGAGGATTTCGTAATAAGCAATAAAATAATTGAACTATATAAAAAAGAATACATAAATACATTATACTTGTACAAAGTGAGTCAACACATCTGGTTCGTTTAACTATGTAATGTAATGTATTAAAGACATCTAATAAGAAACAATTTACAGTGCATAGTGCGGGCTTTGATCTTTGAAGGAATAATCTTTAAATATAGTTATTCCTTCATAATTACATTTTAATAATCATATACTATATACAACAGTTTTAAAATGTCACTTAAAATTATATATATATAGGTGAGGCTCTATATCAATTCTAAGAGATTATACTGTGACTTCTGTGCGCAAGATTTTATACAGCATGGAATGGGATACGACGCATTAATCTTAAAGGATGATAGAAGACATCAAAATGAACAAAAAACTCTTAATAAGTTTTTTCTGTCTTGATTAACTTTTTAGTAATTTAGAAAAAAAGCATTGCTATATCAGGCGACCTTACTTAAAAAGATTATCATTTTACAGCAGAAAGCCTTGATCTTGTCTTAGAATTCAAATCATTTAGTCTAAACAAACCGATCATTTATGTTGATTTTGTAGAGCACGTGTTGAATGACGCACCCTTGTTTTACTGTAAAACAAAATGCATGTAAGCACTGTTAAAACCTGCCAGCGGCGGCGTACGATAGGGGTTTTACTTTTGTAAGATTTTGTTTGTCATTGATGAATACATACACCCTAATAACAAGATATATTTAAAAATTTCTTTTATGTTTTAAGTGTCTTTGTGTAATAAAGTTATTTAAAGGAAATTAAATGCACAAATTTTTAGTTATAATTCATTAAGATACCAAATAGGGGCAATACATAAATCAATTTAACAACTGGAACAATTTCAATTTGTTAATTATCATGTATTCCCGGAATGCGGGAAATTTAGTCAATTAAATGTAATAATTAAGTAGAAGTTTGCAAAATTTTGATTATAAAAAAATAGTTGAGTTATTCTTTTACCTGCCTAAACAGGTTGCTTGAAATGTTTTTAAAAAACAGTAAAATCCAAGTGTTCATTGAATACAAAAAATATTTTTCCCAGAAAAGAAATTGCATGTTAAATGAGATTTTTTTTAGTTTGTTTCATAAGATATTTAATTGGAGACAAAAGTGACATACATTTATATGTTTGCACTCTCTGAAATCACCACATGGTTAATCAAATAGATCAAATTATTAATGTGTTGTATTAAAAGATTGTATTAGGTGAAATAGATATAGCTAAGGAGTGGTTGCCATTGCAAAAAAAGGCTACGATACTGCAATTCGTTAATTCTTCTCCTTTAAAAACATAAATTAGTGTAATACAACATTTAGTTAGTTATATAAAATTATTATTCTTCAATTAATTTAATTAAATAAAATATATCGGACCTATGATTTAAAGACTTTTTGACAAATTTTTTATCTTATCTCAGTCTAAAACGGTATTATTTATATCAGGCGTTGACTTAGATTAGTATTAGTATAGTAATAGTAGCTTAGACAAAAACGTGCTTTATTGGCAAATTATTTCAAGTTCAACAAACTACTTTCCCAGCATTATGCAACGTAAGGACCCACACATATTTTCGCTCGAGAGTATAGATTCTTTTGAATTTAATTTTATGGTAAGCTTGGCTAAATTTAATAAATTGTTAGTAAAGAGGAAAGTCCTTCCTTTTTCCGGCTTCGTTTTGGTGGTCAAAATTTTCACGTTTTACAACGTAGTAAGCAGGTGTGCAAAACCTTTTTCTTGAAGATTTAATAACATTGTTGCGGCTTTATTGTATTTGATACAGTTTTCATATTTACTATTATTTTTTTGGCGTTTTGGTGGTTTAGGCCAAGAATTGATTTATGGAAAAACAATTTCGCTCGCCAGATTATATACAAGTATCCCAGTAAGCGGTTTAAGATCTTGAATGAGTGAGTTATTCTATTATTAGCTACTAGTTTCTGTTTCCATCGGATTATTAATCACTTCTGTGATACATTCGTTTTGCTATTTAAATTATGAATTACTACATTATTAAAGTAGGACTGAATTGGAATGTTTTGTCTTTTTATGGATACCCAAAAGTCACTTTTCTGTAGTTTGGATTAATGATTTACTTATCTAGTTAGCATCTTTTAGTACCATTTTCCTCATAATTAGTTTTTAGTATGCACTGCGAGTGGAAGATTAATTTGCCAGCCTTTGTTAAACGTCTGGTTTTACTTGTTTATGATTGTTTATTTATTTATTTATTTAATTACTTGTCTCTTACAAGTATTTGTTATTATATTATTAAATCATTTGTTACCCTGTTTACATAAAAGCTATAGCTGGGATATACGGTAAGTTCATTCGAGATTAGGAGTGTGGCAGTATTTATTAGTCCCGTCTGGTTCCGGGGATGTGAATAGTTGCAGAATCCTTTTATTAAGTTGTTGGCCCAGTAGCGCCTTATATATTGTACTGTATGAATGTATGGGAAGTCAATGTTTATGTAGTGTACTAAATAAAATCCTCATATCATTAAAATGAAACTCAATAATATTATTTGTTGGTCAAGTTATGCTTCTTTTAAATATAATATCTCAGGGTTAATTAAATGTTATGTTCTGTTAATAAATTATAAAACTTTTCTTCTTTTCCTGCTTCAAAAAATAATGTATTTTAGGAATATCGTCGAGTTCAATTTTAAAGTTTTATGCCTTATGCAAATATACCATATGCATATTGAAATAAAAAGGTAAACTATTAATAGTATTTATTTCACTCTTTTTATTTTGTTATTAAATACAAATTATTGTTTTAGAACAAAGAAATAATTTCAAGCATGAATTTTTGTTTATTATCATTCTCTTCAACTATTTTTGGCAATAATTTTTCTCTTTTGGCAATAATTATTAACATTTGTAATAATATATAGCTTTATAAAATTGCATCGTCAAAGGAACCAAATTATAATTGTTAGTCACAATGACTTCATTTTAACAGGTATGTACACCTTCTAACACCTAGCAACAGTTTTTATGGGAAAATTTTCTTAAATGGAAATACAATGTTTTTAATTATTTTTAGTTTTGAAAAAAGTACCAGAGTGCCTGATATTTTATTGAATCATTTTAAAACCAAATAAATAAAAAAAAATCGTACTCGATCATACCAATAAAATGTAATGGGGAACGAAAATTGTAACATGTTTTGTTAGGATAGGTATTAACTTGTGTATAAACCCCTTTTTAAATACGTTTCAAACCCAACGATTGGAAGTCAGTTTCCACTGAACAATGACAAAAAGTAATATGCATAACAGAGCATAAGCGAATGAGGACAAACAAAGGCGGATTAAAGAAAT
Organism: Agrypnus murinus; assembly: GCA_929113105.1. NCBI lineage: Eukaryota > Metazoa > Arthropoda > Insecta > Coleoptera > Elateridae > Agrypnus > Agrypnus murinus. The sequence goes on along the minus strand of OV816031.1, from coordinate 61,715,579 downwards.
AAATGATTGTACTGTATAAAAGTTTGTTTACTGCAAACTTTGCTAGGTTTTTATAAAAGTAGCTTTTATTAAAAATTCCTAGACGATTGTACGTGCTATTTTGTAGGGTTATCAAGCTCTAAAAGATAAATTCATTAAAAACTAAAATTTAAAAATAATAAGCATTTAGATTACAGTAATCATATGGAGTTAACGCGAGACATTAGTGCGAACTCTGTCTCTTATAATGATGAATATGTGTGTACAAACGTGAGCTTCGATGTCAATATAATGATGGTTCTGACATGATGATGCTGAGCTAAACCCCCAAAGAGTCACTAAATGAATTGAAGTCAACCGGAAGATCGCCTTCTGCAGCATCTCCTGGTTCAAAAAAATTTAATTAACGTAACCTAATCTAATTACCCTTTTACAATTGTAAAGCATACAGTACACGAACAGCAAAACAGAATTTCCGTTTCTTTATTGAATTTCGTAACCTAATAAATATAGCAGCAGTATACGTCAGAAAGAAGCTGCCAATTGATAATAAAGATCACTTAGCTGATGCTTGCGTTTGTTTTGATTATCCAGATTCGAAACTGTAGAACTGAGAATAGTTTATTCTATCCATTGTAGGTTTTTCAATAAAGGCGATACCACGTATCTGCTTTAAACCTTAAAAATTGGTATAATTTAAATGTACTCACCTTTATAATTTAGTTAGTCATAGTAATAGTCATTTTACTCAACCTAGAATTTTAAATTAGTTAAGGAATTGGTTATCTTGCTGAATAAAAAACGTATTTGTAACAAAATCATTCTTTTAGTACTACTTCTAGTGCTTGTGCAGTATTGTGATTATCTTATGTGACTTATGTGTTATGTGTATATTGCTTTATTTAGTACATTGACCTTAACATATTATGTTACCTAAAAAAGGTTTACGAACAAATCTTAGGTTAGAATTTTCGTAATATATAAAAAAGAATATCTTCTTCCCAAATGATAGATGGCACTCTAAAACTGTCTAAAAGATGGCGGACATTGTTCACATTGCTTACGATCGTCTGAATAAATAACCCCCACGAAATTATTATGTTCGTCCCATTTTAAAACATATTTTCGAAAAGTAATCCTGGGATAAATGAGCGGTAGCGCCACCAACAAAACCTTCTGTACTAATTTAACATTTTGCAAGTTCAGAAGTGACAGCTATGCCACATTACCGGGCATTACTGTTCGTCTTGTCTATTATTTATCAAATTCACATTTGGAACGGCCATATTAACCCCGTGCGGATTATTCAATTTAGGAGTGTATGATATTACCCGTAAATATTGAAAATATAGAAGAATATTAGAATATTATCTACGAGTACATTGATAAATATAACTGGTGTAACACTAATATTTCCCAAAGTTCGTACTCTAGATTATTCTTACTATATAACATAAAATAGAATACGCCGCGCAATGGGCGTCACTGTAACCTCTATAAAAATTCAAATAATGAATACTTACTGCAAAAATGAGAAATACGATACTTACGTTGCTTTAATGTTCCGGCTCTTAAGATCCCTCATTAAGAAATTATCTTACAGACGTAGGTCGGAAATCAAATGGCTTACGAATTGTAAAGAAAAATAAGCATTTTCTTATACACAATAAAAGGATGTGGGCGCCATTTATTTGAAGTCATTCTTGAGCTTCCCAAATAAAATAGAACCCAGAGAACATGGATTAAAATTAATCAACTAGAAAAATTAATCAGCGTTAATTAGTTTAACGTTAAGGCAAGTTAAATAATTGAATAGTTTCAATTAATGATCTGTGCATTATCAGCATAACAAAATTTAATTTAAATATTCATTTATTTGTAAATAAATGCATTTGTTTGTCTCAAATGTCAACAATAATAGTTTTGTTAGTAATATCGTAATAAGAATTCTTATAGGGGAGAAAATGTTTACATAATTAACAATAATTTTACAAGAAATATTACAAATAAGTTTTAAATACAGAACTTACTTTTGTTATAAAAGTTATTCATCAGTCCTTGACAAAGTATTAAAGTTTTTTGGTCCTTTCGCCCCCACAACTTCACTGTCACAATAATGTCTTTTAAAAGCAATTCTTACTTAACCACAGGTACACAATACCTCACTAATTAAAGGAGAACCTGAAAAGTCTGATCGTTGTTGCAACGGTTACACCCTAAGTTAACGAACTGAAGTCCACAATAATTGTTTCACAAATTCACATTATTTAATAGTCCTTTAATGAAGAACAAAAACCATATAGGTTCAAAAGAAGAATTTCCGTTAATTATAAAAATTACCAAAAAACACGTGGTTATATCTGCGGCAAGACAGAATCGGAAATATTAATTCTTTAGTTTCAAAACTAACTTATGGATTATTCTTTATAAAGTAATTTGTAACTCAACAAAATGATTCTATTTGTTGCTAAAACATCTCCTTACGCATTTTAATTTTAAACTTTTTCTTAACTATCGATATTTTACTAGAAATACTTTAGTCTATTAGTTAAATTCATTAACTTAAAGAATTAAACTGTAATAACAACCACATGTTACAATCAACGGTAAATTCACGTGCTTTTTTACACGACAAAACATAGTTTAAACTTCGCGTTCGGTTCACTTAACGAACTCATTCAAACTTTTACTAATCACTTTTATAATCGTTTGATTAGACTACTGTACTGTACTGAATTAACGTTAACAGACCCTGTACTGTACTCAACTATCTTCGGCAAATTTAATTTAGCGACTTGGCTTTAAAACTGTAATAACGAAAATACAACTAACCCCAAAGTAACTAGAGGGCAACCGCCCATTACGGCTAGAATCCGCAGCTCGATTCGAGGCCTGTATCTGTCTGAACTCTATATGTCAGACTCTCTATCCGGGGCGTGTAGTTTATTGTTCCTTGATATTTTTTAAGAATATGGGGATTTAAACCAGCCTATCCGAATGGGACTAACACTTCTTAAGCTAATGGGGAATAACCTTCTTAAATATTTCTGGAACATTCTAGATCGATAGACAAAGACCAAAATCTGCTTGTAAAGTGAAACCTGATGTTTTTAAATGTTGCTTCAGACCATTTTTCATTTGTTTGCGTTCGGAAAAGTCTATTCATACAAATTGCAGATAAGCATGTATAGGAACTATAAATTTGAGCTAAATGTCTTTTTTGACATTATATCCCTTTGTTAAAAGGACGATATTATTTCCGGATATTTTATAAAATCAATTTGATCTGTATTTTCTCTAGGAAAAAACAATTTGTAATCGTGAGAACGCTTTGAAAATGAACTTTGATATTAAAAAAATACCATTTGCTTTAATATGAGGTCTGCACTTTTAACCGGCGAAAATGTATTGGAATATACAGAGCCGTACTAAGGTTTTTTACCTTTTATGCATATGAAATTGCATTTTTATTGAATCGAAAATTTAAACACGTTACACTGGACATTGTAAACAGTTCCCGGTCATTTTCCACTTCAACCGTAACAGATACATTAACTTACATTAAAGAGTTATACCAGATCTGGTGCGCAGTAACAGCGTACCTACCTACTAAAGAAGATACTACTACAGTGCCAGTAAAACTTGGCTTTGGGTGTGAGTTTTCATGTGCGAGCAAAGGAAAAATATCGAATAGCAATACATTTAATTATGCAAAGATGGATATTTATGGCATACTTACCATAGTCACCTTTTCGGTAGGTAAAACAACTAGTTAGATAAATTAGGTAAAGTAGGTAAAAGAAAAAGTTTTACTAACACTGTATCGTACGTAACTGTGTTACACTTTGAATTCAAAAATAATGCCGATGTAGTAAAGTTAATGGATTATGATAGTGATATGAGTTCCGATGATGATTTTTTTTATTTTAACAGAACTAATAATCTTGTACTTCAGGACACTCGCTTTAATTTCTTATGTGTGTTAAAAATTGAAACTGTCCAATTTAACATTAACCTTAACAGTTTAAAAATTCATTTGAATACTAAGACCTACCAAAGGAATTAAAATGTAATTAAATCATGTGTGTATGTGCAAGTATAAACATAAATCTAAATAAATAAATACTTATACACTAAAAATTAATTAGCGAAGTGTAATTCCTTAATGAAATCTCTTCAAGACTAACATTTAAAGTTCCCGAGAAACTACCAAAAATTACTAAGTCCTTGGCAAAAATCAAATAGTTCAATAGTACCAAATATCGTACCCACTTAACAAAGACCTCCAAAATCTCGTGACTAAATCAATTAACAGAAAATGCTAACGTTACAAGATTTATAGACACTTCATTTCATTGAACGCGCCTTCACGTAATAATGAAATGCAATGATGTAATGACCAGTGACAATTTGTAAAAAAATATTGTTAAATTATTGGACCTATATTCAATATAATTAAACGTCTTAATTATATCTTTTTGGATCTTTTATTAATTAAAATCGCTTCATATTGCAGCTGTATTAACCCATTTGTTCCCACCGTACTCATTTGAGTACAGCACACAAAAAATTTTTTCTTTCTTGAAAAACCTTGATTTTGCTGTTTTTTTTCCATTTTACATGTTTAACCATGTTTGAGTAACTATATGACGTTATGTCTACAGGACTTCTTCTTAGTATTACACAAAAAACATAACCTAACATTTTCACGTAAAACGTAGGTGTGACGCAGTGTAAGAGCTGATCATTTTTTGTGTATTTTTCAATGAAAAAATTTGGTTATCGCTAGGGGAAACTGTTCTAGGGTAAGTACTTTACATTATGACTTATTTACATTTGATTTTAAGTTTACTGTTATGTAGATTTTTTTGATTATATTTGGGTGTACTCATATGAGTACACTGGGAACAACACGTAGTTTCACTTGAAATATTTTCTGTAGGTATAAGAATGGAATTCGGACCAATAAATAGTGGGCTTTTTTATGGCGGAAGAACTTACGAACATTTGCAATCAGCTATAGACGATATCGGAGAAAATGAAGAGAATGTTGATATTGTTCTAATTCCACCTGATGTTGATTGTCAGACTGACGAAGAAGATATAGATGAAGATAATCTCCAAAGAGACACTCTTCCATTCGACGTACCTGGTGAGGTAGAAGTCTTTACGTCAAATTTTTCTGAACATCATGCAGAAGGAGATGTTCTTTCTGATAGTGATCCAGAAGACAACGTACCGTTATCGATATTGGCAAACGTAGTAAATCACGACGAGCCTCCAAAAAAAAAGCCTCGTGTTACAGAAAAGTTGCCCAAATGGACAAAAGATATTATTGACATTACAATGAACGAAGGCCATGGCTATATAGATCGCGAAAATAGTGTCAAACAAGAAATCACTTCACTGACGCCTGTAGAAATTTTTGAAAAATTTTTCGACGAAGAAGTGATGAACTTGATTTTAGAACAAACTCAGCTATATGCTGTTCAAAAGAATAACCATACTTTCACAATCTCAAAAAATGACATACAAATATTTATAGGGTTTTTGCTCTTCAGTGGATACCACAGATTACCAAGAGAGAAAATGTATTGGAGTACTGATGAGGATCTTTCTGTCCCACTAGTTAGAGAGTGTATATCCAGGAACAGATATTATGATATCAAAAAGTATTTTCATTTAGCGAACAACGAAGCAATTGACAAAAAGGACAAAATGTACAAGTTGCGCCCGCTGATGGATTTACTCAATAAAAAATTTGTCAAATGGGGTATATTTCACAATAAACTTTCTATCGACGAAGCGATGGTTAAATATTACGGCCATCATTCTTCAAAACAATTTATTCGTGGAAAACCTGTACGTATTGGATACAAAGACTGGATGATCTGCAGTTCTACAGGTTACTGTTATCAGTTTGACACCTACTGTGGAGCCAAACAAAAATTTCAAACTGACACAGATGGCAACCTACCCTTAGGATCAAAAGTAGTTTTAGATTTACTGCAAAATGTGAAATATCCTGAAGACCATGTAATCTTCTTTGACAATTATTTTACCAGTCATGGACTCCTCAAAACTTTGAGGGAACAAGGTTATAGAGCAACCGGAACGGCAAGAGAAAATCGAATAAAAAATTGCCCATTACCAGATCAGAGACAAATGAAAAAGAAAGATCGCGGAGTTTTCGATTATCGTTATGACAAAGAAAATTTACTTCTTGCAGTTAGATGGAAAGACAACAATATTGTAACGATGATGACAAATTATGACTCGATAAATCCACTTTGCAAAGTGAAGCGTTGGTCAAAAGAGAAGAAAGAAAAAGTTGATGTACCACAACCTCGTTTGTTTGCTAATTATAACTCAGCAATGGGAGGAGTAGATTTATTAGACCAATCTGTGAATAACTATCGTGTGAGTATTCAAGGAAAAAAGTGGTGGTGGCCGTTGTGGACTCACATGTTGAACATATCAGTAGTGAACGCATGGAAACTGCATTGCTTGGCAGGTGGCAAAATGGATTTGCTGAATTTTGTTAGGGATATAGCCAGACATTACATGCGAGTGAATCAAAAGGCAACACATTCTAGGCAGTCAACTTCAGTTCCACAAAGTATTGTAAAAGACACTAGGGGACATTTTCCGAAAAAACTAGAGAAGCAGTTACGCTGTCGGAAGTGCCACCAAAGGGCAAGATGGATGTGCATGAAGTGCAGAGTCACACTTTGTTTAGAGAGAGAATGCTTTATTCAGTATCATACGACATAGATGTACATATCTAATGAAAAATGTAATCTTTTACAATAAAAATTTGGGATAAAATTTGTCTTACTGGTAACGTTCCTATATTCCCGTTGTACTCATATGAGTACACATATTTTTTCAAAAAGTTATAAAAAATTTACACAAAAAAAGCTTAAAATGTATATTGTATTACTAAAAGTGACACAAAAATACATAAATTAAAACAATTTTAGAAAAATTATATTCATGGGAACAAATGGGTTAATCTCGATTTATTTACATAAAATAAAAGCAAGAAATCGTTTAATCTAGTAGTTGGCTTACATAAGAACACTTGAGGTAAATATTTTTGGTTGTTTACATGAACTGGGATTTGGCTGTTTGCTGATTGATATCAGGGTGATTTAATATTCTATGGTTCACGGATAAACGCTACATGAACACAGGAGGGTCTTCGAAGAAATGCTTTTGATGTTTCTCGAATACTTGCTTGGGAATCCGTCCCAAATAGAAGATTAAGGTATGAACAAGACAGTACAAACAGGCAGACCATTTATTTTTGATCTTCAGAAACTACCATAGGTTTAGCATTGGTAGTATCAAATACTCAAAAACATTTACTAATTAAAGTAATTTATTTTAAATAATAACAGCATTAAAAAATAAAAATATTATACCTGTACCATATTACACCGTCCGGGTTTATAACAAAAATGTTATTTTTGGGTTTTTATATAATCCAGGGTGGTGTGTGTGTGTGTGAGTCTGATCCACAAGCAACTACTTCCAGCTGATGAGAGACAAAAAACTCATAACAGTCTGTCCTGTGTATGGAGTGTCGTTTGTGAATTACACAAATACCATTAATTTTATGGATTAACGTCAAAGATTTACTTCATTGATTTTATTTTATTTGTAAATCAGAGCCCATTATCAGTGCAACAAATAATTTTGTATTATGACTTATCTATTTCATTTAATAATTCGAAGTATTTTAATATTAATGGTTTACTGTTATTGTAGGATATTGGAACAATATTTAGGGCGCCAATAATTTTTGTTGTTGTTATTACTTAAAAGCAACGACGAGAATTTACAGTTCGGAAAAAAATTCCCATCTGCATTACGTCAAGTTCTTTGTCATTTGTTATTATTCCTTTATTTTGTTTTGGTAAATGAACTATAAACAATTTGTCGTGCAAGGTATATGCATTGATTAGTAATTTTAAACTTTGTATATTTGTGTTTAACTTTAATCCACGTTGAGATTACCCAGGTAAAGGCTGTTCTTCACCATTAACCAAAAAGAACTAACACACACTGTCGAGATTAAAGATGGTGGAACGGAAGCTGTAATTGAACCCTCAATGCTTTCTATAAAAACTGAAACTTCGATCTTTGCAATCATTTCCACTTATTGACTTGTTGACTTGTTTATTATTTGTTTTACTTAATTTAGTCACTACTGTACCATAATCGAAACTGATATGAAGAAATTACAAAAGTTAATTCGTCATTACGAAAACACTAGATTTCCAAAATCTAATTTTGTCTGTTATTTTCATATATTCTCCCAAGGAACACTCAGACTTTGCAACTCAATTTATACAAACAAAGGTTTAACCAATAAACCCAACTAAACGATACCGTGATACTCAAGTACTATCGTGGGATGTTTCGGCACCCCAGGTACCATGTTTTGCTTAATATATTTTAAATTATTAAACTCGTGCTCTTCAGCTTCTAGGTATTCTTTTACAAGAACAAAACCTTTAACATGTTTCAAATCCCGATTTGCTGCTTTTTACAGTTTCTGAATAACAATAGGTCTAAGGCACTGAAACACCCAAAAATGCTAACAGACAATTTTTATATTTGATGATAATGCCATTCTTCTTTTATCAGAAAATGAGGTCACACCTTCGGACACCATCCAACAAAAAATTAGTCAACGAAAAGCCTATTTTTAGTTTCAAACATATTTTTTATGTACACGTGTATTTTTATTTCAAAAATGTATACTTTTGTGTATCTTGAATTTTCCTTTTCGTTTCAAATAGAATCTTTGCTTTTTTAACGTCAGTAGTAAGCTAAAGACTTGTTTTATTACCTAAAAACAAAAAACTATGAAAAAACATCTATTATCACAAAAAAAACGCACTATAGAGGGTGGGGTGTTCGAACACCCCATGAGAACTAGTATATACGTTACTTGAAAACACGATAGTACTTGAGGGTTAAAACTTAACAGGAGATTTCAAGGTAGGATGTATTAGCCGCATGCATATTACTAGCCAAACGCGAAAACATATTTATTAACTAAAGGCTAGACTAGACGGTCAGAGCCTCCCCAAACGGGTCGCTGCTTTACTGACTTAAATAATAATATTTAAGTCAGTAAAGGTATATAAACCACCCATCAGAAAACCTGATCGCAACTGGGCGCAGTCCGACAAAGAAAAGGCCGATGTTTTCGCGGATCATCTTTCAGAAGTGTTTTCCCCAATCTCAGACAACGACAATCGCGACACGGAAATCAAAAATTACATCAACGCCCCCTGCCAATTATCCTTGCCTGTTAAGCCCTTTATACCGACAGAAGTTCGTAAACAAATTACCAATCTCAATTCGTACAAGACTCCTGGGTTTGATCTCATAGTAGGCGAGATTCACTTACCAAGAAAGGCAATTGTGTTACTAACAACCATCTACAATAGCATTCTACACTTGTGCTACTTTCCCATCCAGTGGAAATATGCGCAAATCATTATGATTACAAAACCAGGCAAAGCGCCCACCAAGCCTACATATTATCGCCCAATAAGCCTACTCCCTCAAATGTCTAAACTATTCGAAAGGCTGCTGCTCAACAGAATTAACCAATTACCTCTCCCGGATAACCTAATCCCTGAACATGAATTTGTGTTTCGGCAAAAGTATGCAACAACACAACAATGCCACCGAATTGTGAATAAAATTAAAGAATGTCTCGAAGAGAAAAAAATGTGTACTGCTGTCTTTTTGGATGTGCAACAGGCTTCGACAAGGTTTAGATTGACGGGCTACTCTATAAATTGAAAAGGCGTCTTCCCAGTCCTATATACCTACTCTTAAAATCCTACTTATGCGAAAGACACTTCCAAGTTAAAATAAATACCACATTCTCCGCCAATCAAAGCTGGCGTGCCACAAGGAAGCGTCCTTGGACCATTCCTTTATCTGATATACACCGCTGACATTCCTGTCTCCGAGAACACTATGCTGGCCACATTTGCTGATGACACAGCAGTCCTGCCGTCCCATAGCAATCCCATTCAAGCATCCTTAAAATTACAAGATCATCTCAATGATCTCCAAGACTGGTTTAAGCAATGGAAAATCCAAATCAACACCGACAAGTCAGTCCAAATTACGTTTACCACAAACAAAGCAACTGTCCACAAGTAACTATAAATAACGTTCCAGTCCTAACAAAAACTACAGTTAAATACCTTGGCCTGCATTTCGACCAAAAACTCACGTGGAGAGAATATATTAAAGCGAAAAAGACCCAATTAAACCTTAAAATAACAAAAATGCATTGGCTATTAGGCAAAAAATCTACTCATCTATAAGACAATCTTACGACCAATCTGGACATATGGAATAGAACTGTGGGGCTGCAGTAAACCCTCCAATACCAAAATACTCCGAACTTTTCAATCGAAGACTCTCGTATGATGGCTGCTGCTCGCTGGTACGTGTCAAATCACACCCTCCACACTGATTTTGGAATACCTTTCATAACCGAAGTAATCAACATTTACGCCACCAAATCCAAAGATCGCAACGCCAATCACAACAGTCAGCTAATACGTACACTATACACTCAACCCTTAATCGACAGACGACTCCAGCGACGATGGCCAGAAGACCTAATAAACTAGGAGAACATGGAGAACCGTCAAGGGATGGTACCCAATATTTACGCATTACTCGATTTGTTGTTAGAGTAGATTGTAAATTAGCGTACTAATAAAAAAAAAATTATATCTTTCAGCCCTCTTTTTGAAGCTCTAAGAGGTGTGATTGTGTTCCAACCAACCCCACACTATTCCGAACATCATTAACTACCAATAAAAAATTTAGACAAAAATTTCGCTTGTGTTTTTATTAACAAATGCAAAAGCCATAAAATTTTAAGATTTGGACACGTTATCCAAATCTAAACTATTAATAATTTTAAATTTCATTTCATTAACCTTTTAATGCAATTAATACATATCGATTTTAATTTCTTGGTTTAGAGATTCTATAATATTATGGGAGATGCAAGATTTTACTACTCTAGACAATTGTTTTGTCTTCCACGCAAGACTTATCAGCGAACGAGGTATTGTTTAAAATACTATTAATAATGTCGCATAAAGCATAATTTTAATTCTTAAAGCATTTTGAAGATATTTTGTGTCATACCGCAGCCTGTTTGTCTAAAAACGGATCATAATAATGCGATATATTTTGTTAAAAACGAATTTATTACCATTAACTTTTATTTCTTTCGTCTTTTTACAATACAATAAGCAGAAATGCTTTTCGTTCGTGACTAAAAAGGGAATGTAGTCTTTTAGAAAAGTAAATGTGTTTACATAAAAAATAAATTGATTTTAACGGGTACGAAGTAGGGAATATTGTGGAGTTATACCTTGCTTGAAATTTAAAACAAAGCTAAATAAATACCATCAGAATGTGAAAATCTAATGGTACTTTATTTTATAATTTATTATAATAAATAAACATTAACATCATCTCATAGTCTCTTTAAGAAATTATGTATGCAAAGTAAACAAGTTGCAGTTCAGTTGCGTAGAAAAAAAGGATTTGATGTTACTAAATATGTTTCTTAAACGACCCAGGCACGCTGATACTTGTAAAGATTCCTGTATCGATATACATAGTTCATGATGCAAGTTGCATTGTGTATGGTATGGTATCAGTAAAATTGTATCGGTTTCAGCCGGTAGCGACACAGGTTGCGGTATCACGACCGACGCAAGTTTCAATCTGTATGACGAACTGGCACTACAATAATCGCAATCCTGTTTATTTTTGTTGTCTATTTTTTTTACTGTTGTTGTTAAGTATCAACACTACTCCAATAGCAAATAATATTTTGTTTAACAAATCCATGAAATCCCGGTAGTGAAAACCATACACGGAAACGTATACAGGGAGTCCCATTAAGACGTAGTCAGACTCTGCCGATGGTTAGATAACCATTAAAGAAAGAAAATTCCTATATACCATTTTTCTCGTACTTCTATACTTTTGGAGAAAAACGGCATCGAAGTTCAGCCTAATGTTTCCAAATTTAATAGTATGAATGCACATGACACATATTTTAAAGTTCAAGGTGTTAAAAAATACTACTTGTTTTCGAGAATGTGCAAGGTATCATAATAAAGTAATAACACGTTTTTATTTTGGCCAAGTATTTCGTGGAATAAGAACAGATAAATAAATAAGAAACGTACTCCTGTTTGATATTATGTTTCAAAAACGGTATTTTTGTTTTGTGATTACTGCTTTGTAAGACAATTTCATATTTTTTTTAATAGGTACGTTAACTCCTATTATGTGTAATACAAGCAGGTCTGTGAATAAAAAAATATTTTCGTACTAATTTTGTTTACAGTAAATTAAATAAGATATTTTCGAAAATTGGCTGTAAGGTAATTTAATATTCTATCAGTAGTATTATGTGTTTAGATTATTAGATTTTTGTTTCTGATAACCTCGTGCCAGTTGTGTTATTTTTTGGGCATGCTGTACTGTATTATTTCCTACTATTTTTTATTTAAAGTAATATTTATTCCCAGAAAGTACATACTATGTAATAAATAAAGGGTACCGATCTCTAGTGGAAAGCAATAAAATCATCACTGTAGATACCGTAAATTTTTTTAAAAATTGTGTCTAATAATTGGATACGGCTGCGTTAGTAATAAAATGATCAAAACAACCCCGCCGACTACATTTATCTTGAGTACATATTATGTTTGTAAACACTCGGCCAAGGTAGAGCCTAACAATTTGCAAATCCCTTACACTGCAGTTTTTAGTAAAATAGTATAACAGTATTTACTTATTTTTTAGACATTGTTTTTATACTATGTAAACAAATTACCACCCATCAAGGTCACTAGAAGAACTGTGTACTACTGTATTTAGATTTTAGACTTCCAATAAAATAAATAATAAATAAAAAAATAACAAAACCTATTGTTGGATAGATTAAATTATTGTCTTAACTTAATTATGTTTATTAACAAATAACAAATCAAATTTAATGATATCATTAAATGGGTCAGTATTAAAATGATGTAATTTCTGTCTGCGTTTCCTATTAGAATACAGGGAAATCACTGGATTAATAGAACGTTTTACGTTCTTTCAACACCATCCAAAATGGAATTTGCACCGTCTGCATCCTTATGCTAATTCAACTGATGTCACGTCTTTACTGATGGTGTCAATATCTAAAGAGCTTGCATTTAATCCTATCCGATTTAACACCTGGCGTACATCAATTATACGTACTTTTCTGAAAACGTCGGTCAAAATTATTAAAAATTTGAACTTTATCTAATCAAAAAACTTTATTAAGATTTTTTGTTCCATATGCCATCAGAAATATGCTGGTAAAGTCTGGTGCAGGAGCTATGAGACACCCTGTATAGATACAGGAGTCGCTACAAGTATCAGTGTGTATAGACCGATTTAGTTTTCTTTATGATGAAGTACATTTTTTTCTAAGAATGAGGTCGGTCGGTACCTTTTAAAAATTCAGAAAAGTAAAATATCATTTGATATAACCGACTGTTACTGGAGCTCGTGGCTACAATTTAAGACAAGGGTTTTACATTTGCCCCTAAGGCATAGAACCCAAAACTTAGTTTATGTTAGATTCAGACGCCGAAATCATAGATCATAACTTTTTCACCGAAATGTAAACTCAGAGTGTAGGAATTCTTCTTCTCAAAAAGAAAAAATCTTTCAGATAAAAAAAATAAACACAACCCTATTAAGAATGCTCTGAGTTTAGTAACAACCTGATCGTGCAAACATCGTTGAAAACAGTTAAAAAGACATCTAAATTCCGTAACAACCAACATTAACAGTTGATTTCATTATCTGGAAGTGGACATATCTATAGAGAGAACGAGGTGCACGGCGCGCATGAAAAGCTCTGCATTGCGCGCGGGATCTGGGCGGGTGTGATTAGAAAGTCCGCGTTCCGGACTCGGGCCGCGGATCAGTCTCTCCGCGAGTGTGTTGTCGCTCTCTCGAAGTTGATATTTTATTCTCCGTCCCGGAACTTTCTTGCCAAATACGCGGATGTTTTTAGTGAACTTCCGGAAACTTCGTTGTATGTTCATTACTTATCGAATGGTATGTTTCTATTTTTTTTTCATTTTAAATCACTTCAATAAATTTCTGATTGTAATTTAATTTAAAAAGTTTTTAAAAGTTTAAATTTTAATAAATTTAATGGAGTGGTTGTGATTGGCGTGCTCGTTCAATATGAATGTCGTCGAAAAGTTATATTATTAATAAATAACTGGAATGGTACTTCAAGGAAAAGTTTGCGATACTTAACAACAAGCAAAAGTTTGAAATTTAATAAAAAAATGTTATTTTTTATTGAAAAGTTCGAAAAGTGTTTATTGATATATTTTGAAAGTAGCAAATTAAATTTTTTTTATATGAAATTATTACGAAGGGTGTGGCGAAAATTTAATAAATAACTTTTGTTATACGTTCTAAATTTGGTAATTATAATAAGAAAACAATGCCGTGTAATTTACATGGTGTTATAGAATAAACATTGTTTCAGCTGTAATTTCACGTTCAATACAATTAAGCTCGGACGTACCATCGTACACCATATTTATTTTTATATATACACATTTTATTTGGTAATCACAAAGGAGAAAAGTTAAACAAACGCTCCAAAGAGACTCGAACTTGTATATATACATATATAGGCCACTCAGTTAATGTTATCGAGTCAGATCTTTACTTGATTATTGCGAATGTCACACTATACAGGTTAATCGGTATTTATTTATATGATACATTGAACATCTTTAATAATGTATTTAGTTTGCATTGTTTAATAAAGATCTTTCAAAAATAATTTAAAAAAATCTATCCTTCCTCCTAATAAAAAATAACCATCTTCTAAGTAGTTTCCTAACTTGTACTGTAATATTTCTGTTCTGATCTAGCATTGATATCTCCAGATCTAATATTTCATAAAGCACCGAAATAATTACAGTATTTACACTTCCATTTCTTTATATTCTACATAAATGAGTTAAATAACAGTAAAGATTTATATTAATTATTTATTTATATAAAAGTTAACAATAATATGAAGTTTTAATTAGCTTACATCTATTTAATGTACAGGTCTGTAATTCACGTGTATGTTTCAATTATCATCTCATTAATTTTTTTCCCTTCATTATCTCTCGCTTGAATAAATTATAAAAAGTATAATTATTTTAAATATAAGTTATTTCCTAACAATTTTACGCTATCAAACCCAATGGTAAGGCATCTATTCATCTAACGACGTAACAGCTACACAAAAGATCGCTTGTTATAATACAGTAATTGCATGAGGAGGGATGCACACCATGTTCTTGTTGTTGTTGTTGTTGCAACTTTGTATATTGCACAACAGCCGACATCTTCTCCTCACAGTTACCGATCAAAAGTGATTGTTTCATTCTTAATGAAAGCTAATTTTTTGCTTACATAAAACCTTTTAGACACTTTACTTTACTAATAAAAAAATCTGTTTGGAAGTTTTGAAAGTTCAAGAAAAATCGCTTTTCTAGGAAGTTTTTCTATTTCTTGTCACACGTAAAGCACAAACAAGCTCTTTTTTATTTCTTCTTTCCGGTACGGTGAAAGAGTGTTCTTTACGTCTTTCTTTTCAACGGGGTTCTTAAAGGTCCGATGACTGGCATTACCTAGTGTTACGGAAACAGCAAAAAACACCATCATCAATCTATTTTTTTTTAAATAAATTTAAAATCTCAACTAGGACCATAAATAAACACGTTTAGTAAAGATTACATCCTTCTTCGTTTAGTCGTGTTAAGTAATCTACTTATTCATTCACAGACAACAAACCGCAACACGTTACCTGCATGCCTCACATGCACACCTTAATAATACCTACTCGGTTTGATTTTTATTGATTTCAAGGCTCGCATATATAGTCATAATGTTAATAATAATTATCATAGGCTCGTTAATACTTTCAATAATAAATTCCAATGACATTTGCAAAGAGAGAAAACAATTTTAATTATATAATGAGGCAACGGTCAATAATATTATATTATGACTATTACAACGAGGACAAAACAAGAATTAAAGAAATAAATATTTTATTGCTTGAAATAAATCAAATTGGTGGTTATTTTAAATACACTGAAACCGTTCATGCCGATTGAATCAATTAAGCAATATAATCTAAAGGATTAACACTGTTTGTCCGATGTATACGGGATTACAGTATTTACATACAAAATTTCCTCATGCAAATAAAACCAAAAATGTTCTTAATAAAAATAACGCCCAAAGGATTAATGTAATTAAAGGGTTGTCAACATCTCACAAATGTATCTCATTTCCTGCGCAGTATATTTATGTACTAAAATATTCCTCGGTCAAATGAAAAACGTGTTTGGCGTTGTTGTCATCGTTTTTTTTTATTTTCCCAGAGAGATAGCCTGAAGAAGAGAGCGATTCATCTAATTTATAAAAGCTTAGATAAAAATTATTCTTTTGCTTTTTCCTGACCTTGACCTTGCTTGCAATGGTAACTTTTGCTTTCTTAATTATGGCTTTATTCTTCTCTTTCAGCGTGTCACGCAATTAAATATTACAATTGTCAAATTGTTATAAAAATGTGGTTTGTGTGCGATGAGGAAATATTTGAAGCGAAGTGTACCTGTTTGTTATTTCTGGTTTCAAAATCTTTTCAAAACGTTTATGGACATGGCGACATTGTACGTTATGTAGGATTGATGGTTTTTCCATTTTGAACAGTGAAGTACTTTTTTGAAGAATCTTTTGCGCAATGCGGATCCATAAACTTACTTTTATACTTTTTTTTTTATAAAAGCAAGTATGAGTTTTTATGAATTTTAAATTGTCAATGAAAAAGTGACAATTAGTCAATATACGGAAGCAAATATTGAACTGAAGTGATTTAAAACAGATATGTGGGATTTAATATTGCCCTTAACCTATTTAAAAATTTTATTGTTATTTTTTTTATAAACGTAGGCAAGCAGCTAAATCAAAGCAAATTGACAGCTTTGCATTTATTCATCCATTGATCCATAAATTAAATTTGACAATGTCATAAATATTTTGCATACGAAAGTGCAGCTCGCATCATTTGGAATTTAATTTGCAATGAACTTAGCTTTGTATAATACGTACTACAGTTAATTAAAGAAGAAGTTAGTTAAGAAGGTGAATAATTAAATTGTGTGCTTAACTGAATCATTTCTATATATACCTGAGGTGTCTAACTATTATTAACAAACGAGTTGCTTTCGTAAACTGATTGACTTTATGATTTGCCGACACAGCAAAATAATTGGTGATTTCATTGATTAACCGTGCTTTATAAATCCTCCTTTATAAATGCTGATTTAAAATTAATTTACTGATATGGCTAGTCTGTTAAATAAAAACTTTATATTAAATAAAACTTTTCTTTTGGTTCATTGTCTACACTTGATACGCAGATAGTATATGTCTATTTGACCTCTCTAAGAAATTATTTATTAAAATCAAAATAATTCATCAAAGGCTACACTCCTACATCTAATAATAATAATCTAATGTGTACAGAATATTGACCAATTCTAAAATTAGATTTTTCTGTAAGCAAGGCTTATAAGCTTACATATCATCCAATACGATCTAAGTCTATGTAGAGTATCAGTATCAAATTAAGCAGCAAATCACAAAAAATTGTACTCAGAAACATTACTTCTTGAAGCTTATGCATCCATATTAAATATAATTCGATTCAGGTTCACTTGTATTTAAAAAGCAGTAATAAGAGAACTAGTCTCTGGTAAACAAATGACTCATTTTAACTAAATGTGTCGCAAAAAAAAGGTGAAATTATTAGGCATTACCTAATGCATTTACAACAAAAACAACTCAAAATACTAACAAAAATGTTTCGAGGAAGATGATCTGCACTAACTTTGAATTAATTTTGTAAATACTTCCAAGGTTATTTTTTTTATTTTTTTAAGTCTTAATTTTGCTCTCTGGAGGTATGCAAATCAGAAAAGATGATTTATTTGAAATAAAGTCCGAATTTATAAGCCCATTATATAATCACGATTAAGACTTTTTCCTTTTAATAGAAACATCAAACCGCATTTCGTATTACTTTAAGAAATATTAACAATAATATTTTATTTCTGTATTTTGCAAGCTGGAAATAGTAAGAAACATTGTTTTGTTCAGATAAACAAGATGTTATATATGACTTGATTGACGTACGTAAGTTTCTTATATCAAAAGTTAAAATAATTCAATAAATTATACCAAAAAAATTAACTTAAAGTTTAATCAAAATTATTATAAAATTCATACAAAATCCGAATGAAAACATTCACATATATTTCCTTTAATAATAAATCAATATAAACAATATTTATTCAGTTCTTAAATTTCTAAATTTAATCTTTCAAGTTATTCAGCCGATTAAATTTAAAACAAATAAATCAGTATTTTATAACAATAATTAAACAATTCCTGAATTACAAAAATCAAACAGTATCGATCAAACAAACCTATTTTAGAGTTTACACAAACAGAAATTATCCAAAAGTATATAATTATGCGTGCGGTTTCTGCAAAAAAGGTAGTTTTAAATAAAATCTTGCAACTGTGTAAACGTATAATTGTACTCAAATAAAATACGACAATAAAGTTTGTATATTTAATACATAACCTAAAAGTCAGTGAAAAGATTAACAGTAGTTGGTGTATAGAAGGGTATAGCTTGTCTTCCTGATGTTTCTTGGACCTGTTAAAAACGCCTATTGTTTTAGATTGCTGCTGTAGCGCTTTTCAAATGGGTAGCAGATAAAAGCCTAAAAAGTTCCAGGGAAAGACTTAGACCGAGGGTAACGAAAAAAGCCTAAAAGAGAATTCTACAATTAATTAAAAGATTATTACCATAAACTAATGTACGGAGAGATACGAATTGCTTCTTGTGTTTTAAGAATGTTTTTTTATAAAACCAGGAATTGATAGGCATGAACCTAATAAAATAGGTATTAGTTTAGAATACCTTGAAACGCAGCGATTAAATCTCAATCTAATTTGATTTCCTGTGTATTAAAAACTCCCTCACGTGAAACCTTTAACTAAATTCATCGGAAGTATTTCAGCTTCCACCCATTTAAAAACCCCAAAGTGGGAAATTATATTTAAAACTTCACAAGTGAATGAAATGCACGCTACTGCAAGTTCTAAGATAAATCACAGCTTCGCAAAAAGTTTCCAAAAACAGTAATAAACAGAATTCACCAATCAAGTATCCCAAACCTAACCATTACTGAATATGGAATAGCTATTAAAAATGTCAAGTTAAAAGGATGAGCAAATTAGGAGTGACAAGTTTAGATAATAATACAGCGGGGGGGGGGAAGCCCTTAAACAGTGAGGTGAAATCGAATCTGCGCTTCTTTTTTGAATCGTAGCAAATGAAAATTACGAACATTCATAACAGCAGTAGGCTCGGCGCTACGTTTTAAAAGTTTAAATCGACCCTGATTGAAAATATTATTAGATTATTTGGAAGAGAATGATTAGCGCTGTAAAGATTTTTACAAATATCGGCATTGGTTTAAAAGATTAATATGTAACTATTTTTCTTTCTTTCTTTTTTAATCTGGCGAAAAAACGCAAGAAAATATATTTGCACTGCTTTAAATTTATTTTTCATTTCATGATAAGAGAAAATTTACCAATGTTTTCAGGAAGGATAAGAAGCACTATACTCAAATAAAAATGTCAATCCCAATACAGTTTTTACCCTAGTTTGCGAAAGGTTTTTTTATCTTTCCCTGGGATCAGTAATGCTTTCCATTAAGGAGAATCTCTTTTACAAAAGGGTTGTAGCACCGAAAACATTTTCCCTTTTAGAACAACAGAACCTTGGGATTTTCTTTTACACAACACCGCTATATACAGAATTCACGTGTTATATACTTGATAAATTTTCGAGCCATAATGTATTATTATATTTACTTTTCCAAAGGTATACTCAAATAAGGAAAATCAGAAAAGTTGCATTTACTGAATAATTCATCGAAGGACAATGCTATTTACTCTAACGACTCTAAAACAGAACGAAGGCGGTTTTAATATATTTGCCCTTATAGAGCTAGATAATAGTGCAATAAAAGTTTGTTGAACTTAAAAGTACACACCAATAGAACTAGTTCAAATATTTTTCGCGTTCAAGAAAGCACTATCAGCAATTAACAGCTAATAAACGGTTAGATTTACAATCACTTAGTTACAGTAATTTTTCTACACTTTTTAAGCTCTCTTAGATCCAGTTTGCAACCGTGTGGTGATGATTACATGCATCTATTTAGTTGAAAAATAAACAGATGCTAATTACAGTTACTCAATATGTTGTTACAGAAAACTAATTAGTAACCGTCAACGAATTAGAGTAATAAAAAAGGCGAGATTCATGTTTTTTTTTTTTATTAGTAATAACTAGATCGACAACTAATGTCATACATAGTTTAGTTAATATACAATATTTACAGTTCTCATTAATAACATGAAGAAGAGCAATTCTATGAATCCTCTTTGTAGCTAATCTAACAAGCGTTAACCAGTGTTACGGGCGTTAACATCAGAACAACAGATCACATAAAAGGCACTAAGGTATTCACAGGGTTGGTAGGTAATCACAATGGTGATAATGTACACCAAGAGGTGATGTTCAAATAAGAATTCTTCGTCTATCACTTATCATTTTTTAAAGTTAATATCACTTAACACTGTTTACACGGCATCTTCATCCTCACTGTCAGAAGTTATTATATCTTGAGGCATTTTTCGTTTTAGTCTGTGGTGAATGTGTTTTTCACCAAGAGAGTAATATTGAGCACTACCGCACTTTGTAATGTTTTTGAAGAATTTCTTGCCTGTTTTTTTAATAAAATCTTCTATTGTGGGGAAATTCAAATCACGGTGGATATTTTTATTTCGTATAAACCATGGAGCTTTAAGAGATAGTCTCAGAATTTTGTTCTGAAAGACTTGAAGTTTATTAATATGTGTTCTGGGGGCCGACATCCATACTGGTGATGCGTAGGTAATTATAGGTCTTAGTATCGATTTATATATTAGTAAAACACATTTAGTCTTCAGTGGTGTATTTCGGTTTAAAATAGGATATAGTTGCGAAAGTCGTGAGTAGCTTTCATTTAATTTCTTGTTTATGTGATACCCGAATTTTAGTTTTCGATCAAGATAAACGCCAAGATATTTTACCGCACTGTCAGGAGGGTTCCACGGTATTTTGGAATTATTTATAGTAATTTCGGTTGTTAATTTTGGATGTCGGAGGGTAAAAACCGTTGCAACCGTTTTGGTGTGATTTATCGAAAAAGACCATTTATTAAACCATTTCAGAAGTATATTAAGTGATGATTGAAGAGTACTAATGGCTGATTCAATGTCTGCATGCTGTGTAAGGATCGTTGTATCATCGGCATAGAGTGCAATCGTTGTATTTGGAGTCTCTGGTATGTCGTGTGTGTAAATATTAAAAAGAAGTGGTGCTAGGATCGAACCTTGTGGCACGCCCGCTTGGATTGTCTGTATTGTTGAAAGTTGGTTGTTTATTCGTACGGAGAACGTTCTATTTGTTAGAAAGGATTGCAAAATTTTTGTTATGTAGCTAGGTAAAGGAAACTGCATTATTTTGAAGAGAAGTCCATTTATCCATACTTTATCAAAGGCCTGCGCTACATCTAAAAATACTCCCACCGTGTGCTGCTTTGCTTCGTAGCCCTTTTCTATTAATTGTGTCAGCCTTAGTAGTTGATGATTAGTTGAATAACCAGAACGAAAGCCGAATTGAAATTTTGGTATGATCTGGTGAGTCTCTAGAAACTGGTTCAGTCTGGAATATATCACTTTTTCCAATAATTTGGAGAGAGTTGGAAGGAGTGAAATGGGTCTGTAACTCTCGGGTTTATGAGGATCTTTTCCAGGTTTTAAAAACATCAATATATGTGCATACTTCCAGGTACTTGGAAAATACTGTAGACGCAGACAGGCATTGAACAAGCTTGCTAAAAAGGTTATTTGTTTCCTGGTTAAACGCTTTAAGACAATATTTGGGATTAAGTCGTGTCCAGGTGATTTCCGATTGTGTAGGTTGCGTATGTATTTTGCTATTTCTCTAGGTGAGGTGCATGAGATTTCTGATGATGCAATAGGTGGTTGCTCTACAAAAGTGTTGACTTGTCTATGGTGATCAGTTGTGTTGGTGGTAATACTTGTAAAAACTTGAGATAAACGCTCTGAAAATACTTCACATTTTTCAATGTCGGAATTATACGTATTGTTATTTACATGTATGGAGTATTGAGTCTGACTTTGTCTCAGGAGTTTCTTTGTAGTTCTCCAAAGAGAGGGATCTCTGTTTTGTAGTTGACGTATGTGATTTTGGAAGGTTTCGATCCTATGCTTATCCAGTTCAGCTCTTATTTGTCGAGCTAGTTTATTCAAATTGGCTTTGGTTTCTGGGTGTCGGAACTTTTGCCATTCTCTTCTGATTTTGTATTTCTGTTTTAGGAGCGTGAGTATCTCGGAAGGGGTCTTATCTGTATTTTTCATGTATGCAGTGTTATATTTTGATGGTAAAGTGCTTGTTGTCAGTGCCTGTTTGATGATTTCTTCAAAATGTTGTATATAGTTATCGACGTCTGTGGGGTTGATGAGAGAAGTAGGACATTTAATTTTGGCGTCAAGTGTTTCTTGAAATTTGTCCCAGTCTATTCTACCATTTATTATAGAAAGGGGTTTGGGGATATACGGAGTATCAACGCAACTCGAGATAATTACGGGTAAGTGATCAGAGTCAAGTTCTGGAACAACTATTTGTGATAATGGAAGGGTGAAGTTTTTAAGTAATAGGATGTCGAGAATATCAGGTAGATGATCAACTCTGGTAGGGTAATGGGTAGGTTCACTAGGAGAATGCACTATTATTGAATTTCTCGATGTGAAGTTATACAATTTGACACCATCGGGATTATTTACTCTGCAGCCCCAGATGGTATTCTTGCTATTGAAATCGCCCATTGCGACTGTTGGTTTGTTGGAGTTAAAGAGTACTTGTATGTCAGCTTCAATAAGATGGCGACGAGGTTGTCGATAAACACAGTGGAGTATAAACCCCGATTTTTCTTGTGATGTGAGCTGTATTGATATCACCTCTAAATTTTGTGTAGGAACTGTGGGTAGTACCGTAATATTTAACTTCTTTTTGGTTATTATCGCTACACCACCATAGCCATCTTCCGATATTCGATCTTTCCGAAAAACGTTGTATCCCGGGATGTTTAGTTTGTCCGTGCTCTTTAAGTGGGTTTCTGTAATGCATGCGATATCGATATTGTATCTTGCTAGAAAAGCTATGAAAATTGATCGTTGTTGCTTTATACCGTTGGCATTCCAGTTAAGGAGTGATAGCTTGTTTAATAATTTGGAGTTATTTGTCGCCATTGAGAAAAGATGAAATTAATGTCGATATAAATGTCTTGATCTGACCTAAGTAGGGTGTTATTAGTTGTTTCAAGAACGTAAGTACTTCATTTACTACTGACTGATTGTTTATATTGTCTGTTGGTGTTTCCGAGGTGTTTGATGTTTTCTTGTGTTTTAATTTACTGGCGTATGACTCATCGTCCGTGGTCTTATTTTTTATGTTTGAATGGTTTTTAATTGTGTTTATATTAGCGGGTATTCGACTGTTATTTTTGTTGGTTAGTTTGGTTCGAGTGATGAAATCGCGATAGTATGAACAGCCTTTATAGTTTGCTGGGTGATTTTCACCGCAATTTACACATTGTGGAGTAGCAGTTTTTAATTTTGGACATTCGGTATAAAAATGATTACCGGTGCATTTAACGCATCTTGGGTCTAGATGGCAATAGTTTTTAGTATGCCCATATCTTTGGCACCTGACGCATTGTGGAATGTCTCGGTTTTTATGACGGGGTTCTACTTCCACGACGCAATAAAGAAGGCGATCCAAGTTAAAGATTTCATGTTCTGTACCGTTTTTCTTTAACGTTACAACGCACAGTGGCATAGGTTTTTTATCTTTATTTTGCATTCTCATTACTTTTATAATAGGATACTTTTTAAGTTCCAGTTCTAATTTAATTTCGTCGTCTGTTAAAGATGTTGGAAGATTTCTAATTACTACAGATAATTCTGCATTATCAGGGGTACTAAAAGTGTGATATTTTATGTCTGGTTTATCATCATAAAATTTTGTTAATAGTCTGAAATCTGTTGTTGTTGTGAGATTGATACGTAGGAATTTACCTTTATTGTTGGTACTGAAATCGTTCTTAACTATACTTTTGATATCATTAATGACGGTGTTGTAATTTTCAGCTTCATGGAGATATATTGGAGGTATTTTCTCCTTTTCCAATTTTTCTGGTGTATCGTGATTGTCGGTGTTTAAGTATTTGTCGGGGAGATAATAACGATTTTGGCTTAACAAATTATCGTTGTCAAAGGAATATCTTTTATTATGCACGCATTCAGGGGGACTTGTGATAAATCGTTTATTTGAAGATGAAGTTTTTGTGGGTGTTTGTGATAACTGACCATGAATATTAATTTTTACGTTTGGAGTTAGATGTTCGTTTTGTTCTACCTGCATAATGTTGTCTTGGTGCTCGGACATGATGATGTAATCTTGAAATGATGCTTGAAAAGATGCTCGACCTGCAGCTTCACTCTGATGCCTTGAACGATTATTTTTATGTTTAGCTGCAGTTTTCGATAAATTTCTTAAGTAGAAAATATTTCAATTTTTTAAAAATGTATTTAAAAGCCAGCTGTTCGTGTGAATAGGTAATCGCGGCCGACAGGCACGCGATAACCGCAACGATTTCTGTATAAAGGCACTAGTTAGTAGCACTTTGTGAGTTTATGAAAATAATTATAAAAGTTATTATTATTAATAAAATGTTTAATAAGTCACTAAAGATCAACTAAGAACCTTCTATTCTCGAACTCGTCTCTTTGAATTCGCGATCAGAACTCGAGATTCATGTTAATAGCAACATACTCCTCACACGACCTAGCGGTTTAAGAATAAGATATGAAACTAATTATTTATGCAGCAATAATTATTGACATTGCATTCCGGCTACGCCTATGCAGCTACCTGCATTAGATCAAGTTTAATAACACAACATGTATAGCAATCATTTAATATATGCATATATACGCTGCTCTGAGGGACTTTCGTCAAGGTCTGGTGATTGCAATAAAAAATATTTTCTTGATGATTGGAGATGCATTAAGAGCTGTCTATTAAGAAATAACACGTTTTCAGTTTTATGTTATGTATGATAAATAAACATGTTATTGATGAACATACATTTACTAAACAATACAAATGATTGCAAATTATTTGAATGAAAAAAAAGGATACTTTCACTAAGGCATTGACAATCAATTATTGCTATCCATATTTTACTTTGTCTAGACCATATGGTTTATATACTTAATCTATAAAATAGGTAATACTATATTCATAAACTTGATAATACCACACCATTAAATTATACAGCATACCCACTCGAATGTCAATACCTTGAAGTTGATAAGACCCTTCGCATATCGCACCACGACCAGTTTGCCGAGAATTTCCGATCGTCATTGTATTACATGCTGCTAATAACGAGGATTGTATAACACAACATAACTGTTACTCCGTAGCCCGCTACTCCGATGTTTAATAGCTCGAGAACCAACAAGATCACATACGATGGCTTTCAATATTTGCGAGAGTGCACCTACTAGTTATAACTATACTGTTTTAATACACTACATTTTTAAAGCGCGATAAGAATTTCAGGTAGTTGGATATTTTTATGTCAGTGTTAGGTCACACGTCCATGACAAATCACAAAATTGGTCAGTTTTAAACTTACTTAAACAGATACACTTCCCTTTTGAGATATATCGTACATATGAAAGAAGATCACCTTAGGAAGGGATGTTGCATAGGCAGAGTTCGAGTAGGTATAAAGCCATAGATGGCGCTTGAACAATGGTTGCAACCGAAATGTCCAGTCAATTGATCCATGCGCAGTCTCTTGTTTCAGAGATTTCGATTGAAGAATCTTAATGTCAATTACGCAATAGCTGTTCTACCTTAATTTAATAAATTAAAAGGTAAGAGTCTTTCCAACTTACAAAGAGGTATAATTACTGTTCTACACACTGCAAACCACCTCAATTCAATTTATATTTCACATTCAGGTGTCATCAGTTACCCAGGGTACAGGCACCCTCCCGTCATCTTTCAAGTACCTCGTCCAGCATTAGGACTATTCCCTAACCTAGGTTAGGTAGATCGGAACGAATCGGTACATCGGAGGAACTCTTCAGAGGTTTCTTTCACCAAACCTTAGTTGGGGCCACTGCCCGATCGAATCCAACTCAGATGTGGCGGAACTTGGTTTTTAAGCGGTTTTGCCACCCAATCTCCCAGTTACAGTCCTGGTGTGCCCTTGACAGAGCTTTGTTTCTAGGCTACTTCATAGGGCCCATCAAAGTTGCATCCCGGTGTGTACCCGTTAGATTCTATATCTTTAGACGATTTCTGGGAATTTGATGACTGGAACTGCACAGCCAAAGCCGGGACCCCGTACTGTCATCTCCGAAACGCTACCTGGTGTCATGCAGTTCCTCGTAGGGCAGCGAGCGTACTCCCTGACGGAGATAAACTTCACTAGATTCTCCTCCATCCGTCTAGGTCAGACAACGGGATACTTAGCTCCATAAAAGACCCTGACGTCAGGTAAGAATCTAACCAACCACCCACACCGGACCCTCTTGTTAGCTTGGAGCTCTACGAGATCTTCTGCAACGTTTAAGAGTCATGGTCGAGGAACACATGCGTGTAACCCAGACAGGCCTGAGATTGTTTAGACAATAACCAGTTCTAAGGGTGAACGCGGTGTGGTCTGTACAAAAGCTAGTATGGGTCCTAGTGCTCCCCGACACCTCTAACAATTACCCACCATCCGTCTTCGGGCTAGTTTCGGATACTAGTCCGACACCTCGAACGACTGCTTGTTCTTTCACCCTGAAGCTGTATAGTCAGAACGAACTTGAAAGTTGGATTCTCTTTCTATAGTTGAGTAATTTATTTTATTTTTTTACTTTTACAGCCGTCTTAAAGGTGTTCTTTAAGATATTAGAAGTTGGTGTTTATAATCTTTTTTCTACATTTATCATAAAAGCCATTTATAATATTTCTGATGCTCTAAACACCATATTTTAAAACCCTGGCGACCCCTTTGAAACATATGGTACCAATGACTTTATTTCACCTATTTCACTGATTCATAAACAATTAAACATGCCCAAGCATGGTATTAATTCATACTAATTCCAACGTATTTGATGATTAAAATCGCATAAGATGAACCAGAAGTACACTACGTTACCATTTTCCAACATGGCGGATACAGTAATTGAATAACGCGATTTTTTTTAATGAATAACCAGATTCTTTTTTATAAAAAAGTTATGTCTACAGTCTGCCAAGGAATATAGTAAATTAATTTAAGCCATTGGTTGACAGCGAGGGAACGCTCGCCAAATGGATTAATGCTCCCCAATCGCGTGTAATCTGCCACTCTTGGAGAAGTTTTCCATGATCAGGAGTTGCACGTTATACCATAGCCAGGGGCGTTAAAAATAGCCTTTTAATTGTAAGGGGTTCTAAAGAAAAATCTGCCACCGCATATACTGATGGAGACATTAAGTATGTGATATAGGGCATTGTTCTGAGCTTATATTCAAAAATCTCAGTTTGCCTTAAATTTTTCCCGAGCTATTATTACTATTATTAACTTTAGAAAATCATCAATTAATTATTTCTTTGATTAATTTATACACAACTTTAAATTGTTATCTACCGGGAAGTCAGATTAAAAAGTAGTCATGTTTTGATTTACACAGAATTATATTAAGCAGGTACGGGTATAAGTAATAAAATAAAAGAAACAAATACAAACAAAGAAATGAATATTCTGAGGTAAAAGCAGAATCAAACAAGGAAAAGGCTATATTATTTGCATGCTAAAAAGATTCTCCAGTGATGTACAAACATAGGCGCCGACTTTTCAAAATTTTAATGAGGGTTGACCAGTTTACGGTCTTACCAACCGTACTAAACACGGTCTGCATATACAAGAATGATTGTATTTCCAACGAAGTTATTAATTAAAACTTCTACATACAATAACAATACAACGTAAAAAATATAAATACTACTCAAATCCAATTTAGAGATTAACCTGTGCTTTTAAAAACAATAGTTTGTAAGAACTTGCCAAGTAAAAAAAGTAATTATTACTTTAAACGGTACTCATATCCCGAAAATGAAAAAAAAATACATTTAGTACTTTTTTAAAGAAAATAATTTAAATTGGAATAAGTGCGGTATGCTCAAGAGCCGTCATGATTCCATAGTCAGTTAGCCGAAGTGGGGTGATAACTGTGATGAAATAAGTAGCTGTCGTCCACGTTCGATTCCAGCTGGTATATCTTTTTTATATTCTTTTCCTTTTTATATATTTTTACAAAACTTAAAATTTAAAATAATATTTTTTCTCATTTTGCACATAATTTTAATAAATTGCATTTCAAAATTATAATTCTGATCTACAGTATCCATTCACAAACCATCCAGAAATGGTTATTTTCTTTGCATTGACAACTTAAATAGGTACTTAATTAACGAAAATTATTAAATTTGTGATATATTGTTTAAAGTAAAATGGTGCATCGCACTCTTGATTCAATTACTACTTTACTTGAGCATTTATCTTCTCAAATTAAGCAGGCCAGAAAAATGCATCAAAAAATGCGAAAAATTGTAATAAGCAGTAAAACAAAACATTTAGCAAAACTATCAGTCACATGAGAAATAAACAAAAAACAAACGTATGTAATTTATTAAAATTGTACAGAAAAACATTTTCGAAGAAAAAGATTGCATTTTAGATTGTTTTTTGTAAAAAATACACATTTTAAAAAATATGCCAGCTGGTATCGAACCCGGGGCGACAGTAGCATAGTATTATTATCACCCCGCTCCAGCTGACTAAGCTAAGTGAAGATCAATCCCTATATGTATTGGACTTCAAAAATGAGACATGCGGTATTAAAAACAAAAAATATATACTTACAGGAACACAGGAAACTAAAAATATATAGGTATAGAGACGCATCTATAAATGTAGACGACGTTGTACAGCAACAAAACTAGACAAAATAACATTGATATGCGGTAGTTGATCATGCAACGCCCCCAATCAGAAACATGCTTTAGTTGTAACATAACCTCCAAACCATCCAGCATTTTAATAAAATTCCGCTATGAAGCAGGTCAATCTTTGGCGTGTCCTAATGCAGAAAATAATCTTTCAGCTCTACATGTGGATATAGCTATGATCATCAAAAATTTAATAGTAAATTCTTTTGCGTTTTTGCAAAAAAAAATATCAAAAAATATCCCAGTTGGATAAGTGCGTAGACCCTGTTTTTATTTTCGATTTAGAATTTTTATTGACTAAAATATATTAACCATGCTGGAATTCTGCTTAGTATTAAATTAAACAAATGCACTGATGGGAAACCACCGAGGTTTACTTTACCTATGAAATTCCCCTAAAATTAATAAAAAAAATTCAACTACTACGTGCTTGAGGTGGTTGAGTCCAGCTTTAGCTGTAGGTGCCTTATACTTGTAATCACTGTACACTAGTATAAGAGGTAAACGCCAACGCTCTGCAATAGAGCACGCCACGGAGAAGCAGAATAATTGGAATGAAAAAATGAATGTTTATTATTATATATTGTGCTAATTTTTTTTGTTAAAGAGGGCCTCGAAAATGGTTTAAAAAATCTTCGTTACATCAGGGCCTGACATTCGGTTACCGACTGTGTGATCGAGCACACGATTTTGTATAGCCGCACGCATAAAACTCTCCCAACTCCCCAGGTAGCAAAAGCACGTGAAAATGACGTGAAATACTGGTCACTGAGTGAGTAAATGTCGTCGTTGTATGACGTGGTAATGACTTTCTAATGTCTCAGACCAATGACGTCATATGCTAGATGTTAATTTCTCGTCTTACAAACACGTTAATTTAACGGTTTTTTCAAGTTATATTTGGTACCCTCCTTCTCCCGGATTTCTAGGAATACATACAAAGCTACTAGTACTTTTTAAGGTTATAGTATATTAAAAAAGTACAACATATATTGAAAGGTTATATTCTAAAAAAATATTAAAAATTACAAACAAGAATTTGCTCATACAAATTAAAGATAACATACAGATCGCAGTTTATTTTCATTAACCATTGTCTCATTATTTCTAATGAATGACACCTAAAGTTACAATGTTTCCTTTGAAGACAACCATAAATCAAATACTATGAATAATAGGCATCGCTACAAAACTTTTCTTATGAGCCAAACCAACGCATTTGTCAAATATTTTTGTAATAGGCCATACTTTAATTTCTGATAAGTTTTTCACTACAAAAATGTTCAGTTCTTAAACTTTCAAATCAAATATGGCGGAGATCGGTAAAATAATAATCTAGAAATAAATCTATTACCTAAAAAAAAAGACAGTATAACGTGATGTGTGTCACGTCATTTTAATGTCATTTACTAGACGTCATTACGTCGGCGATTTTTGGTTCACTGACGTCTTATGACGAGTTATCACCAAATCATGACGTCATTATGACATACCTTTGCTATCTGGGTTCATGCGCGTGACTGCCAATCAATTGTCTTGCCGTAGTTATTATTATGGGTGGAATTAAGTAAAGTTATTTAACGGGTGTTACAGATTTTGCTAAAATTTTGTACATAGGGTGCGTTACCACATAAACGGTCATCGCGTCAATCAAACTAGTTCAGTACTTTGTAACTGCCACGTTTTCCTTTAGAAATAAACTATATCAATCGTGCAGCCTAATTAATACATACCACCTTCACCTTTGTTATTCATGACCCGTTCTATATAAAAGGTGAAGTTAACACGATTACCCAATTTGATTGTATTAATTATTTTAACTTTCGCTATATCTTCCCGTTATCCCAGTCTCTAACGATAGCAACTTCGGGCAACAATGCTCAGGTAAACATTTACCCGAGCATTGTTGGACTTTTGATGTCAAAAGTCCTGTGTCCAATTTGAATGGTGCTAGTTATTTAGATATGATAGAAAATATTGTATATTGTTTAATTAAAAGTAAAAGCGCCATTCTATGTGGTGAGTCTGTAGCGTTTGACGGATGAGCGTGCGAGTCTGGCAACTACAAGTGATTTTTTTCAAGCGTTGAGAATAGATTAAACATAAATATATTTAATTATATTGTGAGATGCGTAAGTAAACTTTTCTGCCAAGGAGATACTTAGGTCTGTAAATCTGAGGCGAAGAAAAGAGTTTGCGCATTGTGCATTATATTACATTTTTCCTTCTTCCCCAATATCTAATTAATAATAAATAAAAAAATTAATTGAAACTAAAATAGCGGTTGAAAACTATGAGGTGGCTGGTTGTGAGAACCTTAAGTTTTATTGATTTAATGAGAATTTTTGATTATTTTCGCGTGATGATGAACAAACGATTCTTTGATGGATTATCTATAAACGTTTGTAAATTAAACTTAGTTTGGGCAGTTGTTTTACCAAAAAAAGTTTTTTCTAGACATCAATTAAAAGATTAGTAAACACGTTAATTTGAAAACACTGTTAACAGTTAGCGGGAAAGAGCATGATAAGAAAAACCTAGCAGCCACGTGCAAAGAGCGGAAAAAGATGACGAATGCAAACCCTGTGCAAAAATACGATCACATCTCAAATCAATTGATTTTAACGTGAAATCAAAATTAGACATGAAAAATGACGTTTAAATGCCATTTCAGTTACACAACTATTACAAATTTGTTCAATTTAACCTCTTTACTACAATAACGTAACTTTCACATTGACCTAATTGCTTTTCTAATAAACACTGGTTTTGTCCTTACATCCTTATATTCACAAAATTACACATACCTGTAATACTTAATGTAATACAATACGTACTTGGCCCGGCAAACTGTAACAATGTAAAGATTGTTCAAGTAATGGAAGGAATTGTTTTTAAATTCCTTGTTCTCCTTGAATCTTTAGGTTATGCGAACATTCTTTAAAATACATGACAAGCACCTGAATCTCGTTTTTAAGTCACGGGTCATGTTTATCCCATAAGTATGGATTAGGTTGGTGGCGTATATACATTCTCACCTCTTGAATTATGATTTTCTGTTGTATATCCAACAAATCTGAAATGTATGGTTTTCAGGATTTTTAGAAGCTCTTTTTCAGTTAAATATATATTTTTTTTAATATTAAAACATGGAGACTTTTAATGTATGTCCTAATTTTGTCTCTGTAAATAAATTTTGTTACAGTTAAATATCCTACAGAAACATATCTGTATGTACGTATAATCCTTCAGCATTTAGTAAACATAAAATTCTACCATCTTGCTATACTATTCAAACAATTTAATTTAATGAGCCAGAACTTAACTTAATTAACCCTAATTTTACTTATGTATAGCTAATGAGTGGCATATTTTTCTGCACAAAAAAAGTTGGAAAGAAAACAGATGTTTTTTCGTGGAGAGAAAGTAGAAATTAAATTCGCCTCTTGGATGCTTAATTAACGAAGATGAGAGTTATTAATTGTGCATTTTGTAATATACATCTTAATATTAAAAAGAAGAGAAAGAGATGACTTTTTAAGTCGTTTACGTAAAATATATCCCTTTTAGTTTATTTACTGATCGATCACCAGAGAGAACCAGTGGGAAACCAATGTTAGTTTGAAACTTTCACTATGCATTTACCATAACTCGTGAGCATGAAGCAGTTCATTATACCTTTTAGAATTGTGTGTAGCGAACGATTTAAAATGTCAGCAACATTCCTGCACAGCAGAATAATACCTGCAAATTTCTGCCTAGCAGTTTCTAACCGCATTTTGTCGGTAATTTAACAGTTAACTTTCAATACTGTAAAAGCCATCAAATAACTTCGCTTATTATTATTAAAGCCTGAAACAGTAACCGCAGGTTTTCAGTAAAAACAGTTTCACAGTTGAAAGAGCATCAAATATGCATTAAATCGTATGCTTTAAAAGGAAAATTCCAGTCAAAACTTAATCAAGGTTTTGTGTTCATATTTAATACTAGGTATGAGAAACAGGCACTCGCTCTTACAATACTTAATAGTTTGTCAGTAACAAGCAAAGGTTGTGGTTATCTATTAATTTTTTACTGATTTAATCAATGATTTATCAGATTTCTAATTATTATAAGCTTGATTTATTATTTGCGTCCTTCTGAAACTAATAATAATAAAAATTAATTTGGTGAATTTATAGTTATAATGTTCTTCAACGTTCTAAATTTTATAGCTTTGAGAAAGTTGTTTTGTGAATTAATGATTTTTCAATTCGGAAGTGAATATAATATGTAAATAGTGAAACATTTTCAGACGAAATCAAGAAAAACTAATAAAGGAACTAACAGCATCAAAACATAGAAAACATCTCTCCATGTGTTTTGGTTTGTTAGACCACCATTTTTGAGAGCTTCCTAAAAGGCAACTGCCAGAAAAATTAAATTATCCGACTAGGTCGAAATCCTTACATCTATTTCTAAAAATTTCTTAGAAAATAAAAATCAATTATGGGGGTAGTTGTCTGGACATTTACAATAAATGTGTTGTTAACATACTATATAGGTTTTCTAATTTCTAACTGATCCAGTAACCTAACCTATTACATTTCTTTTGCACATGCAATTGATTTCTTTAAGTTTCTACCGCTTTACCTGATATATAATGCTTCGCAGTTTTTACAATAAATTTTATATACGCCAGATTTGACAACCTCTTCCATTTTATCCTTATTATTAATTAATAATTTTGCCATATTATTTTTATTGGCAACAATTTGCTGTCTTGGGCTTATTTACTATACTATCACTAATTTGGGGAATATAGTAGTTAACGAACTAATACATTTCTTTATCTTTAAGGTTACAGATGGTAAGGATTACTAAGAGTCGGTTGTCGACCTAGCCGGACACTTTAATTTTTCTGTCGGTTGCCTTTTAAGAAGTTGTCGAAAAAAGTCTAACAAATCGAAACACGTATAGAGGATACTACATAATGGATAGAAGCTTTAGAATTCAACAGTTTTTCTTAAAACTATTTTATACAATGATTCACAATGAGACTACCGCGATTACAATTTCACTAATTGAACATTTGCAGATGTTTTGAGTTGTATGTTAGATGTGATGCAATATAATATACAATTGAATTTCGGAGGAATGATATAATCCAAATAATCCATAGGATATTTTCCTATAAGTTCAAATATCATATGTCTTATGACATAATACATTTAAAGACTGTAATTAAGGGTTAGGATTCTCCAAATCTCTTCAAAATATCCATACTACAAAAAATCAAAGAAAATAATATCACAATACTATGATGCTACTTGATAGTCAATCTTTCTACTGGAGTATCTTAGATCAGGTAGAACAAGTACGTTTTGGGCAAGAGCTACGCTTCCTCTCCATGTTAAGAGTTGATCAAGTGACTCAAATGTAAATTCATCTGCTACTTATTTCATATCATATAATTAATAGTAAATAGTTATTAAATGACCATCTTAAACCTGGCCATTAAATAAGCAATGCTAATATAACAAATAATAATTACGTATCGTAATAATAATAATAATTAATCACAAAATAAATTACAAATGTATGTGAAATCAACGGTAGACTCTTATAATATCAAACATAATAATTACCAGTTCCTTTGTTCTATGTTCACTGTCATCATTCCTCGGTCCTCTGTCGTTTGTCCGGTTAAGGAGATTTAAAAACCATAAGGTCTAGAAAGTTCTCACCTCAAAAGGGTACATGACTATATTTTAAACCTAAAAACGGAAGGAGGCACAAGAGGCTTTTTCAAAAAATTCGTTATGGCTAAGTATAGGGGTGATTCAATTGGCCTCAATTGAATCACCAGTATATTTAGCCATAACGAATCTTTACTTGCACGTGGAAGCCTTTCCACGTGCAAGTAAATAGACGTAAAAATTAAAAAAAGTTTTATTTAGTATTTTAGTAAAATTAAATACAATCAAATAGCCGTTAAGGGTTTAGTGACATGACATAATGCACTTACCACAATTTTTGATTACATTGCTGCATAACAGATGGCTCTATGTCGGCTAGTTAGGTCATGGCCTACTAGATTAATCCATGGTTAGGTTTAGGTTGTTTTCGCAGTTGTTCGAGTTAAGCCGCGTTGTTTCGGCGTCCAACGATGTCGCTATTTTGTAAAATGACGAATATCAACTATTTGTTCACGCATCCATTTGACAAACTCACGGCGCTGTTGCAGGTCTTTAGGATTCAATTCTTGTGTTATTTGGACCTTGTAAGACATGTAAACGCAAATCCTTGGTCAAAATTCTTTGCATAGTGTACTACATGTAGCAATACTAAGGACCCCGTTGCTGCGATCGAAGCGACACTTTCACGTACCATAGCAATACCTTTATCTGAACAACCTGCACGAGCAAGTTGAGGTGCTTCTATGTTAAATACTGACTGACTAGATTTGGTACTTCAGCTAATTTCTATTCCATTGTTTTGCCAAGTTCATTGTTAGTGTTTCTGAAGGCCCACTGAACATTTTATACAGAAAAGCCTAACTCAAGAATCAAGCTATCGAACGATGAAAACGAAATTAAAATATGTTGAATGTATCCGCCAGTTCTTATAGAGAGTCAGTTTGCAATCGTATTTTAATTTTTCCAATGCTATTTGGCTAAAAGGAGAGACGGTTAGTCCAATCAGTCACCTTGCCTGCCTGAATGCTATGCCTCAGCCATCATTTTCAATTTCATATCACTTCCCTTTTATAAGGATCAGCCGATTTGTGGCAAATCGGTGTGGAGTGAATGCGGCAAGGTGCAGCAAGAGCTAACATCCACATTACTAATTACCTAAATGATGAACCTAAATCAGCCACTGCTACGCAGGGTGAAATCAGGGCTAACCAGATAGACAGTACTCCCGAGGTAGTATACTGTTTCTCAGTAATCCAGTGAAACGAAACTAGGCCTTAACATTGGTAAGGTCCTCGTTAATACTTACCACTATTAATAGAATGTGATAAAGAATTAATCATCTAGATATTAATGAATTATAACAAGATTACGCCATTCCATAATAAGGTTAATATGTTACTAGCGAATAAGGCCGGTTCTTTGGACCTTAAAATGGCCGGAGAAATGCGAAACACAAGACCAAGCAAATTCACTAATTCAGAACCAAGCAAGGAACAGGAACCCTCAGCCCAGCCCACTGACTGATCTCACAACCCCAGTACCAGTTAAACAGAGGTCTGATTCCAAAACTGCTCTGTTGATTAAACGAAAATGCTAGATGCAACTGCATCCCTGCACAAAGTTGCCTTTATGTCAGATCTTGTTCGCGCTAGAATGCACTTTTAAACTTTGCACCGTGCAGTTGCGCCACTGTAACGCCATTATAAAGACCACTTAAATGTATACTAGAGTCACTACATGTAGTCACCTAGGCTCGTTGGTCGATCAGAGTATCGCAAAACGCCTCCATCTTGGGGCAAAGAAGGGTTATTTTTAATGATCGGCAAATGAAAACACACATTTTACGTATTTGGCATATTAGAGATTTGATCTTTCAGATTAAGGAGAACCTTTTAAAGTAAACGTAGATTTGATTAAATGCAATCAGCTACAAATAATGAACATTTTTGTGCTTCCTTTGCCCCAATATAGCGACGTTTTGCGGTACTTTGATCGACCAGCGCGGTCTAGGTGACTCTGTGTAGTGATTCTTATGCATACCAAGGTCCGTAGATGCAAAGCAAGCTTTGGAATATAGGTCATTGCACTGCCGCCATTTTCGAGCTCAGTAAGAGTTGCAATACGGCTGCTATCGAATCCGACATGATCGTCATTTGAGGCGCATGACGTTCTCAAACGTTGAATTAACGCTTAGTACCCAACTGAAAACAAGTCGATTATTCCTGTTTTCATGTTAATTAACATGTTCTGCCATTTTCGCGCTACTGCATAGTGGAAGTGTATGAGATGTAATGACCTCACACTTGACTTTGATCTAGCTAAAAACTTCTCGAAAATCATGAGACCTATGAAGCTGAAATGGTGTAAGCAAATAGTACTTTTTCTCAGGGGAGTATGAGTTTTAACCCAAAACACAATTTAGGGGACATTTTTTACTTTTAAGTGCCTTAAGGTTCAAACTTTCACAGATAATAAATACGTAAAACTATTTCAAAGGTAAAAAACCACGGTTGGAAAAACAAAAATTCAAGGGAGCTGGCTACCTTTTTAATGAAAGCCAAAAACACGCTGTTGATTTTGTCAACGGGTCTTCAGCTGGTCTAGTATGTAGTTTTTTAAATTGGTTGGCCATTTCCGAGTACTACAAAGTACTGGAGTAGTTTTCTCATATCGCTGAAAGTGCAAGTTAAAAAATGGCCGTTTTAGAAATTTATTGTAAGTACAACAACTGCAACCAAAATTATTGCAGTGCCAAAAAGAGATTTACACCGTTAATATGTTGGACCAAACCAAGAAATATAAATAGACAGGTTGTTTTGCTTGTAAATTCTTTTATATAGGAACAATATACTTCTTTATGTGCCAGTCTTAGTGGATCAGTATACAATAGAGTCAAATCAAATGAATGATGAGGTGTGAGAAGTGTTCTGCGACTACGATTTCTTGTCCAAAAGCTACCTTAGGTTTACAATCATGGTAACGTTATTCTTTAATTTCATCCAGAGGCTTGGCAAAGGCGAGACAAAAATTAAGTAATGTTTAAAAACGAAGCAAATTTTTCCTTACTAAAAATTTTGCGTCCGACAGATAATGTATATATGAGAGCAAAATGTAGTTTCGAATATATTATATTTATTCGCCTATTAAATGTACGAGTAAATCTAAACCTCTGTGAACGGGGGTTTGTCTGCATAAAGCTTTTCAACAATTTCACTTTATTTGTAGGTGTTGTAGAGTTGTGAAAAGTACTGTTAGCTACATACTAATCGTCTTCTATTACAATCTTCGCTTACATTACTTTGATCGTAAATAAAATTATAAAAAAGTGGTATTTCTTGTAATGTCAACTTCAAATGAGTAGAATATTCTCAAAAAGACTTCCTGGAAACACTACGTCGAAGCTTGGTTAGAATTCTGTAGTACTAGGAGATATTTGAAACTCTATCCCAGCTGTAACAAGCAATCTGATATCCGGAATATCAAAGGAAAAATCTCGCTCCGAACCGTCTAGGACAGCAATCGGTACACTCTTTATTTCTTTCTAAATTAAAGATGTAGAGACCTGCAGCTTTGTTAGTGCACTTTACTACCAAAAGCAATTTTGATGCTGATGTATTCTCCATTATTTTTTAAATGCGTTGTTTAGATCATCAAATGTAGGTAAAATTTATCAAAACTCGTTCCAGGGGATCTTCGATACTAATTGAAATACCTAAAGCAAAACGAAATTAATTAATTTATTTAAGGAATTATTTTATTGGGTCAAAGTAGTTCCAAGAAGAAAGCGGTCTCCAGCAAAATAGATGAAAGACGTTCTAAAAACTTATTCATTACTAAAATCCCAATACAGATACAAGACCACAAGATGATTTACAGTTGTTGAAATTTCATTCATTCAGGCATTCAATTGATTCAAAACTCGTTATCATGGAAAGCCTTATCCCTAATAACAATCATCACCCCTAAAACATCTGTACATGCTGGAGAATCTTTTGTTTAAGACATGTGTGGTTGCATGTTGCATAGATTTAATTAAAATAGTTAATCAAGGTAACTAACTGAAAAACAAAAAAATTCTATATATTTTCGTATTACAAAATATTTTTGAGTGGTACCGTATAAAGAATCACCACCCTTCTTGTTGTAAAATTGTTTTTCATTCTGTTACATACCTGCAAAACACGTGCAATAGCGTAATTCTCTGCCTCTCATTATATCATTATTTACCGAGAGCCGAAGTGAATTTCCGATTCCGTCTTCCATACGTTGCTTCACGACAAACTTCAATTTTTACTGCATAATAACGAACCTTATGCTAAGTTTTCTTTTAAAACGTATAATTAAGAAAACATTGTAACATTGCAGGTCTTGGACATTGGGTCAAATTTACTAAGCTTATGAAATTAAAATTGTCAGATTATGAAGCTAAGGTGATACTGACATTGACGCAACAAAGAAGCCAAAAACCACTAAGTGAATTAAGATGGTATGGTACACCAGAAGGATTTCTATTTATTATTCAAATTTATTTTTCCATATTTGTTGTTTTCTACCTTTGATCATTTTTTTCAGTTATCCAGATTCATTAGCTATAGAATGTGCGCTCCTCTAGTTTTTCTTTGTCTTAGTTCCTCTAAGTGCGCTTTCAGTTTTCCACATTTGACTAATTTCTATGTTTACTAAGTACTTTATGCATTTAGCCCTGGGACGGAAACCTTTTGAAACATCTTTTAGCTTTACCGAATAAGTAGTTCAGAATTTGAAAAACACTGGGGTGGGGTGTGTATCTACATACATGTACCAATTCGCACGCCCAAAGTAAGAAAAATACTTGAATAGGTTTACAATATTTTTGTTTTGAAATGAAAGTAACATTTATTCTGTGTTACAGAGTATCTATAAAGTATGTTCTTTGTAAACTAAATATTAATGCTGGCTGTATCTTGACATTTCTGTATCCTTTACATTAACTAAAAAAATACTAAGGTGGGACGAACCTTAGAAATATAAAACTCTTGCATTAGTCACTAATTGTAAGTATACCTAAAATGGTAACCTATAATTAATAGTATGTTTTCTGCATACAAATCTAAAGAACTTGGATTACATTACAATGAATAATTTAAATTTTTAAGATTTCCAGCAAAAAATCAGAATAAAAGATTCAATATTCTACTTTTAGCAAAAAGGGTCAAACCATTTAACTTTTCTTTTTGATACCAACATACATAAAAATTTCATTTGTGCTCTTGAACCTTGACCTCCAAAATTGACTTCTAGAGAAACTTTGCATATAAAATTTTATATAATGACTTTGTAGAAAGGAAAACTCATATCAGATTTTGCATGTAAAAATCATTCCATTAAATGAATTACCTTGTTTGAACATAGATATGTTTTCGGGATCTTCAGAGAAATTAATTTACTTGATGCAAATAAAGAAAGAGAAACGAAAATGCACAGAAAGAACAAATTGCGTATTGTATTTATTTGATATAAGTTTTGATGACGTTACAATAATGAAATAAACGTTGAGCTTGAGAAAGAGTCGTGTTTAATTATATTTTGAAAACTTTGACATATTATATAGAAATATTGTTTACATCGCAAACAATTAGAAATTTAATTATGGATAATTTTACGGTTTCTTGAAAAGTTCTGTCGAAGTAAACACAAAAAGCACTGAAATCGCGATTGTTTAAATTTTCTTTGCAAAATTAGACGATTTACTTTTCAAGATGTGTTAGATCATCATTACAAATAAGATTTGAGCTTCAAATTTGCAATGATAATTCTGATGCAAATTTTATGCAAATAATTTTATTACTAATAATTAAAAGAATTCATTTTTATCAAGATCACATTAATTGCCA
Organism: Agrypnus murinus; assembly: GCA_929113105.1. Classification (NCBI taxonomy): domain Eukaryota; kingdom Metazoa; phylum Arthropoda; class Insecta; order Coleoptera; family Elateridae; genus Agrypnus; species Agrypnus murinus. The sequence goes on along the minus strand of OV816031.1, from coordinate 61,674,621 downwards.
GTTCAATAAAAAGTTAAATTGTAGCCATTAGAATTATTTAAGCGTAACGGTGTTCTAGTATGTAAAACGCTTGTATTTTGCATTTGTTGTTCTTCAATTACGTTAGTAACTTTAAGGTTACCTTTAATTGCTGGAAAGATAATTAACTGATGAAAGGTTTATACAATTACACTTTACTTGTTTCACACGTACATAGAATTCTCGTTTGATAGCTAAAAGCATTGGAGTTAAAGTCGGTAAAAGAGAGGGATAGACATAATTTCTGATTTTTTTATAATTACTTGCAATATTTAGAGGTATAAAAATATACAATATATTATATACAAGATTATACAAATATGTAATTACATAAAATAGTCAATGAGATATTTAAGCAATGTTGAAATTTAATTTAAAACGCTAATATACAATAATACAAATTTGTATTGCCCCATGTTGGGAACGCCAAAATGTATGGCGGAACAATTTACTGATTTATAGCTACAAAATCCAGTACATGCCCCACGATTCGACTAACCGAGGTAGGTAGCTTATTCTTAATTGCAACCATGAATCATTAAAATTTAAGTATGAAAGGTCTTTACCATCTGGGCCCAAAACCAAAAAATCTAACACTATGATCTATTCAAATTAACAATCTTTGCTTATTAAATTTTAAATTTAGACTGGCAAATTTAGGAAGGAATACAAAAATCACTGTTCATCAGAACACAATTGTATTTGGCTATATTTGATCGAGTTGGGTTAGATTAGATTAGTTAATACCTATTACTAGTGTTAGTTTGGTTGGCTTCAAGCGAATCAAGATTAGCAGGAAAGTAATAAACTTGATTTTGAACTAATTTATTTTCAATTATAGCATTTTATTAGAGTAAACTTGTCTTACTTGATGCATGACGTCAGGATAATTATAGACACTTAGATAAGGAGATCACAAATCCAACCATAACAAAATTTAGTGTTAAAAATAAACTCTAATGGACGCTAGTTGATATAAAAATTAACTTTAAATGCATTCTTTAGTTAGTGTAAATTAAAACACTTAAGAATTAGAATAATTGTCAAATTTATTATCTCCTGATCACAACAGCAGTGGATGCCCGCATTGTCCCCTATTCTGTTTTTGCACTATGTAAACTACATTTTACTAGATTTTACTTAGTTGACTACTTAGGCACAAGCAGATATACTTAATGCATAGTTTTTCAAATCTATCAACTTTACTTGCACTGAAATTAATTGGTAGACTTTGTTAAGAATAAATAAATATTGAAATATTTTTAGGTTAGTGTTAATTTAAAAGTAAGAAAGAAACATGACTTGCAGAAGTTATTGTAATACCTTAAATGAATAAAGAATACTAAATCAGGTTAAAGTTCATAAACAGTCGAATTCAAATGGTGAAATTTCATAGGCCTGGGTGGTAAATGAAGATTTAAAACGTTATTTCACTTGTATTAATTCATTAATGGCGGAGATTAGTCACTTAATAAATGCTTACTGAATCGTCAACACTTTTAAGACTATTGCGAAATTTTATATTATTTTAACTAATTAAAAATTCAGACAGCATTTAAAATATTGTTTACATATTGTTTAATAAGTAATAAAACAACTATTTTGTCGCTGATATACAAATACAGAACACTAATCAGTCTGGCGTGTGATCTCAGATACTGTCAATTATAAATTAAAATTACACTATTGTCTACCTCCATTACGTAATCTAAAAGATGTTTTAAAAATATAACTTTGGTTATGTTGTTTACTCTTTATAACGCAAATGAGAAAAGAATGTTTTTTTTCCTTTAAAAACTATTATAAAACAATTATTTATCTTTAGACAATCAACAAGAGAAGAATTCAGGTAATAAAATTCCCAAGGCAATTAACATGAAATTAAGCAAGATACATCACTGCAGAGGAGCATCAAAAGCATCATTAATCTATTCTTCTCAACTTTTTTTATATACATAGAAATACCTACAATTTGTTGAACAACAACAAAGATTCTTTTACGATCAATTATTATAAATAAAGGGGATAAGCCTTGCATAATAAATTTTATTGACATACTTAAGGCTCTAACATACAAGGGTGACCCAAAAAATCTAAAATTCAATTATCTTATCTCAAACTTTCTGATATTATACAGATATAATAGATTGGACCACAATAGCATTGGTTTATTAGGTAAAAAAGAGAAATTTCCTTGAGGTTAGAAAACCTGGAAACAAGCATAATTTAACTTAAAATATATGTAATAAATAAGAGTGTCAAAACAAAAAAACGACAATAAATTACAATTTATTTAGATGCAATTTGAAATAGAAATTCCTTTTTCGTTAGTTTTTATTTAAAAAATTCCTTTTCAGATATCTATTTTTACATTAATGTATACATAACCTCAATTTTACTTTTTTTTAATCACAATAAGATTTCTAATTGCAATCTTCATGCAGAGATCTCCAAAAATAGAATCATTGTATACAATTTAACTACATTGTTGTATTATTTAACCACAACACACGTACAGTACTCTTTTAGACTAATTTTATTTTTTCTTTTTGCAAACCTTTTTCAGGCTAGAATATTTTTGTCTCTTTACAACTGACAAATTGGGTTAGGTAAGGTTAAATTAGATCAAACCCCTATCTCGCAGCTACTCACTCACATGCCTAGATTCTATAAGGATTACAAGTTGCTGTGTTCCTTTTTTATTAAGTTGAAAATCTCTTTCAAATCATATTTAATATTTTATACTTACATTTTAAGAATATGATTTCGAAGATTCTTTATGTCGTGGATTCGAAGGAGATTGGATTTTATGAAGAACATATTACTACCTGTTGCAGGAAGTACATGCTAATATTTTTATAAAGTTAATTTCGATATTAAACGGTAGCGCTAATTAGAAGTCTTAGACCAGAAGTTCCAAAAGTTTTGCCTAGGTAGCCCAAATTGTAAATTCCAAATTGTAAATAGTTAGCGGACCAAAAAAAAAGATTTATGAAAAAATACGTTCAAATCGATAAAAGACACAACGGAAAAAATACTAATTTTATAACATAATCGTTCTTTATTTATGAGAATAATTACTTTTTATTAGAAAACGGAGTGGGGTGCATTTTATACCCCAAAACTGAGTTTTCGTTAATAACTTTAATTGTTGATTATTTTCGTGCCTTAAGTTTTTACATTGTGTCGAGAAGTGCTTATTACATTATTTGATGCACATAATACCTATTTTATTTTTTTAATTTATAATTTAATAAACTAAAGAATATGCTAATAATAAGTGAATTGTCGAAAATCCATTCCCAGTTTAGTAAATCAATTAATCAAATTTGATAAGAAATAAAAGAAAATTAAAAAATAAGAAAGAAAAAAAGAAGATAAGTGAAGTTATGAGCAACAAATGCAAAATCAACGGGAATGACTAGGAACTGCAGTCGTAGCAACAATTGACGCTAATAGTGTTGGTGTAATTTTTAATTTAATTTTTTTTTATTTTGTTACAAGAAAATAAATAGATTTATATTATGAAATTATTCATTCAAAAAAATAAAACTTGTGAGTAAAATTATGTTGGCGTACATAATGTACCCTACTCCGGCCATTACGCAAGTAAACAGTACTTTGTCTTCCGAGGATTTTAACACATTTCAAAAATAATTAAACAAAAATAACTAAATAATTTCAAATAAAAAAAAATAAATTCATCAATCTAAAGTGTGTCACTTGTGCAGTTGTTGTTTTCTTTTAATAATATCATTGAGCCTTGGTTCTAAGTCGGTTGAATGTATTCTTAACACCGCTTGTAAATCTTATCAGTTTATTTTGATCTCAATTTGGACTTATTAATGCTCATCAGCTAATCAGCCTAATCAGCTGAGGGTGGTTGTTAAGACAATAAAATATATCCAATCTATATCAGCGTTTCCCAACCGCCGGTCCGTCAGAAAATTTTGCCGGTCCGCAGAGAAATAACAGTATTTTTCAAAATTTTACTGAAAGAATTTTTTTTAACGTAGAAGTTGACCAAGAGTAAACTCGGGGTAAATTTATAGAGCACCTACTTTTAGAATTTTGAAGCGGGTTTGGCGCTCTCGGATCTAGGCATACCGGAACCGATTATTTCGAGTATTTTGGTCTTGCTTCCCCGATTAACGCGAACGATCAAAATCCGAGTTTCGCGGTTTCGATCTTTGCCAGCATAGAACCCCAATCGTTTCTACTGGAAAAGTTTTTATGCCGACACTCTTCCGGGGACGGGGGCAAGAGATGACATGGGGTTTTTGGGGGCGATCGAACATGTGTACGAGCGGTGCATCTATTTGTTCTTCCGTATCTCCGCTCTAGGGAGCTCCGCCCGCTTTCGAGAGACGGTAGCTCGGAAACTATAGGAACCAAATCGACTGACTATCTTGGCGTCAAACGGGGGGCAATTTCAAAATGTTTCTCATTCAAATGCCATGCTAAAGTATAAGCAAAAGTTACAGCCGAAAAACTCGAAATCTTTTATTTGTTTTTTACCCGAGAATCGTGCTAAAGTATATCGCCGCCACCAGCCTAATCGGGCTCTTAAGTGGAAATCACTTCTGGAGATCTTTACACAGCAATATGATTGCTTCCTGGATCGTTTGAGCTCATTCCCGTTTTTGACCACCTCTCTCGAAACCCATTCGCCAGCGTTTTTGATTATATCTCCGCTCCCTGTCGAGATATCTTGTTCTGGTTTTGAACGATGGACTGTCCTGTGTGTCTAGAACCAGGTTATGGTTCTTCAGCGTCACATCCAGTCCTGCGATCGTTTCTCGACATTTGTTTGTTGAAAAGAGAGAAACTCCGGTCTCACGGTACCCGACTATTTCGGCCCGGTCCCCGCTTTGATCGTTGGAGGTTTGATATGCGGGAAACGGATGAGGTACGAAAACCGACTTTTGTTATTATAAAGAATACGTATAAGATTTAGTTTGTGAAGTGTTTTCTTTAATTTTTTACCATATCGGTCCGCAAGTAAATGCTACGTCGTTTGGGGGTCCGTGAGCGAAAAAGGTTGGAAACCGCTTATCTATATAATAACAAGATGTATTACATATAAAATTTTGTATTTTTTAACTGAACAATTTTTAAATTATCTTTATGAATTCAAGATCGCGGATGATCTGACGTCGCGGGCCGCATTTCTAAGGTTTGAGGTCGCATTTGGCCATCAGGCCGCACTTTGGGAACCCCTGTCTTAGACAGTGCCGGATTCACACGGTAAGCAAAGGATGCGTCGCATCTGGGCGCCATACGTGAAGGTCGCCAAAATTACCTTGTGGGACACTTTAATAATGTGAAGATTTACGGACACACCCAGAATCTAATGCTAGTATAGTATTTTAAAAAATCTTACTACAGCTTTTGGCAAAATCTGTTGCCGGCATGTTGCCGCTCTTACCGGTTGCGGTACTGGTTCAATAGAGCACTTGCTTATTTTTCTTTCGAGAACTGAAGTTCTATAGCGCCTCTGTATGAGACGAAAACATTTGAAATAATTTCGTTTTATTCATTTCTAAGTATTTTTCAGTGAAAGAAAGATCGCTTGCAAATCTTGTTCTGATATTACAATTGTTAAATTTTTTTTTCTTATTGCCTTATTATTGTGTCTTCATTAACAGCTTCAAAAAAGTTAATGTATTAATGTACTTCAAGTATTTTCTTATTACCTGTTTTATAGTTTCTAATGAAAATACAGGGTACGTCGTGAAGAGAAAAAAGTTAAAAGCTTGGTAAGTCATTTAACGTTTGGGTGAGAGCGCTGAACTTGATGATACATTGTCAAATGTAAGTCATTTAATGCCATTTAGTAAACATGGAACAGTGGTAAGGTGCATGTCGTGCTTTCGGTGTTAGATCGTTTTATAAAAATGGTAACTCCAATAAATAACGAACAAAAATTGAGCTCTGCAAAATAGTATATTAAATTATTAGTTTCGTAAGACACTTTTTTAGCGCACGCGTTCAACGACAAATGCGCTAAAACATCTTATAACACGAATACTTTTTCTATTTGTGTTATTCTTTAATCATTTAAAAAAAGCAACTTTCCTACTTTTATTTTTACATAAAATTTGTTAGGGAAAAACTTGTTAAGTTTTTGTCACTTGGCAAAATTCAGATTCTCCATTCGTTTTTCATATTTAAGCGTAAAAAAGTTTGACATTTGAACAGCTGTTCAATAGAGATATCAACTTTAAAATATAAAATGTTTCCGGTATTCAAGAAAATCTCTTTTGGACACGCGAACGCGTGTCCAAATGTCTTCGTTTGGATACGCAAATAGAAAACAGTATATTAAGTATTAGTTTCATAACACACGTTCTTAGCGCACGTGTTCAAGTTTAGATGCGTGTTTACGGGGGACTCAACTGAGGAGACGAATCGGCAATGGGCGTTCCAAACATTTGCGTACCCAATGGCCTGTATTTTAAAAAATTTTCGTTAGAGGGCGCTTCGGTCCTTGACAACGCTCAGACCACGCTGGCCATTGTTGACAGTTCGCTGGAGTGCCATATGGGTCGCAATGTTTCATAAAAATTAGCCAGATTTGCGATAAAATTTGCGATAAATCGCATAATCTGTCAACACTGTCAGCGTTGTCCAGAATCGTAGCGCCATCTAGAAGTAACGTTCAAACTTGAATTAACGTTGAAGGTCGGGGACGCTTTATTTGACTCGTTTCGTCTCCTCAGTTGAGTCCCCCGTATGCGTGTTATAGACGGTAAAACGTCTTATGAAACGAATACTTTATATTACTTTTTCTATTTGTGCTTTAGTGTCATTGTCCTTATCCCGTCCGTGTCGTTTGTGAACTTGGAGGCGTGCGCTAAAAACGTGTCTTATGAAACGAATACTTTAAACCATGTTTTTTGTTAGCGTTAAATTTGGAATTGTTTAAAAAAATAACTTAATTGTAATCAAAATTTGTTAGGGTGAAACATACGTTTTTCTACACTATAAGACAAACAACAGTAAAAACCTTCAAACGAAGAGTTCACATTACTTAAACTAATTTAGAACACAAAATACGATACTTACTGTATATAAAATGCTCAAAGTTGCCGGCTTGAGATCTCGCTCTTCTTACAAATTTAAATTTCAGGTCGTAGGTATTGGTTCTGCAGTTGTCTAATTATTAAAGGAATGGATAAAGGTTTCAAGACACAATAACAGACACTAGAAAGGCGCCATCTGATTATGAAGCTTAATAACAATAATTAAATAGATCAAATAAATTAAATAAATCTAATAAATCTGTCTAAAATCACTAATCAGAAAATTAAATCAGACCGATATAAATTTAGTGCAAAATATTAGTTAATTTCAACAAAGTCAAAATTTAGTTTAATGATGACATGAATAAAAACTTTCATAATTATATGGTTCTGTCTTACTAGTTTTAATTAACTTTAAAATCATATTTATTTTAGAAAACTCAAAGAAAAATAAGATATAAGAAAAATTACAAATTTTAAACTCAAAAGTTCAAGTAATAATTCCCTACCTAAGAGCTCTTGACTATTAAAATCTTAATGAATAAAAATTGTATACAAATTACGTATAAATAAAAAGCAGACTGTTGAAATATTACAAAGATCCAAAGAAATTCACATAAATATTTAACATTCAAAAAGGAAATACATAAGTCACTGTACCTGTAGTTGTCAATAATTTGCAAACTAAATTAACGCTAAATTGCACAAAAATGACTCCTGTACACACCATTCAATGCTGAACGGAAAGAAACTGGAATGTTCGTAGATTTCTGCTTTCACATCATACAAAAATGCAATGAATTAACTCTCGTAATGCCTGTTTGAGGTGAATTATTATTCACGAATTCACCCATAATAAAATAACTAAATGCAAACATAAATCTTCGATGAGATTTGATTATTAATTTAATTTTAATAACCATCGGCAAATGTTTGTTATTTTTCTTAAAACAACCCATTTATTATTTAGAACCGAACTGAATTTATAAAGCACATAAATCGGATTCCATTATCGATCCAAGATTTCGATCACTGAAGATAAAGTCTGTAGTTATTGATTTTTATCGGTATTTCGGTACGAGAACTATTTAAACGATATACAATACGATATTTATTTTCATCGGTAAACTGTATTAAAGCTATTACACTTTAAAATAGGAAAACTAAATTTCCAATTCTTTAAAAACGCAAACATCCGGAGAAATATTTAATTGCACAACGGTATTTTTGTTAACCACAAATTCTTAATTAATATACGGAAAACTAATTACACAACAGTATTTTTGTTAACTGCAAATTTTCAATTAATTAGGCACGGGCATCCGACACCGGCTACTATCTATAAACTGTACTGTATTCAGACCATTGACTGAATTGTTAAACTGCACTGTCTCGAATCCGCAACTTCAGTTTAGTCTGTCTTAAAAAACTGAAGGTTATTTTATTATATACGGAATATTTTGGAGGGTGCAGTTCTGCATACACCAATCAAAAAGTCGCGTGGTTTGGTCTAAACAAATCAGGGCTATACAGTCCACGTGTAGTCAATAGGAGACGTTTTCTTAATTCCATTACTAGATTTTGACCCTAAAAGACTAGAAATTACGCAGTTCTTGTACAACATACACATGCGTAAATAAAACACAGAAAGAAATAATTTATTGCCCAAATGTTTTTATAATTCTAAGAAGATTTGAAACACAACCTTTTAAAATAATTTTTATAGGTTTATTTGTACCAAATACTAACACGAGTTAATATTGCAAGAAGAACGCAAATTTGCAGGACCGGAATTAAGATTTTTCAGTAAATATGTAGACAAAACTACATTTATTCAGAACTGAAGAAAAAGATACCGTTACAAGGGATACTTTGTTAACTAGTTTGACAGTTGGCAACACTGAAAATTCGAATCCTGCATTTGTTTTTTAAATTTACGTAAATAATTTTAACAATTTAAGAACAGCTGTTCAACAATGTTATCAACTTTAAAAAACAAAATGTTGTTGTTTCCAGTATTCAACTCTTTTGGACACGTAAATAAAAAAAATATAACGTAAAATATTAATTATTTTAGAAAGTGCTATTAAAATTGTTATTTTTTCAAACATCTTTTTAAATTCTTCCCTGAAAAAAAATTCCCGACTTTGATCACTAATTCAAGGTTCTTTCCCGGTTTTTCCCGATTGTGCAAATTCCCGTTTTTTCCCCGGTTTTCAAGGTTTCCAGGTTCGCTGACTACCCTGAATAAATACAAAATATAAGAAAAATGTACTAATAAATTTAATTTAAACGTCATAAAATGGGTGCTTCTGAAGTTTTTATACGGTAAAAAGAATGCATAAGTTTAAATCTATCAAATAATAAATTTTTGACAAAAAATATTTTCCTTCAACTGTTTGTATCTTGAGAAAAAACTAAATCAATATAGTCCAGTTGAACATTAATGTAGGTCACTTCATACATAATTGCAGAGAGCTTGTCTTGTTGTCATGAGAAAGAAAAAAAAAGCGTTACCCGGTATGAAGAGGAATAAACAACTCACCATATAATAAATCTTTGAAACTTGCAGGGTTTATCATGTTCAGACGCTTTAGACGGGTGCAGATAAATCTATATCTATAATTGTACAGACATCTAAAAAGTATAGTATATTAGGTGAAAGTCATTCACCTTAAAGGCTTTTCACTGTATATATTTCATTCTAAGAGTTGTTTGTGTTTAGGTTACATTGTGTTAATAAGGACCTGAATATTTAAGCTAGTTTAACCTCACAAGTAGTATAGCTATGTTCGTTCTGGCGCAAAATCCCATGTATTTTCTTATGAAGGTTCATTTTACATTTCAAGGTCATCCGCGAAATTCTAGGTTCATTTGCATATCATTCGCGGGGTCATTAGCGGATCATTTGCATATCATTCGCGGTGTTATGTATGTATCATTAACGGTATTATTTGCATATCTAATTAATTTAATTCGCGGGATCATTAGCGGATCATTTTTTATATCTCGCGGGGTCATCTGCATATCTCATCTCTCTCTCCTCATTTCCAACTTGTCATCATTTCCCGCTGAAAGATTTGAATTCCTAGCGCTGCTAATGCCATCTATCGGTGACGTCATATGATCGGTATAGTAGATTTCTATACGCCTGTAGATAGGCAACCTGATACACTTTTTTATAAAAACCAATGGAGCCAACAGGATTTGAACCGGGGACCGCTCGAATGGTAGCCAGCCAATGCATCCATTACACCACGAAGGTAATCTATTAAAGCACTGTAAACGGGTTATAAAAAAAAAATAATGTTGACTAGCTATTGTTGTGTCGAATTGACGATTTGATTTGAAAATTTAATAATGTAATTTATCGTTTAGACTAACCCTTGCTTACTTCTATATATATGTTTAATTAATATGTAATTAGTACATCAAAATATGTTCTTAATATGTTAATCAATTTCCTTATAAAATATAACTATATATCATTGAAATAAAACATTAAACAATTGCAGTCGTTTATCATAAACCTAGTGGTGAGTTTGTATTATTCGTATAGCGATATGGATATATTATTCAGATATGTCGTGTTATGTGTTTAAATTTCTCATATGCATGCGCGAATTAAATGATTGAAAACAATGCAGTGTTCGGTTTTCGGCAGACTAGTTTAGTATTTTCTTTACTTAAGAGCTAATATTTATTTTAATAACATTTTCATTTCAACCAAGATCTCAACCTAGAAAATTTTTTAAATAAACGCATTCAATTTACATAAGAATGTTTAAATAAGTATACTCTAAACAAAATTGAAAACATTTTATATTAATTACATGAATCTAATTACCCTAATTAAATTTATTTGTTCTAATAAAAACGCTTAACGTTATTATCAAAGGTCGAAATTAAAAAGGTCCCCCCTATACACGGTCCAGCGTGCAATATTACCTCGTATACGGATCAAATCTACATATTACATTATGATTGATACAATCGTTCGGGAGGGATCATAACGATTTTATAATAAAGACATCTCATCTCTCTCTCTCTCATAAATTTATTTCAAAATAAATCTTATGTTGTCATTATACAATCAGATATACAAGCTGCCTCTAAACGCTTACTGTCAATCAACTGTCGGATTATCTCTATGGCATTTTGACCTGTTTAAATCCTAACGTCATAAACAACTTTCACTAATAAAAATAAATATTTTTATAATAATAATTAATTAACATATATTGATAATGAATTCGAATAAGTTCCTGAAACACTCTAATTAGAATACGACTAACAAGGCCCGCATTTAACCGCTATTTTTCCCCGTTTTAGGTTTAACTACATGTCGACACTCTAACTTTTGCAATATCTTATAGTAAAGAATATTATTCTCAATCAGGATGACTGTTCACATCGAGCATGTCATTTTCTATATCTCATCTGCATATAACTTTTGAACTACAGACATTCCTAAAATATAAATCTATTAGTCATATCATTTAAAATGTGTAACATAATTAACATTATGTTATCAGAACTTGGATCTATGAGGATTATCTCTACGCCAACAAGAAACCTCGAGTAAAATGTATTGTCTCATCCGAAGGCCGTCAACTATTTCTTATCATAACACCATTAAGTTCAAAACAATGCAAATATAATTACTTTCAATATAGTCACTTGTTTAGTATTACATATTTCTTCGGAATGAAGGCCGATTACATCCTTAAGGAAACAATTAGGGTCGTTATGATTTCATAAAATTTTATTTAAATGAAACGTTTAAGAATATAGAATACTGTAGAGCATTATTTTTAAAATTCAAAAACATTATCTATAGCTAAAACTGTTTAAAAAATAACTTTCAAACTAAATGTTTTTTGCATGAAAATAAGTACAAACTAATTAGCCGTGTTTCGACATTCTTTAAAACTGCTTTCAAACCATAAATAAACAAACGTTCTTACGAATGACTGACTGAAAGGAATTTAGATTTTAAATACTTTGTTAAGAGATCATTATCTTAAAAGCGACATAAATTATTGTTTTAAATGACAATTACTCACCCTTGTGTTAACCCATATGCTAAGTATGTCCTAATGGTAAAACTGTAATCGACGAGATCTAACATCATAGTAATATTATAACAGATTAGGTGACCTAACAAACTCTTTAAAGAAATGTTTATTTACATGTATGAGATAGTATTTAACATAATGTCCTTACATACTGGGTTACGATAGAGACGGATAATCATACGAGCTGCTGAAATGTATGATATATTATAAAATAACGTTTAAATAAGAGTTTACTTTAGATGCTACGAATATCTATATGGTGTATAAACAATAAGAACACATATTTAGAAACAGTTTACAAGGTAGTAGATATAACGAAAAAGGCTAGCATTTGTTCAAAAATTATATTACGTCTAGAGGGCGATATGAATATAACTTATAGGATTTAATCAAACTAGAAAAATATCGATATATATCCAGCGTTGAGAAATAATTATACTATGCGTTTAAATGTTTAAGTTCATCATAGCCTGCATCTCCTAAAATATGAGCGTTATACACATGTTTGAAATTCAATTCATCTTGCTTAAAGAGAATAAGTAAGTTAGCGTTGTCCCTAATCAGATGTTTCGGTATCTTTGCATATGTCTGACCTAAATAAAATGAATCAACATCCTTTATGTCTACTCATGCTAAAATATTATCTAAGTTTTTCCTGTTTGTCACAGATAATAGCATCGAAAATGAATACTGAATTAGGTTTCACATCATTAGGGGTGATTACATCATCGTTTTCGCCCTATTTAGGTTGAAATAAAGACTTGGCGTATAGGTAGATATTTTCAAATTTTAATTCGTTTTCATTAGTTAGTAGACCTAACAAGACATTAGTTTTACCACAAGAAGAAGGTACACTCAAAATTGCTCTATAGGAAACAGATAAAAGCTTACAATGCTTCTTATCACCATCGGAATATTATCGAGAAACACGATCATCTAAGTTAAAATTATTGATTTAAAAAGTAATGACCATTTACTCATCCTTTGTGTTTCGCCATATTTAAACGTTATTTTTACAATACATCATACATTTTCATTAGCTTCGAAATACGCAGATATGTAATAATATACTATATACTCTTGTAGGTTATTCAACGTATCTATAGTAAACTCTTATGATTAAAAATAATCTGTAACCTTATTGTTTTTTTATTACATCACAGGTTAGAGCATACGAATATAATTCAGGTTAGATTAGGTTAGAGTCTACGAACACATTTTTAGGGCAGAACGTAGGGAGCAGAGTAAGTACAAAACAACATACTTTCATACAAGAACGTTTATTGATACGAGTAGTTTCGACGCTAGTTAAAACATAATACAAAACTTATATATATATATATATATATATAATATCTATTAAATAGTACATTTCGTATACACTAATAATGGTACTACATACTCGACTATAAAGTAAACATGGTAGGTATAACAACAGTTTAAAAGAATAGATAGTAAATATAACTATATCTAATTATTTTATATAATACTATGTTAACTAAGAGGTTATATACAGAATATATACGCCTGTATTCGACCTCTAGAGGGTTCATAAGACTACACTAGACCAGACCAGACCAGGCCAGACTAGACCAGACCAGACCAGACCAGACCAGACCAGACCAGACCAGACCAGACCAGACCAGACCAGACCAGACCAGACCAGACCAGACCAGACCAGACCAGACCAGACCAGACCAGACCAGACCAGACCAGACTAGACTAGACTATAGATGATAGACAGTAAAATCATGAACAATTATACCGCCTATAAAATAATAGAGCTTATAATATAATATATAATAGAGATATATAATATAGAATATTATCGAGAAACATGATCGTCTAAGTTAAATATATTTAGCGACTTCTTTTGCTTAATAATTTTCATTATGGTATATGTATATGTCTAGTCACAGTTTCAGCAAACGCATTGTATTCTATCAACGAATCATGTAAATATCAAAAATTCGTAACGGTTATGCATAGGTTTAATACCATCAACAGCTCATTTAAAGGAAATGTTAGATTTTTAACAGTTTATGAGCATTAATCAAAGACTATTCTATAATGATGTATTATTTATTTATAAACATAGTATAGTAGCTAAATACATGACTGACTGAAAAAGTTACTTTTATTAATGATGACTATTGAATTCGATCTGTTACTAGCTTAACCTTTTAATTTCCACTTTTGACCAAATTATAGTTGATCTGATCAAATATTGCTTACAAATCGGAGCTCTAATTTAATGTCTACAGTAGAATCCTTAAAACTCTCTATGAAATTTTAGAATTGTCGATTACTAAGACACCCGTTTCTTCTGTCTCCTTTAGTAAATTCATATTGTTAGCTTCTACTTTGTCAACTGTTACTAGAATGCTGTTCTTTAGATCCTTTACCTCGCTCTATGTATCTGTAGTCATTACAATGAAAGTTTGTACTGTTGTGTCGAATTGACGATTTGATTTGAAAATTTAATAATGTAATTTATCGTTTAAACTAACCCTTGTTTATTTCTATATATGTTTAATTAATATGTAATTAGTACATCAAAATATGTTCTTAATATGTTTTTCAATTTCCTTATAAAATATAACTATATATCATTGAAATAAAACATTATTAAAATATTAAAAATAATTTTATTTTATCACATCCTAAATATTTACACGACTGATCGCGTTTCTCGTCAGCTTCTTTTCAAACAATTGCAGTCGTTTATCATAAACCTAATGGTGAGCTTGTATTAATCGTATTACGATATGGATATATTATTCAATTTTCATGTCTTTTGCTAACCCTACATAACTTAAGCTTTACATAGATTTAGACATGTTTTATATTTCGTATTTAGACACATAGCACGACATATTTGAATGATATATCCATCTCGACTAATGAAGGAACAGGAACACTACCCGTCTATTTATACTGTTCGACCAGAGCAAGCGGTTGTTCTATCCTACGTTGAGAAAAATAACTATACTATGTAAGCATAGATACGTTACATATGATTGCGAGCCTGAGTATAAGCATAAACCCTATACTACAGATTTTTATCCTTTTTTTTTTCATTATATCTACTACAGACGAGGTGAAGAATAGGTACATTTAACATGCGTATGCTACAATTATCTAATTTATAGTTTCTAGACGTAATGTAATTTTGAACAGATTTTAACCCTTTTCGTTATATCTACTACCCTTGTAAGCGATTTCTACATATACGTTCTTATTGTTTATACACCATATAGATATTCGTAGCATCTAAAGTAAACTCTTATTTAAACGTTATTTTACAATATATCATACATTTCAGCAACTCGTATGATTATCCCTCTCTATCGTAACCCAGTATGTAAGGACATTATGTTAAATACTATCTCATACATGTAAATAGTTACAACAACAAAATAGAAAAGTATACTTGAGGGTGAGAAAGAAGTCCCGGACGCGGTTATCTATAACATATGTCATATGTTTTGTAATACGTCTTTATAGCTTAACTCTACGTGATTTCCTCTTACAATATCTCTAGTTATGAGAACCTTGAAGACTTAACCTGGAAAAATAAAACAGATAAATATTTTACTTTTTATTGAAACTAGTTAACTTATATTCTAACATACAAATATACAACAACAAAATAGAAAAGTATACTTGAGGGTAAGAAAGAAGTCCTGGACGCGACTATCTATAACATATGTCGTATGTTTTGTAATACGTCTTTATAACTTTGAAACTTTACGTGATTTCCTCTTACAATATCTCTAGTTATGAGAACCTTGAAGACAACCTGAAGAAATAAAACAGATAAATATTTTACTTTTTATTGAAACTAGTTAACTTATATTCTAACATACATATTTGAAACTAGACAACTTATATTCTAACATACAAATATACAACAACAAAATAGAAAAGTATACTTGAGGGTAACATTTTGTATAACCATTATCTTTTATTCTATAATACCTTCTTGTTTAAGCTCAGAAATAATTGAAATAATCTCATCCTAGTTTTCTTAACTACTGCTACCCCTCTGTTTTAAGGTATACAGTAGACGAAGCCTATCGACAACTTGATTCCAATACGGCGTTTTGTTTTTGGAATTTGAAATTGGTAGCTTGAGGTTAGAGCCTACGAATACATTTTTAGGACAGAAAATAATCTCATCCTAGTTTTCTAAACTACTGCTACCCCTCTGTTTTAAGGTATACAGTAGACGAAGCTTATCGACAACTTGATTCCAATACGGCGTTTTTGTTTTTGGAATTTGAAATTGGTAGCTTGAGGTTAGAGCCTACGAATACATTTTTAGGATAGAACGTAGGGAGCAGAGTAAGTATAAAACAACATACTTTCATACAAGAACGTTTATTAATACGAGTAGTTTCGATGCTACTTAAAACATAATACATAACTTAAATATATAATATCTATTAAAATAGACCAGATCAGACCAGACCAGACCAGACTAGACTAGACTATAGATGATAGACAGTAAAATCATGAACAATTATACCGTCTGTAATATAATAGAGCTTACTTGATATTTTAAAATTAGCGGCTGAATCTAATTATTATAGAAATTCAATTGTAGAAACTGAAGATGTAATCTTTAAAACATCTAAAGTTAGAAGTTTTTAGTAGTCAGGTCAGATTAATAGAGGGTGTTATAATCAAATCGTTTTAGAAACTATTTGTTTGTAAGATTGGTGCCGTAAAGAAAAAACAGCATAGCTGTAGTCTTGATTTTGAAATTGAGATAGCTCGGAACAAAACGATGAATACAAAGTTTAGAAGTTTATTTCAAAATTCTGTGATAAAAAACATTAATTCTTCTTTACTTTACTTTAAAACCCAAAATTGCATGATAAATCAATATAATATTAATATAAATGATTAAATTAAATGAAGCAATCTAGGTTAGACCCCTAAAAAAATTATATTAAGGTTATAGATTTTAGACCCCGGTTGTTGCAAAGATTCAAGAATCTCTATTAAGATTAGTTCATAAAGCATTTGTTAGGTTAGAGCATGTAGCTACTTACAAAAAAAAATCTCTATTAAGATTAGTTCATAAAATATTTATTAGGTTAGACCATTGTAGCTACTTACAAAATCGTCATTAACATTCGAAAAACTTCACCCTTCTCCCTTCACCCTTCTCCCTTCTCCCTTCTCCCTTCTCCCTTCTCCCTTCTCCCTTCACCCTTCTCCCTTCTCCCTTCTCCCTTCTCCCTTCTCCCTTCTCCCTTCTCCCTTCTCCCTTCTCCCTTCTCCCTTCTCCCTTCTCCCTTCTCCCTTCTCCCTTCTCCCTTCTCCCTTCACCCTTCTCCCTTCTCCCTTCTCCCTTCTCCCTTCTCCCTTCTCCCTTCTCCCTTCAACCTTAACCCTGGCGAATTAAATTAATTGATCTAATTAAATTAATTCACGGTATCAATTACATATCTCCTCTCTCATTTA
This sequence comes from Agrypnus murinus, assembly GCA_929113105.1. NCBI lineage: Eukaryota > Metazoa > Arthropoda > Insecta > Coleoptera > Elateridae > Agrypnus > Agrypnus murinus. The sequence goes on along the minus strand of OV816031.1, from coordinate 61,657,025 downwards.
CATATATGATTTCTCATATGCATGGGCGAATTAAATTAATTGATCTAATTAAATTAATTCACGGTATCAGGGTTAAGGTTGAAGGGAGAAGGGAGAAGGGAGAAGGGAGAAGGGAGAAGGGAGAAGGGTGAAGGGAGAAGGGAGAAGGGAGAAGGGAGAAGGGAGAAGGGAGAAGGGAGAAGGGAGAAGGGAGAAGGGAGAAGGGAGAAGGGAGAAGGGAGAAGGGAGAAGGGAGAAGGGAGAAGGGAGAAGGGTGAAGGGAGAAGGGAGAAGGGAGAAGGGAGAAGGGAGAAGGGAGAAGGGAGAAGGGAGAAGGGAGAAGGGAGAAGGGTGAAGGGAGAAGGGTGAAGTTTTTCGAATGTTAATGACGATTTTGTAAGTAGCTACAATGGTCTAACCTAATAAATATTTTATGAACTAATCTTAATAGAGATTTTTTTTTGTAAGTAGCTACATGCTCTAACCTAACAAATGCTTTATGAACTAATCTTAATAGAGATTCTTGAATCTTTGCAACAACCGGGGTCTAAAATCTATAACCTTAATATAATTTTTTTAGGGGTCTAACCTAGATTGCTTCATTTAATTTAATCATTTATATTAATATTATATTGATTTATCATGCAATTTTGGGTTTTAAAGTAAAGTAAAGAAGAATTAATGTTTTTTATCACAGAATTTTGAAATAAACTTCTAAACTTTGTATTCATCGTTTTGTTCCGAGCTATCTCAATTTCAAAATCAAGACTACAGCTATGCTGTTTTTTCTTTACGGCACCAATCTTACAAACAAATAGTTTCTAAAACGATTTGATTATAACACCCTCTATTAATCTGACCTGACTACTAAAAACTTCTAACTTTAGATGTTTTAAAGATTACATCTTCAGTTTCTACAATTGAATTTCTATAATAATTAGATTCAGCCGCTAATTTTAAAATATCAAGTAAGCTCTATTATATTACAGACGGTATAATTGTTCATGATTTTACTGTCTATCATCTATAGTCTAGTCTAGTCTGGTCTGGTCTGGTCTGATCTGGTCTATTTTAATAGATATTATATATTTAAGTTATGTATTATGTTTTAAGTAGCATCGAAACTACTCGTATTAATAAACGTTCTTGTATGAAAGTATGTTGTTTTATACTTACTCTGCTCCCTACGTTCTATCCTAAAAATGTATTCGTAGGCTCTAACCTCAAGCTACCAATTTCAAATTCCAAAAACAAAAACGCCGTATTGGAATCAAGTTGTCGATAAGCTTCGTCTACTGTATACCTTAAAACAGAGGGGTAGCAGTAGTTTAGAAAACTAGGATGAGATTATTTTCTGTCCTAAAAATGTATTCGTAGGCTCTAACCTCAAGCTACCAATTTCAAATTCCAAAAACAAAACGCCGTATTGGAATCAAGTTGTCGATAGGCTTCGTCTACTGTATACCTTAAAACAGAGGGGTAGCAGTAGTTAAGAAAACTAGGATGAGATTATTTCAATTATTTCTGAGCTTAAACAAGAAGGTATTATAGAATAAAAGATAATGGTTATACAAAATGTTACCCTCAAGTATACTTTTCTATTTTGTTGTTGTATATTTGTATGTTAGAATATAAGTTGTCTAGTTTCAAATATGTATGTTAGAATATAAGTTAACTAGTTTCAATAAAAAGTAAAATATTTATCTGTTTTATTTCTTCAGGTTGTCTTCAAGGTTCTCATAACTAGAGATATTGTAAGAGGAAATCACGTAAAGTTTCAAAGTTATAAAGACGTATTACAAAACATACGACATATGTTATAGATAGTCGCGTCCAGGACTTCTTTCTTACCCTCAAGTATACTTTTCTATTTTGTTGTTGTATATTTGTATGTTAGAATATAAGTTAACTAGTTTCAATAAAAAGTAAAATATTTATCTGTTTTATTTTTCCAGGTTAAGTCTTCAAGGTTCTCATAACTAGAGATATTGTAAGAGGAAATCACGTAGAGTTAAGCTATAAAGACGTATTACAAAACATATGACATATGTTATAGATAACCGCGTCCGGGACTTCTTTCTCACCCTCAAGTATACTTTTCTATTTTGTTGTTGTAACTATTTACATGTATGAGATAGTATTTAACATAATGTCCTTACATACTGGGTTACGATAGAGAGGGATAATCATACGAGTTGCTGAAATGTATGATATATTGTAAAATAACGTTTAAATAAGAGTTTACTTTAGATGCTACGAATATCTATATGGTGTATAAACAATAAGAACGTATATGTAGAAATCGCTTACAAGGGTAGTAGATATAACGAAAAGGGTTAAAATCTGTTCAAAATTACATTACGTCTAGAAACTATAAATTAGATAATTGTAGCATACGCATGTTAAATGTACCTATTCTTCACCTCGTCTGTAGTAGATATAATGAAAAAAAAAAAGGATAAAAATCTGTAGTATAGGGTTTATGCTTATACTCAGGCTCGCAATCATATGTAACGTATCTATGCTTACATAGTATAGTTATTTTTCTCAACGTAGGATAGAACAACCGCTTGCTCTGGTCGAACAGTATAAATAGACGGGTAGTGTTCCTGTTCCTTCATTAGTCGAGATGGATATATCATTCAAATATGTCGTGCTATGTGTCTAAATACGAAATATAAAACATGTCTAAATCTATGTAAAGCTTAAGTTATGTAGGGTTAGCAAAAGACATGAAAATTGAATAATATATCCATATCGTAATACGATTAATACAAGCTCACCATTAGGTTTATGATAAACGACTGCAATTGTTTGAAAAGAAGCTGACGAGAAACGCGATCAGTCGTGTAAATATTTAGGATGTGATAAAATAAAATTATTTTTAATATTTTAATAATGTTTTATTTCAATGATATATAGTTATATTTTATAAGGAAATTGAAAAACATATTAAGAACATATTTTGATGTACTAATTACATATTAATTAAACATATATAGAAATAAACAAGGGTTAGTTTAAACGATAAATTACATTATTAAATTTTCAAATCAAATCGTCAATTCGACACAACAGTACAAACTTTCATTGTAATGACTACAGATACATAGAGCGAGGTAAAGGATCTAAAGAACAGCATTCTAGTAACAGTTGACAAAGTAGAAGCTAACAATATGAATTTACTAAAGGAGACAGAAGAAACGGGTGTCTTAGTAATCGACAATTCTAAAATTTCATAGAGAGTTTTAAGGATTCTACTGTAGACATTAAATTAGAGCTCCGATTTGTAAGCAATATTTGATCAGATCAACTATAATTTGGTCAAAAGTGGAAATTAAAAGGTTAAGCTAGTAACAGATCGAATTCAATAGTCATCATTAATAAAAGTAACTTTTTCAGTCAGTCATGTATTTAGCTACTATACTATGTTTATAAATAAATAATACATCATTATAGAATAGTCTTTGATTAATGCTCATAAACTGTTAAAAATCTAACATTTCCTTTAAATGAGCTGTTGATGGTATTAAACCTATGCATAACCGTTACGAATTTTTGATATTTACATGATTCGTTGATAGAATACAATGCGTTTGCTGAAACTGTGACTAGACATATACATATACCATAATGAAAATTATTAAGCAAAAGAAGTCGCTAAATATATTTAACTTAGACGATCATGTTTCTCGATAATATTCTATATTATATATCTCTATTATATATTATATTATAAGCTCTATTATTTTATAGGCGGTATAATTGTTCATGATTTTACTGTCTATCATCTATAGTCTAGTCTAGTCTGGTCTGGTCTGGTCTGGTCTGGTCTGGTCTGGTCTGGTCTGGTCTGGTCTGGTCTGGTCTGGTCTGGTCTGGTCTGGTCTGGTCTGGTCTGGTCTGGTCTGGTCTGGTCTGGTCTGGTCTAGTCTGGCCTGGTCTGGTCTGGTCTAGTGTAGTCTTATGAACCCTCTAGAGGTCGAATACAGGCGTATATATTCTGTATATAACCTCTTAGTTAACATAGTATTATATAAAATAATTAGATATAGTTATATTTACTATCTATTCTTTTAAACTGTTGTTATACCTACCATGTTTACTTTATAGTCGAGTATGTAGTACCATTATTAGTGTATACGAAATGTACTATTTAATAGATATTATATATATATATATATATATAAGTTTTGTATTATGTTTTAACTAGCGTCGAAACTACTCGTATCAATAAACGTTCTTGTATGAAAGTATGTTGTTTTGTACTTACTCTGCTCCCTACGTTCTGCCCTAAAAATGTGTTCGTAGACTCTAACCTAATCTAACCTGAATTATATTCGTATGCTCTAACCTGTGATGTAATAAAAAAACAATAAGGTTACAGATTATTTTTAATCATAAGAGTTTACTATAGATACGTTGAATAACCTACAAGAGTATATAGTATATTATTACATATCTGCGTATTTCGAAGCTAATGAAAATGTATGATGTATTGTAAAAATAACGTTTAAATATGGCGAAACACAAAGGATGAGTAAATGGTCATTACTTTTTAAATCAATAATTTTAACTTAGATGATCGTGTTTCTCGATAATATTCCGATGGTGATAAGAAGCATTGTAAGCTTTTATCTGTTTCCTATAGAGCAATTTTGAGTGTACCTTCTTCTTGTGGTAAAACTAATGTCTTGTTAGGTCTACTAACTAATGAAAACGAATTAAAATTTGAAAATATCTACCTATACGCCAAGTCTTTATTTCAACCTAAATAGGGCGAAAACGATGATGTAATCACCCCTAATGATGTGAAACCTAATTCAGTATTCATTTTCGATGCTATTATCTGTGACAAACAGGAAAAACTTAGATAATATTTTAGCATGAGTAGACATAAAGGATGTTGATTCATTTTATTTAGGTCAGACATATGCAAAGATACCGAAACATCTGATTAGGGACAACGCTAACTTACTTATTCTCTTTAAGCAAGATGAATTGAATTTCAAACATGTGTATAACGCTCATATTTTAGGAGATGCAGGCTATGATGAACTTAAACATTTAAACGCATAGTATAATTATTTCTCAACGCTGGATATATATCGATATTTTTCTAGTTTGATTAAATCCTATAAGTTATATTCATATCGCCCTCTAGACGTAATATAATTTTTGAACAAATGCTAGCCTTTTTCGTTATATCTACTACCTTGTAAACTGTTTCTAAATATGTGTTCTTATTGTTTATACACCATATAGATATTCGTAGCATCTAAAGTAAACTCTTATTTAAACGTTATTTTATAATATATCATACATTTCAGCAGCTCGTATGATTATCCGTCTCTATCGTAACCCAGTATGTAAGGACATTATGTTAAATACTATCTCATACATGTAAATAAACATTTCTTTAAAGAGTTTGTTAGGTCACCTAATCTGTTATAATATTACTATGATGTTAGATCTCGTCGATTACAGTTTTACCATTAGGACATACTTAGCATATGGGTTAACACAAGGGTGAGTAATTGTCATTTAAAACAATAATTTATGTCGCTTTTAAGATAATGATCTCTTAACAAAGTATTTAAAATCTAAATTCCTTTCAGTCAGTCATTCGTAAGAACGTTTGTTTATTTATGGTTTGAAAGCAGTTTTAAAGAATGTCGAAACACGGCTAATTAGTTTGTACTTATTTTCATGCAAAAAACATTTAGTTTGAAAGTTATTTTTTAAACAGTTTTAGCTATAGATAATGTTTTTGAATTTTAAAAATAATGCTCTACAGTATTCTATATTCTTAAACGTTTCATTTAAATAAAATTTTATGAAATCATAACGACCCTAATTGTTTCCTTAAGGATGTAATCGGCCTTCATTCCGAAGAAATATGTAATACTAAACAAGTGACTATATTGAAAGTAATTATATTTGCATTGTTTTGAACTTAATGGTGTTATGATAAGAAATAGTTGACGGCCTTCGGATGAGACAATACATTTTACTCGAGGTTTCTTGTTGGCGTAGAGATAATCCTCATAGATCCAAGTTCTGATAACATAATGTTAATTATGTTACACATTTTAAATGATATGACTAATAGATTTATATTTTAGGAATGTCTGTAGTTCAAAAGTTATATGCAGATGAGATATAGAAAATGACATGCTCGATGTGAACAGTCATCCTGATTGAGAATAATATTCTTTACTATAAGATATTGCAAAAGTTAGAGTGTCGACATGTAGTTAAACCTAAAACGGGGAAAAATAGCGGTTAAATGCGGGCCTTGTTAGTCGTATTCTAATTAGAGTGTTTCAGGAACTTATTCGAATTCATTATCAATATATGTTAATTAATTATTATTATAAAAATATTTATTTTTATTAGTGAAAGTTGTTTATGACGTTAGGATTTAAACAGGTCAAAATGCCATAGAGATAATCCGACAGTTGATTGACAGTAAGCGTTTAGAGGCAGCTTGTATATCTGATTGTATAATGACAACATAAGATTTATTTTGAAATAAATTTATGAGAGAGAGAGAGATGAGATGTCTTTATTATAAAATCGTTATGATCCCTCCCGAACGATTGTATCAATCATAATGTAATATGTAGATTTGATCCGTATACGAGGTAATATTGCACGCTGGACCGTGTATAGGGGGACCTTTTTAATTTCGACCTTTGATAATAACGTTAAGCGTTTTTATTAGAACAAATAAATTTAATTAGGGTAATTAGATTCATGTAATTAATATAAAATGTTTTCAATTTTGTTTAGAGTATACTTATTTAAACATTCTTATGTAAATTGAATGCGTTTATTTAAAAAATTTTCTAGGTTGAGATCTTGGTTGAAATGAAAATGTTATTAAAATAAATATTAGCTCTTAAGTAAAGAAAATACTAAACTAGTCTGCCGAAAACCGAACACTGCATTGTTTTCAATCATTTAATTCGCGCATGCATATGAGAAATTTAAACACATAACACGACATATCTGAATAATATATCCATATCGCTATACGAATAATACAAACTCACCACTAGGTTTATGATAAACGACTGCAATTGTTTAATGTTTTATTTCAATGATATATAGTTATATTTTATAAGGAAATTGATTAACATATTAAGAACATATTTTGATGTACTAATTACATATTAATTAAACATATATATAGAAGTAAGCAAGGGTTAGTCTAAACGATAAATTACATTATTAAATTTTCAAATCAAATCGTCAATTCGACACAACAATAGCTAGTCAACATTATTTTTTTTTTATAACCCGTTTACAGTGCTTTAATAGATTACCTTCGTGGTGTAATGGATGCATTGGCTGGCTACCATTCGAGCGGTCCCCGGTTCAAATCCTGTTGGCTCCATTGGTTTTTATAAAAAAGTGTATCAGGTTGCCTATCTACAGGCGTATAGAAATCTACTATACCGATCATATGACGTCACCGATAGATGGCATTAGCAGCGCTAGGAATTCAAATCTTTCAGCGGGAAATGATGACAAGTTGGAAATGAGGAGAGAGAGATGAGATATGCAGATGACCCCGCGAGATATAAAAAATGATCCGCTAATGATCCCGCGAATTAAATTAATTAGATATGCAAATAATACCGTTAATGATACATACATAACACCGCGAATGATATGCAAATGATCCGCTAATGACCCCGCGAATGATATGCAAATGAACCTAGAATTTCGCGGATGACCTTGAAATGTAAAATGAACCTTCATAAGAAAATACATGGGATTTTGCGCCAGAACGAACATAGCTATACTACTCTCACACTTCCCCGTCTTATATTTCTCTTTGTTGTAAGAATAATATAGTGCTCTGAAGTTTGTGCAAAGCTGTTTTCTTTAAGGCTTTAACAAAAGTGAAAATTCTCGGAAAATGCAATTGATATAAGGGTGTTATGCTAGGATGCGAAGGATTTTTAAAGGCACTAAAGTTAAGATTTTTGTACTATAGGAAAATTTAGTTTCTCGACGAAACACCGGTCATAACAATAACACCCACGCACACAACATACACACAAGCACACAATGGAGAAACTGGTGCTCGCGAGTTCTTTCAAACTCTCTTTCTGAGCCATAACGTACTCCAAGAATTGCAATGTTGTAAACGAAATTGTTATGTATGCTCTCAGGTGTTCTATAAAGCTGCCATAAAGCGAATTCTCTAGAAATTGAAAGATAGAACGGCGGAATATTACACATACAATGGGAACAAGGGACCCTGAAAGTAGTTCCTCATAAATTATCCTTTTGCAATAACCCTAGATGGATGTGACCAGCTATTGTTAAAAACCTAAAAGGAGGAGAAAAAAAGGAAAGAGAGAATGTTTCAAGACACTGGAAAAACTAAATTGGTTTATTTTTGTGCTGTTGTCAGCATCCGCCCTGCAATACATCTTCGAGATTAACTCATAGTAGATACTACTTAGAATTGCAAGGATAATCCGTCATCTGCCACATTTCGCAGGACTGCTAATTGCAGATTGTACAAACACAAAAGTCATCAAAAAGCAGGAAATTAAATCTTTCTAAAGCAGAAACACTACTTTTTGACATTGATAACTTACACTTTAGGTTAACTTTTTGAAAGGAAATGAAAACTTTTAAGCGGGACAGTTTTGCGTTTTTAAGTTTTAAAAGCGGATGAGTTGCTGTGCTTGATACTTAAACGATATTTTCTCTCGAAGGGATTAGATTAAAAGTAATACGAAATCCGCTTGAAATTGCTTGCTTCGACATAAAAATTAATTGTGGTTTGAAGATCCAAGCTCTGCCATTTTACTCACACTTAATTTACTTTTATTCTGCTTTTATTTTTAAAAGCTACAATTTGAAGAGAAAATTATACATAAATTTGAATTTGATCGTAGCTAAATTTACACTTCAATCTCGTTTGTGATTTTTAAATTTGCAGCAATAAGGTTGTCTAATTTATTGAAACAGCCTTTAACAAGTTAACTTTGTTTCATTTTGTCCTTTTAAGATTCCTGTAAAGCTAACAAGTTTATAATTGTATTGGGGCATAATTAGTATTATTCTGGTTTGGTTGGATTTTATTCGAGTTGCAATCAACCAGTTTTAGATATAATTAGCCTTAACAGCAACACTAAATGTATCTGTTCATGTAATTATTGAAATAATGATCTAAAAATATCTTCACATTAACTAACAAAAAAAAATCAAAAGAATCTTTATCGAATGGATTCAGTCTTAATGTTATGGCTTCAGTTTGAAAAAGAAGGCAAAACTCCAGACTTGATCGTAGTCTCTCTAACGATTATAAACAACCCGATCACGATCGTATTGTGCAGAGAAGGTTAAATAAGGTAGACAGAAAATCATGGAACTCTTACCGTTCGGCTTTAAAGAAAGAGCAAACAAAACAGAATTGAGAAAACGATTTTTTCGTTCTTAAAACGTGAGATTGATAACTCGGGATATTTGAATTGACGTATTGACAAAGCAAATAATAATTATATTCAATTAATCTGGGTAAAAAAGGTTAATAAAAAAGCATGGAATGGGAAAAAATGAAATCAATTATGACTTCATATTTGCTTAATAATAATAGCGGAAATTACGACCTAGTAAGTTTTATTAAATATTCAATAGTTTTTAATTTTGTTCATTGTCAATCAGATTTTTATTGAATATTGGAAAACCTAAAAAAATGGTTTTTATATTTTAGTGGAATATATTTTTCAGAGCCTAATTTCACATTTCAAAAACTGAAGTTATTACTTACATTTACACACTTATTAATAAGTGTATTAAATAATAATTAGTTTTCATAACAGGCATTAGGGAATTAATCATATATCATATATTTATGCAAACACTTACAGCTAATAGCATATAGGCAACTGCTCAACTGCAAAATTTTCTGCAATTTTACCTAATAACATAATAATAATAAAATCAAAATAATAAACTACATTGCCCATCTCAGTTTTCCTCAGTGACTTGTCTAGCGCACTATCTTTGTTGAAGTTGAGCCGACGTATAGAATACAATAATCCATATAACATCAAAATAATAACGTCGCTTATATTTTGTAGTACCACACTTGGACTGCTTTTTATATATATATCTATACGGTTATTTTTTTTTCTAGTCATATTCTCGGCTGCCACTGTTCGATTAGGTAACGTACGGTGGATAAATAAAGTGTAATTTATTCTTTGGTTGTCTTTTATGCTCTTAAGATACTTTCAAAATATTTTCGTTCAATTCGCATTTGAATACTACCAAATATCACATTACCGTTTAACAGAGACGAGACGATTTTGATAATGAGATGTTGATTGAGTAGACGCCATCTAAGGTATTCTCGTTAGAATTGACAAAACAAAAACATTAGTCCAGTCAAGTTACGGTTCTACCCTGAACAAATTCGTTACTCACGCATTTTTATGAGGCTGTATAGAGCGTAATTTGTTGTATAATATCCCAAAAATCCCAGAAAACCAGTTTACGGTTTTTCCTGGAAAAGCGGAAAAACTGATAAAAACTGGTCATACTTTAAAGGCAGCCGCTTGTCGTGGAAAACTCTTTTTTTTAGTTTTGTCACAAATTTTATCGTCTTTAGCTTTGTTCATAATCATTTCTCGGATATTTCGAATAGTTTTTTACTTATTTTCGAAAATATGAAGACTATACGAATTTTTTACTAAAAAATTACCTTCAAGAAGTTATACTGAAGAAAATAATGATTATATCAAGTTTTTGTTCAAATAAAATTTGTCTTATTAGCTTGCATAAAATATGATGGTTGTTGGGGTTAAGTCAACAAGGTGATGAGTAATTAGAGATAAACCCAAGATGGTGGGCGCTCCCGCGTGACTCATAATGGGGAACCTGCGCAATTATTTTTATTTTAATGTACGTAAAAGTTATGCCTAGGACATTTTCACAATTTTGGTGTTAACTTGGCTGAGATATGTATTTTTAAATATGAGCTTTAGTGACGTCAAAAGAAAGCTCGTCCGGACTGGCTTTAAGCCAAATTCAATCTTCATCCTACAAAATCAAGGAAAAAGTTAATAACAAAACAAGAAGTTGAAAAATCAAAATGTGATAAAAATATAATGCTTACTAATACGTAAAAATTTCTTCATCAACTATATTTTTTCACCAATGTCCTTAGCGTTTTCGCGGTTAACACTCAAGCACCTATTGCTGAGCATTTTACGCCAGATTTAACGAAAATGCAACTTTCATTGCATTTGAATTTGCAGCCGCAACTGATCATGTTCAAAATAAACTCGGGTGCTATATCCTTCGTTGTTTTTACTGGTACGAATAATTCATTTTTCAACTCCCAACCCCACTGTTCAGGAGCAAAAATTGTACTCAAACACAATCACTGTGCTTGCTACCTGATGGTGTGCTCTGAGTGAATGTTGTCTTGCTCCAACACTTGTGGGTGGCAAAGAAGTCATACCAAAATTCTTAACCAATGTGTAAATTCAATTTGCTAATTGCCTTCTGGTAAGTTAAAAATCACAAATTGTCTAGTGTTTTATATGGATTTCATTTTGTGTCGCCGTATAATGCAGTAAGGAGGTTCTCCTCAGCTTTAGCTATGACATCCTCTTTGGACGATGTGATTAATAATGGTTCAAGCATTCCTGGTACTTCTTGGCAAATTTTTAATTAAATTGAAAGCTTTTTTCTTTCTCTGCCTAAACAAAGCTGATTTGGTGTCGATTCCTTTGATGGCATGTAGAAGAATAAGATATTTTCTAAAATGTATTACACAACATTATTAAAAGATCGGTGTCTTTCCCTACGACTACGAAATGACCTTGTCGCTGTACCTTATACCCGTGTCTACTATTAATGTGTTAGCGTCGCCAGGCACTTCAATGACATTTTATTCATGGCTTTTATTTGTCTTCATATTTTCGAAAATAAGTAAAAAACTATTCAAAATATCCGAAAAATGATTATGGACCAAGTTAAAGACGATAAAACTCAAAAAGAAAGAGCTTTCTACGATAAGTGGTCGGCAAGTTATGCGTCTTTAGAAAATAACCAGTTTTCACCAGTTTTACCGCTTTTCTGGGAAAAGTCGTGGAGTGATTTTCTGGGACTTTTGGGATTTTATACAACAAATTACGCGCTATACAGCCCAATAAAAATGCGTGAGTAACGAATTTGTTCAGGGTATAGTCCAATCAAAATAGACAAAGTATGTTAAGTATGTGCAACTTAAGGGAACAGAACTTACTAAAACCTTATACTGTTACATTCAAAATCTTAAGAAGTTTTAGAGCCACTGACAGGGTTAGTATCAGATTATATTGTTGAGACGAATTGATTGACAGCAATGCATTTTAAATGGGAATTATATTACCCTAAAATCTTGAATTGCGGCTTTGCTATGAATTTCTCCGTGTTGGGCGACTGATATGAATTTGTCGTTTTTTCATTATCTATCCAATTTGGTGTTTTTTTGTCTATGCACTTATGTTTAAATAGTATATCCTAATTGTCAATGATTCATAAGTAGTACAAAACTCTACAAACATCTCAAGCTTTGTAAAATAACCTTACTTTGTTTACAGAAGAAGTATTTTCTTCTGCTTTTTGGTTTATAGATGTATAGATTTTAGAATCAATCTATTTCTGAAACGTGCTTGAAATCTAGCCCGGATGATTCTTTTAGAAACTCCTTGCCGTTTTAGTAACGGTGCTCTTGCTTGGATCAAAGGGAAATAAGGTGCACTACCTGATCGATTAATTGATTCTTACCTTTTCAAACTGCATGTGGCCGGAGACAACGACTACTACATTGACTGACATTCACAGTTTTGTAGATTAATTAATCATAAGTTAGTTAGTGTACCTAGTTCGAAAACTTTGCTCGTATATGAATAAAAAATTAAAAGATATTTAAACTGAAAAAGGTTCTTTTAATGTTGTCTCATTGAGAAGCGTTTACGTTGTTAAAGTACAGTTACACATCTTTAGTGTCTCTAAACTTTGTTCCTCTTATGTACTTTTTAAGAATTTGATGTAGTTCTTTAAACCCATATTTTCTGTTTTTTACAGACTAAATAATCATGAACTGCAATATTCGTTTCGTTTGCGGCTGTCAAGAAAAGCAGAATCGGTAGCACATTATTTACGGATTTTTGTAGACTACTTCCACACACAGTATACTACATCCTACTACGCCAGTGGTTCTCAACCATTTTGTGATATGTACCGCTTAATTAGAATTAAAAATGTTTGTGTACCACCAAATTTTTACCACAGTACTTACAAAAATTCTTTATTAGAGATACAATTTTTTGGGGCTCATCAGTAATTGAGGCTTGGTTTCCAATTCGACGCCTCTTATATAGCGGAATCTATCTATGAAAGTCATGATTGACATTACCAAGAAATAAAAATCTTTAAGTCATGACAGACCCAAATCAGTTTTTCCAAATACAACAGAAGGCAACAATATAAAATACTGTTAATACCCACAAAATATAGGGATCGCTAATTGGGAATCGGAATCGATAGAAATCTTTAACCGCAGTTACTTATGTCAGCTGCCAGCTAACTATGTGAGGTCGTGGGACTCGCAAGATACCTTTTGCGACGAGCGCAAGAGTCGACGAAAATTGCTAAAATAGGGTCCACTAGAACTACACATTTGCGATTACTTCCAATTTGATAGATTCTTCCCAATAAAACATATCGAAAGAGCTGAAAGCTTTCTATGCAGGAGACACAACTACAAAAGATTACACATAAATAATAAGTCACAAAATATAAGTATAAAATGCTTTATTGCAATAATAAACAAAGCGTAAATAAACTCTAGAAGGGTTTCTGATATACTTTAACTGAAGTTCATATAACTAGTACTAATTAAGCTTAAGTATTTAGGTAATAATTATGTACAAATCAAAAATATTTCAGAATTTTATAGATAAGAAATTTATGGCTGGACAATTACTCTAAATTTGTTCATGTTTAAGAATTAAATTAGTTCAACACAAAACAGCGAACACAGTGCAGTTCACAAAATGTTAAAGTATCTACAGGTTCATCTTGATTGTACAATTGAACATGCTCCAATTAGTTAATACTCTTTGCGATACCAAAACTACTGGGCATACGCGCAGGAAAGAATTCTAACAAAGTTTTATGTACAGTTTATATGTCGTAAATGTTAATCACATTGAGGAAAAACGCATTTTAATCAGAAATGCTATATAACATATTAATTAATTAATAATTAAATGTATACATGAGCTTATACACATAAACTCACGCGTTTTCTACTTTTTTTAGTTATTGTAGATTGTATAAATCCTCTAGGTATTAAATCGGAAGAAATTCCACCTTCTAGGCATAATGTTTCTTAAAAGCGATAAAAACAAACTTTCAAATCCCACATAATAGATAGTATATGCACTAAATGGTAATTAAAAGGGGGTAAAACAAACAGATAAACAGTAAGAAAAGACGTACAATAAACAAACCAATTATCAAATATTTATATCGCAAGCACATCGCAAATAACTAGATTGAATGATGATGATTGATAACAAGAATTGCCAAATTGTTTCCAAAGTCGAAAAGTGCGGCGATTAATAAATGCTTCCTAACAAATAAGAAATGAACGTCATAAATACAATAATTTTTACAAATTTTTACAGAACGTGTTCATAACCTCAAAAGAATTATAGTGTAATATACCCGAACGCTTACAGCACCCAGAATCACATTAAATCCGCAAAAATGCGTTTCCAATTAATACAAGAAAGGAAAACATAATTCACTAAGGCGATGCCATTAAAACATTCATTCGAAGCTAACGAAACGAAAACGTATCAAGAAGAAACAGAATTATCAATACAGGAAATTGACCTTCGATAAAAAGTTCAGAGTGGCAACTAAAGTAGGGAGAATGCAAAAATCCCTAAAGAAATTATACAGAATGGCACGAAAACCAAGTGATACAGGGTGTGAAATCAACATGTAACAATGTATAGAAACTTTTTTAATCTATATAGGTGAAAATTTGGCACAAATTGAAATAAAATTTTAAAATCCCAATTATTCAACTAATAAAAATTTTAATAATGCTTTGAATTGTACGCTATATGAGATTTTAGTTAACTGTAAAAAAATGAAACATTTACTACATTCTGTGATAATTTACAAACGACATATTTGATTTACAAAATAAATCAAATTTTACTTATTTCCTAAATTCCTTTTAGTGATATTACATTCCTAACCAAAACGCTAACTATATACACACATACATCAAACTCGACTTATTGTTGATTTGAATTCATAGACATTTCCCTATTAAGGTCGTCGTCCATTTCTGTTTTTTTTTTTTAGTTGACTAATATTATAGAAACTAAGCAGTGCAATTGAATCAACTTCCCATTATTGACAAAAAAATAGAAATAAAATCAGTGTTATTAAAATTACACATTCGCCTGCAACAGCGGAAGTCATAACCTATAAATTGCACAGTAAGCGTTACAAACATTTCAATTTAAATATCACTTTGAAATGTACTTAGATTTTTTTTCGTAAACTCGCAAAGAAAACTGATTTTTCTATTTTCCGAGTTATTTCGACAGTCGAATCGATTTCACGTATTTTAAAGTAGACCTGCAATAAAAATGCGCGACTCGTTTGAATCACAGACTAATATTTTGTTACCAAGTAGCAGTAGATCAAATAGATATATTGTATCAAATCAAGAATGCCCTGAAAAGTTTCACACAATCTCTTTTTCTGTCTATCAAATTATATGTGACACATAATCGTTAAGGCGAGTTGCGTAAAAATATAAAAAATTAAATTTATTGAAACAAATAAAATCTAAAAGGAAAAATATTTTCAGTTGTTTTATGTTACTTTCTATTCTTTTTCTGTTGGTTATTTCTGGAACGTTTTTTCTCTCTGTCTGTTTTTTCTATTGATTTGAATATTTTAATTAAAATTTCATACTTTCATTATTATTATTATTAAGTTGATGATTAGCAACTTTTTGTTGTGACAAAAATAAATTTCCTTTATTATACCTGAAGGCAATTTGTAAAGGATATGTTATATTTGGTGTCAGGTGTAATTATTATTATTTATCTTTTTAAAATATTATTAATAAGACTTCAATTTGAACAGACAGATTTTTAAATACCATTTATATTTAACTTTTATTATGTTAACATTAATTAAAATTTATTTATTAAATTTAAAAAAAATAAATATAATTTAAAGGTGGTTTACCTTTTGGTACTGTAAATTAATAAATATTTTTTATTTCTTATTAATTATGATTATATTTATAATAATATAAAAATCATGGTAGAAATGGTGTACATAAAATTAAAATTAAAACTGACAATCAAATTTTTTCATTACAATTACGAGTAATTTTAACAAAACTACTTGGTGGAAATTATACACACAACGATGGTATCATATTTAATTTTGTTTATTTACAAAATCAGCAAAGATTAATATAATTAATTTGTAATAAATTAATAAACTGTATTATCAATTCATAGCAGTTACTATTGATGTCAAAGGAAGCAAAAAATTAGTTTGTAGAACACATACTATGTAAATGTTGTGTATTTAAAAGCCAACTATTTTTATAAAATGAATAATAAAAAAATACAGTATTTCGACAGAATAAGAGCACAAGCTGCGTCTGGGGGTGCTGCAGTACTCATTAAAAGAAATATAAATCACCATGAAATATATCTTCCAGACTTGCAACATCTTGAGGCTGCTGCAATCAAAATAGTTCTAACAGATAACACCGAAATAATAATAGCAGCCGCTTATCAACCACCTAATAAACGTCTGATGCTTCAAGACGTGCAATCAATAATTGATTTAGGCTTCCCAACACTAATACTTGGCGATTTCAACAGCAAGCACAAATCCTGGGGCTGCCGAACAACAAATCCAAATGGCAATAGATTATACTCGTATACTGCAACAGCTGACCTCCCTATCCAAATCACTTGCCCACAGGAGCCAGCGCATTACCCATAGAGATTTGATCACCAACCAGATATTCTCGTCTTCTGCCTGCAGCATCGAATCACGCAGCCCATCTATCACCAAGTTCTAACTGAACGACTAAGTAATGGACCGGTTGATTGAGAAATCTTAAAACTTCAAATCAATAAACTAACAACAACTAGTCCGTTTCCAAAATCTATACAGTACCGATGGCATAGAAAATGCCGTCACGCATCTCACAACATCGATTCAAAAAGCAGCTCGAATAGCTGCACTTAAAACCAACCGCATACTAATAAATCATTATGCACTGCCATTATACATTCAAAATCAAATTCGTCAAAAGCATCAGATCAGTAGATTGTGGCAACCACACTTGAAACGTACCTTAGCGCACCTAACACGACAAGTCAAATGGGAAATTGATAACTACAGAATCACTTCCTATAGGCGATACATAGGCGAACTAGAAGCGGGTAACCCAACAATCTAGCGACACCGAAAAAATGCGAGGCTTTGAGCAATCACCTAGAAGAGGTATTTACTGTTAAAACCAGCAATGCAAATATTGCCTTCACTAACTTCATCGACCAAAGCGTACCACAATAACTAAAGAAATAGCATCAATAATTCAGCACCTACCTAATAAAAAAGCTCCTGGATATGATATGTATAACCAACGCAATTCTAAAAAATCTCCCACCTAAATGTTTATCTTACATCACCTCTCTTTACAATGCTTACCTCCCTGTTGGATATTACCCTAAGAGCTGGAAGCACGCACATGTATTGCACTTCCACAAACCCGGTCAATGTAAAAGCAACCAAACTTCGTATCGTCCTATTAGCCTCCTTTGTACTCTATCGAAACTACTCGAGAAAAGCATCTATGACCGCCTTAATGACCATACATCCCAGCACATCCTTCTTCCACCATTCCAGTTTGGCTTCAGACCCAAATACTCAACAGTTCATCAGCTCATCAGAATCAACGGAACTATCGCCAAAGGCTTTGAAGACAAAAATTACACCACTATACTATTCCTCGACGTTGCCCAGGCCTTTGACCGGGTCTGGCACAATGACCTATTACATAAAATGGTCCAACTGAAAATCCCGGAGTACATCATCAACATAACTTCGAACTTCCTTACTGGAAGAACGTTTTCAAGTATAATAAACACAGCCCTCTCAAACCCAAAGGACATTAGGACAGGAGTTCCCCAAGGATCTGTCCTTGGCCCCTTGCTATTTAACATTTTTATGAACGACATTTCACTCCCCACCCCAATTTGCACGTTGGCAATGTTTGTTGACGATACAGCAATTATCGCCCAAGATCATGAACTAGATACTGTAATATCAACACTCCAAAGCGCTACAGACACACTTTAACACTGGTTTGACAGTTGGAACATCACTCTAAACCCCATGAAATGCACTGCAAAAATATTCACCCTTAGAAAATACAACAATCCAACATTGATCGCTGTCAATGGAACTATAATTCCATGGAACCCTAAAGACAGAGCAGTGAAATACCTAGGAGTAAACTTGAACCAAAGACAGACATGGGGAATTCATATCAGTACCAAAATCGACGACTCAATACGAACGACTGCCATAGCAAGTTGAGAGTTCTCTATCCAATACTGAATAGGAATACCCCATTAAAAATTGAATGCACCATACTAATCTATAAATCTATACTAAGAGCATCCTTTATCTATGTCTATGCAGTGTGGGGCACTGCGTCGAACACTCACATTAACAAATTTCAAGTACACCAAAATAAAGTCTTCAGGATGGCAACAAACGCACCTTGGTGCATACGCAACGACCAACTACATCACGAATTGAGCATGCCACACATCCCGGATTACATAAAAGCCATCACAAAAAAGTTCCTTGATAACCTAGCGACCTGCCCAGCTACCGACTACTATATGGTTGGTCAACGATCCACCAGCCTTCGCTTAAAACCAAGGCTACCTCAAGACGTATTTCTAAGTGATAGTGATTAATTCATAAACAAACTCAAATCATCCGCATAGTGTCTGTTAACTTTGTTTCTTATTGTTATTGTGTTTATAGTTGTATAATGAAAATTAATTTAAACTCTACTGTGTATGGCACTAGTGTGCCGATCCGGTGTATTTAATATAAAAAATACAGTATCTAGTAATTATAGTGATAACGCACGTAAAATAAGATTTAATAAACAAAATCAAAACAAACTAATGAGAAAAAAAGGCTCTACTTTAGTCCCCTAAAAGAGGGAGTAAAGTAGCACTTTTACTCCCTGAGGGAGTAAAGTGTTTCCATGACAACAACAACAAGTAAACAACAAAAAAAAGTAATCGCGGTACATGTTAGGATTGATTATCCTGAAACTATGTGATTTTGGCGTTTGAAGAGTTCAATTGTCAGAATGACATGTAACGAAATTTTCGGAAAAATTTTCGAAATTTTGAATTTTTGCGATTAAGTCCTTTAGGACGTGCAAGAAATAATGTATATAGCACTGGACTAAAGTGCATTTAATCCCTCATATGTTTATTTTCCGAGCGTCAGCGAGGACTCACATTCGGGATTAAAAGATGCACTTTAGTCCCTGGGTATATAATATTCTATTTTTTCGCTTTTTAACGAGTTCAGGGTGCAATAAGACCCATCTGGTTAGCTTAGACCCTTTATGCGCCATATTAAATTTATAAACCTGTAGCAAATGCTCAGTATAGACAGTTTTAACAAAATTAACGCTAAACTGAAAAAATTGTGTTGGTTCCAAACAACACTCCTTTCACCTATCATGTCATCTATTAAATTCACATCAAAAATTATGTATTAATTACTTATGTAGGTATAAAAATAAATATAAAATCGAACAATAAAACTACATAAAAGCAATAAAAGCTCACAAGTTAAATCGTTATCTAAAACCCTTAAATGTATCTAAAATTAAATTTTCTGTCCCCCCTCCGATGTATGTACGTTCCATTACATTTAGAATATCATGATGACTTTCAAAATAAATTTAGTTAAATATAACCCTATAATAAACAGTACAATAAATACATAAAAAAGATATAATGTCTTAGATTATACCCCATTCTCTGTATTTTATAGTATAGGTATAACGTGATCGAATATGGCAGGCAATTAATCGCTTTCCAAGGTTGCAAACGTCGATCGAACGAAATCAAGGCCAGTGAATAACATCCTAAATAAGCTAAGAAGGTATTACAACAAGCTCTATCTAAAACAACGAGACTCCCAAAATCCTTTGAGATTTCTCCAAATAACAAGATTCCAAAGTTGGTGAGCTACAAAATTTTCCTAACAAATAACAAATCAAAATAAGTGAAATGATATTTAAACCAAAAATATTCAAAATATTCTGCGTTAAAGAGTTGTGTAAATTATGAGTAATAATGTAATTAATATCAATATCTCTTACATAATGTATTAAAGCGTTAAGTAATAAAAGTTCCCTAAATATTTGCTAAAAGAAAAAGAATTGGTTCCAATGAATATCCTTTGATGTATGTAGCTTAATATATTACTGCGTTCAGCAACTTTTGGATTTATTGTTTTCCAATTCTCCAATAAAAACTTCTGACTTTTTCAACCAGTGCACATTCAAAAGGTTACTTGAATGTATCACACGTTCTGTTGTTCGGCTAATGCAAGATAAAAAAAGAATGTTGACATTATTCTTTTAGAGATTACAAACACCTGCTGCACAACACACGAACGCAACGACTTCGACCTCAGCAGATATTTTCATGAAATGCAGGAGGGAGGCCTAACGCGACAATAATAACACTTCGAAAGTGTTAATTTACTGCTTTCAAAAAATTAATACTTGTTAAATATATTAACACTTTGTTATTTTTTTTACAAAACAAAGGTCAAACGCCATTTTAAATTTCGCAATTTAAAAAATAAATTTTATGCATTGTAAATACCTGAAGGCATATGTCAAAGGTACATGGGTTAGTGACAGGTGCAATTACTTATCGTTTAGTTGATTAATAATAAATGATAATGCTTGGATTAAATTCAATATTTATAATAAAACAATGACAGTTGGTTAATCCGATAGTTTACAGCGAAAGCTCAGTTTTCTATGGTTTTCATACGTTTTGTCCGATGGGTATTGTTTTGTCCACATAAACAGCATCACACAACGAGCGGTTTTCATTGTTAATACCACTTTCATTAAATATATTCTCTCTTAAAACTTATTTTTATCATCGATCCGTTACGAACTTATAAATGAAATTTTTTTTGTTTACAGGGTTTGAACCTCTTTAGGGTTTCTGCGTCTTAGTAAAAAGGATCTACAGATTGAATGCTCTTGGTTTGTGTAAAAATAGGTAAGTGTCTTTGATGTACAATGTTAAAATAGTTAAAGTAAAAATTCTAATAAGCTGATCTCTTGTCCCATACTGTAACTTGCATTTATATATATATATGTAGATTAAATGCAATTCGTTTGCCTAACATGCTTGTCAACAAACGTCCGTCCGTGCGGTTTCTGGAATTTTTAAATTTTGAGATTGATTTGGATAGAAATCAAAAATGTAGAAAAAAATGTTTACACCTACTCCCTATGTCTTAAGATGATCCTTAAAGTGACTATCAAAGTGAAAAAAAAACGAAATAAATTATTCCACTACTGAAAAAGAATGTTTGCTATTTTTATCCTGAATAATACTTCCATAAAAAATATTAGCAATGACATCTAACGACAAGATTATTTAATAACTGGGAATTTAACGTAAAAAATGCCAGGCTAACCCAATAGCTACTTCAGGTAGCTAAAGATAGCTCCAGAAAACAACATGACACATCCTGCTACTGCAATTTAACTTTTTTTGTTCAGTATTTCAAGCACTCTTGTTAAACGTCTTTAAGACAATCGGTATCCATATTCAAAACTAGTAGCTAATATAGTAAAACTATAAAGAATTATTCAGAAACTTCATATTGTATGTGACGTAGCTCATCGTATATGCTTCTCTAAAACATACTAAAAAGACAAAACGTGTTATACGAAAGTTACTAGAATTATATTAAATTGGAATATAATTGAATAGAAGGTACGAGTTTACTTAATGAATGACCTACCGAGGTATGGTATCTAACGGTTATTTCTTACTGAAACTAATTCCTTTCTCTTCATTGATTGTTTATAGGCAGGTTGTAAATAATTTGTATGTATTTGAAACGGCTACGTACGGGGTTTTTTAAACTGCTTAAGAAAACACAGTTCTGTTCAGAACCGCCTTTTTAGCTAATAATTTTCAAAATGAGTGGCGTTCCAATTTTTTCAATTAAAATTAAGTACAGTCAAGATGTCAAGATACGCAATGGCACTGATTTAGTCCAGTCCAGAAGAGCAGTCCAGTCCTTACATAAACATTATGCGGTGCACTTTGGGCACAGTCAGATGTAAATACTTAGATAGGAATCATAGCGATACTGCATCTCTTTTAACCGGACTGTCGTCATTCTTTCGGGCCTGCGCTATCCACACGAAAGTTTTTGTTTGATGGACTGTAGAAGCTGATGTGTTCACTGCGGTGATAATTATTATTATAACCAGGGATAGGCTACCTGATAGATAGCTGGGTACATTGGTAGCTATCAAACCTTTTGCAAAACACAATATTAACTACTTCTTTACTTACTAACAAGTTGAAGAACCAAGTAAAAGTCACTTGGATCCTACAGGATGTACAGTTTAGACCATCGATGGAAACTTTCGTTACTTGTATCAAATGTATAATGTATTTACGACACGATAAAGTGAAAATTGTACCAAAAAGATGTGTGCATCTCTCCTACTTCCTACGCCAGTTAGTTCAAGATTTTTTTGCATTTTCGAATATGCTTTTAGTTTAGATTTTAGGTCAAAGGAGCAAAGCATGCTCTCTTTTTTAGATAAAAGATATTACAACATTTATATCTTGAAGCGGTATTAGGCATATTGAAAACTGGCAGCAAAAGATAAAACAGTTGCCGAATAGACGAGATTCTGTTGGTAATAAGTCAAAACCTAAACACTAAGACGATCTGAAAAATAATTTGTTGATTCTTCGGGCTGAATAGTCGTAACCGTACAAGATTAGAAAACTCATAGCGAGAACTTTTAAAACTGTTCCCAGGTATCGAAATAATAATTGGAATTTTTCTCGGCTTCTCTGGAATACAAAAACTACGAAAAAATGACAACATCAAATCTTGTTATTTGAGTTTTGAAGAACTGTTATAGCCTGGATAGCCTAAATAGCTGATACAAGGTGGATAGCAACTTCGCTCCCGTCAGTCAGAACCGGTATTTCACATAAACAATAGAGTAACGCATTAATTACGCATACTTCAATAATCCTTCGTCCAAATGGTCGCAGTGGTTATAAGCTAAAGCAGTTAAGTTACCTCTCACCTCTAGATAAATGATCTGAACAGATGTTGTTGGATCATTTGTTGGGACAATCTCAAAATTCAAAATGCTGAATATCCTGCAGTGGCAAATTTTATGGCATTAAGATTTAAGCAAATCGTCTTTTCGATGCACAGTTAAAATGATGTAGTCGAGAATGGTTATCTTGAAAAGTTTTTAGTCATATTTTTAAAGATCTCATCAATAGCTTTACTGATATTCACTGTTGCCGAGATATACTGAATCAAACGCGGCAACGCACCCGAAAATATTGCGTCATACTTCGCGCGGTGAACGAGGAGAGTGTCGTGTGCACCATGTATACATTGTAATGATATTTACTCAGAGAACATAGTTTGGATAGTCAAACTTAGAAAAGAATTAATATTAGAAAAATGTAGTTTAACCCATCCATTACATGATGAGGGTATATACACATTTTTTATAAATTTGCTACAATAATAGGTTCAATTTGATTATTTTTGTACACTCTTATTTATTTTGAAAACATAGGATAAACTCACAAAGTAACTATTCTTGAATAATGAAAATATTGTAAATAAATTATTATCTTAGAAAATATTTCATTATGCATAAATTACAACCAACCTTGAGATATAAAATACAACAAGAATTAAATATTACCTAGAAACTAGTTTTTGGAGCTTGAAAAAGAAAGTAAAGAAATATTTTGTAAAAATATTAAGATTATTAAATTAGAATAGTAATAATTTAATTTGTTTGTATCATTTACAATAATAGAATATGATCAAAGGTTTCTTACTTGTGACGTTAACTTGGAACCGACAGGCAGTAGGGATAGTTATTCCAAAAGCAAATTAAGAAAGACAGAGGCTCTCTGGTAATAAGTGTAAGTCAACATTAATTGATAGATAACTATAAGAAAGTGAACGCAGTTGTCAACTTTTGATTGGAGCTTTTCCTGAAAAAAGATTATCTATAAAAGGTCATCGCATGAAGGTTTCAGCAAAAAAATATAAAGTGGCGCGTTAAAAGGTATGTCTTACAAGTGGGCGAATTAGAAAAATATCTTAAAGTATTAAAAAGAAAATAAAATAACTAAGTATTTTTTATACAATTTAAACTAACTGTATCAGTGAAGGGATGTTATAAAGAGAAAGTACATTAGTACAGCTAAAAAAATTCACAATTTAAAATTATTTACTCAACTATAAAAAGCATTTGTGAGGTTGCTGGAGGGTAAAATATCCTGGAATATATAAAATAAAATTATCAATAATAAGTATCATTTATCTTACTTCAATCAATTATTCTGTTCATCTGATCCAGTGAGGTAATCGACTTTAAGGTTCACAAATAAGGTTCTCATTATGTCAAATTGTTAATTATATTAAATTAAATATATGCACTTAATTAGCATTTTTGGGATATCTAATTCACAAGAGCGCGTAAAGGAAAAATCTCAATGCAAAGAACCACGCAATAAAATATTTAGAAAGATATCAAGTACCTAATACTTTTGGACGTGGCTGTATAATACAGTACGCGAATCGGACTCCATGCTGTTTACAAATATGTTAACACGATTACTGTCCGGCATGTATATTTAACGATATAACGTAACGATTTCAATTGGAACATATTTTTGTTACATACTATCCACGAAGTTAGACTTCGTTCTACCTTAAAAAAATTGTCACTGACAACGAAACCATCATTTGTTCAATTTTATCAGAAAGCAAACTTTTTAAAATGCTCTAATTTTTTGTTTTTAAAGATTTTTTTAAGCTGCGAACATATTTAAGTTTTAATTAAATCTGGCTTTTTATTTAAAAGATAAAGTTTCTGAATTACTAAAAATATTAAAT
This sequence comes from Agrypnus murinus, assembly GCA_929113105.1. Taxonomy (NCBI): domain Eukaryota; kingdom Metazoa; phylum Arthropoda; class Insecta; order Coleoptera; family Elateridae; genus Agrypnus; species Agrypnus murinus. The sequence goes on along the minus strand of OV816031.1, from coordinate 61,631,687 downwards.
TGTTGATTTCCGGCAAAATTTAGGTTATGTCTTATTTCTTCCCTTAAGACAGGGGTTCCCAAAGTTTTGCCTAGGTGGGCCAAATTGTAAATTCCAAAATCTTTGCCGGGCCGAAAAACGTTTTATGAAAAAATACGTTCAAATCGATAAAAAGTTTGACACAACAGAAAGATTTATACTATAGATGCACCGAAGCTTCGGTTTTGCTTCGGTATTCGGCCAATTTTTAACAGTGAAATAAATAAGGATTAGTAAAAGTTTCACAGTTTTATTAAATTACAACCTGACAATATTGTTTCGACAATATTTTTTAATAAAACTGTGAAACTTTTACTAATCCTTATTTATTTCATGATTATGGAGTTCCACAAAGTAAGGCTGGAAACAATAAACAAAAATTTTTAACAGATTCGGTTTTTGCCGAAACAGAATAAAAGATCCGGTATTCTGCCGGCCGAAGCGGATTTCTTTATTTTTTTGCAGCAATCTGACTTATTCGAGTGCATTTTAACTGAAAAACTCATTATTTAGCGTTTAATCAAAAAAAAAAATTAAATTTTCTAAAATATGTATCAGCATTTATTTAATTCTTAGTATTTCAGGCATTTATTTTCAAGTCCTGTGTAGACGATGACGCAAAGGGAAAGGGAGCGTACATATATTGTTCTGACTAGAAGTTCAACAATATATTGAAGAATCTGGGTCAAAGAAATCACGAGGGTGAAAATGCAAAATGCATCACGAATCACGCGGCGATCACTTGGCGAGAAGCCGCGGTGACGTGCTTGACTTATTTAACGAAGATTTTGACATGTTTTTATAATACGATACTGTTTATTTTTTATTAATTTTGTTTAGTTATATTTTGTATTATTTTATTATAGCAAAATGCGTAGTAGGAAATGTACCGTATTTACTCGAAAATAAGACCCCCTTTTTTTCTTAGATTTTTGCTCTAAAATGTGAGAGGGTCTTATATTCGAGTCGGGTCTTATAATCGAGTATAAAAAGATATTCAATAAAATGTGAAAACAATGAGTGTAATTGAGTAATGTTTACGGTATTTATAACAAAAATAGCATTACAATACAATAACATCTAAAATAGCGTTCTGTTGTTTAATAATATAACATCTCGCCCGGTTGTCTGCATTTTAGCCGATATTGATGCACGTAAACCTATGCCGCCATTGTGAATCCCGCGATAAGCAAAGTTTATTGACTGCAACAACTACAGTAATTACGAAAATTATGAAATCATATACAATTATTGTTAGCTTAGCACCTAGTCAGAATCGCCGTTGTCGTCATCACCCTCTGTAAGATCGTTATTAACCTTTATAATATATTTTTTTATAACAATGGTTTTACAAATTAAGCTTGACAACTGACAGGGTCGATTAGTGAAAAAAACCCAGTGATGGCAAAAACATTTCTAAGAAATTCATTTAAGCCTTTCATAGTACCGACGGAAGAATTGTAAACTCTTAAGTACCTCCCTAATTGTTAACAATAGTAGCACCTTAATCTTTCCAGTAAGTGTGCAAAATCTTATTATCTATTGGAGTGACATCTGACCATTTTTGAATGAACTGCCTACAATTTTAGAAGTTTTCCTGGAATTCAGGTAAACTGCTTCCACAAAGGCATTGTTTCTGCGAAGAGATAAAGGATAGATTTTTTTCCATGAACATAACTAACGGAATTTGTTAAAAAAAAATAAAACTGAAAAATGTTCAATATCATATATTAACTTATATTTTTAGGGGTCCAATATTCGCATACAAAAGCTTTTTTTAAAATTCGCTCCAAAATATAGGGGGGGTTTTATAATCGAGGGGGTGTTATTTTCGAGTAAATACGGTATTTCTCGGACACCAATGTTTTCTTTTTGTGACATAATTTTGTATTCAATAAAACTAATCAAAACTCAAATTTCTATTGTGCTTCGGCCGAATCTTCGGCAAATTTTAATGGCCGAATATTCGGTATTCGGTAATTCGGCCAAAAGCCGCTTCGGTGCATCACTAATTTTATAACATAATCGTTCTTTATGACAATAATTCTTTTTATTACAAAATGTTTATTATCACATTTGAGAAATAATTAAACAAAAATAACTAAATAATTTCTAATAAAAAAAGAAAATCATAATAAATTCCTCAATCAGAAGTGTGTGACTTGTGCAGTTGTTTTCTTTTACAGTCTTGGTTCCAAGTCGGTTGCATGTATTCTTAACACCGCTTGTAAATGTTCATCAGTTAAATTTGAGCTCAATTTGGACTTATTAATACTGATCAGCTAATCAGCATAATCAGCAGAGGGCGACAGTTGAGACGATAAAATATATACAATCTATATAATAACAAAATAATTACATTACATATAAAATTTAGTATTTTTTAACTGAGCGATTTTAAATTATAATATGACAAATTATTATTTTTTAAATCATCTTTATGAATTCTAAATCGCGGATGATCTGACATCGCGGTCCGCATTTCTAGAGTTTGAAGGCCTTATTTGGCCCAGTTTGGGAACCCCTGGCCTTAAGGTATATTATTCCTCAGTTCTGAAAATACAAACGATTTTTGTTTATAAAAATCTTCAAAAGAGTTTAAGATAGTCTTACAAGGGAGCTACAAGAGATGTCAAACGCCGATTACAATACAATGTTCGAAGTTTGAAGAATATTTGAAGAAAACATAAAGTTAACCAACAGTACTAAATAAATTACTTTTTTCACATTCTTGAGAATAAAGCTATTTAATTCTAATTGTAAATCCAAGTAAAGTTTTAGATACATTCAACACAAAAAAAGGAAAAATGTAGGTGTAAACAAATAGAAGTAAAATTTGAAGGTGAATTTCTAAGCAAACCTGTATAGATTACCTATACATAGAATTGTTAGGAAATTCTTTAAGTGAAGGCGTAAAGCTAACTTTCAAAATAAAAGAAAAATGTCTTCAATCTTTTACAACATTATTATGCAATCTCTACCAATACAAAAATAAAAATCTAAAAGGTCCACTTGGTAAACAAAAAACCTAAACGTAACAAAATTCCAATACAACCGGTTTTATTACCACATCGTCACTATTATTTTGTTCTCACATCACAGCTACCGTTTAACAAAAAAAATGCCATTTCTTACAAAACATCTCTTGGTATTTTCTCTTACCCGCCTATGGTAATGCATCACCTAAATTACGGTATATAACATTACAAGGAACGTCCTCACCTAAATAATAATAATAATAGGTTGTAAATATTCGCTGAGAAAAAAAGTCAGCAGCGTATAGGAATGTGAGAAAATTTTATACGATCACGCTTTAAGGCTGAATTTTTTCTTCTCTTGCAATGTTATTAATTAGCTTATTTGAGATTTGTTAAGGTCAACAATAAATCACGAACCTGTACAATTACTTTCATCTATATTTGGATGTTGAGTTGTGTTCTTTGGGATTTTGTTGTAAATGTAATCTGAAAGCCGTTTAAATTCGTGTTCGGGATTTTGACTTATCTTTTATTGCGTTTTGTGTTATCTTTATATGTATGTTGTTGGACGTCCCTTGTGTGTTGATATTTTTTTCCTCCTTAGGGAATTTGAGATATCTAAGGATATAACCAGTCTGGCAGCTTTTTATAAAAACGAAGAAAACATTATGAGAATATTGTTTAAAGATCATATCTTTATTCTAAGTAAAAGTATTTATTGCCTTGTCTTGAAATTTTATTGATAAAAATTATAATTTTTAGATTTCACTGGATTTTATGTTATTAGGTATATCGATTAATTATACCTTGTCGTCCTTGACCATCAAACATAATTTTAAGTTTGCGTGGTGTTCCACCTACACAACCACAAGACCATATCTTCTTTTAATTTCCAGGAAGTATATTCCATAGGAAGATACCACTTTGAGAAAACGAGTTTTTGTAGTTTATATAAGATACTATCTGAATAATGTGCACCACAAGAGCCAGGAAATGCAATGTGTTTGCTGCAAAGCATACTAACGACATAATTTCTCTTCTGAGGTGATACAGAGTAGGAAATCATTTTCAGAGGTAGTGTATCTAATGCTGTTTGAACAGTAATGGTAAAATGAGAGCATAGTAGCAGAAATCGATCCAACCAAGATTAAATTTATTTAGAAATTCAAAGTTGTAGGTCAATCCTGGAAACTAAACCCATCTCGTTTTTCATTGGGTTGATTAGCAGAGTTACTCAGATAAAATAATTTTGAGATTCTTGAATAGCCATTTTTGAAAACTATTAAATTCCAAACACCAACGCTAATCTCCTAATTATTATATCTGCAACCTTTTTTGCTTTATCAGTATGTTTGTATTTTACGTATTTAAGCTATAACAACCATACAAGGTTTTATAAGATCTATCTTCTTTCGTCTGTTTTACTTGTAGAAATCGATCTAGCCAGCTTTCTAAAGGTTATTTTAATTTCATAGGCGCCGACTTTTCAAAATTTTAATGAGGGCTAATCAATTTACAGTTTAACCAACCGTGCTGAACACGGTCTGAATATATAAGTATTTTCAAATGATTTATTAATTAAATTTCTACATACTAAATAAATAGCCTTAGTAGTGTAACGGCTACCGTGCTAGTCTCTCACCCAGGCCTACCGCGATCGAATCCCGATGATGACAGATCTGGTTAAGGTTTTAATTAACACAATTGTGAGATTTGTGCTATAAGATCGGTAAGTCGGCTGCAGCTGCACGATGGGTTTACGTAATTAATAATAATTGGCTCTCTCTTCCGCAATAGCTTTATAGCTTCTGGGGTCTGGTTCGCCAGGTAAGGGATAGTAGTATTATTACTATTATACAATAACAATGCAACGTAAAAAGCAAAATAGGTAAATCGAATTTAGAGGTTAACCTATGCTTTTAAACAATCGTCTGTAAGATCTCCCGAAGTAAATACAATTTTGTTTATTAGTTTAAACGGTACTGGTATCGCAAAAATGTAAAAAACATTTAGTGTGGTGCGTTTCAGAGCCGATATGATTCCATAGTATAGTTAGCCGGGGCGGGGTCATAATAACAGTTGTGATAATAAGTCGCTGTCGCCCCAGGCTCGATTATAGCTAGCAGACACCTTCTCCTTTTTATATATTTTTATAAAATATAAAACTTAAAATGGCAATGCTTCTCTTTAATAATATTCATTTACTACTTTTTTTAAGCTAATAACAAAATGATAAAAAGAAACAATAATTTTATTTACTTTTACAATTGATTTATTAGTATTTCTATTACAATTATGTATTCGAGTTCCAAATGAGACATGCGGTATTAAAAACAGAATATGTATTCTCACAGGAACACAGAAAACTAGTAATATCTATTGACGGAGTTGTACAGCAACAAAATAACGTCGATATGCGGTAATTGATCATGCACGCAACCAATGAGACGCATGCATTAGTTGCAACGTACCCTATAAGCCATTCAACATTTTATTAAAGTTCCGCTAGGTAACAGGTCAATCTTCTGCGTTTCCCAATAATATAATAATACTAATAATAACACTTAACAAAAATATTTAAATTGTAAAATAATAAGTTCTGATATAGAAGAAAACACGTTGTCTAGAGCATTACTCTTTTAATTTAAAATACTTTTAGGCAAACAGCTTTTTAGTCTACGTAATGCAGAAATAGTCTTTTAGCTTTGCATGTGCCTAGAAATAGATATGGCCATCCAAAATTTAATGAAATATATTTTTGCCTTCTTGTAAAAAAATACCAAAAAATATCCCAGTTGGATAAGTGCGTTAACTCCCCTCTAGATTTTCAATTTAGAATTTTTATTACCTAAAATATATTAACTATGTAAATGAGGGCTCCTCATTATATTATTTTAATGAAAACGGTGCCTATGTTTTATTTGAATACGTTCTTATGATACTGTTATTTTTCTAAAGCTGAATTCTACTGTTGTTTCTTTTGTCAATACCGCTATCGCAAGTCAGATACGAAGGTTGATCAAAGTTAGTCAAAACTCAAATTGCCACGTTATAGGTTGAAGTGTCTGGAAACGTATCTAAGGGTAGGATTTAACCTTATAGGAAACTAAACTAACTACGATAATACAAAAATATTAAGGAAGCACATGAATTCAGCATGTCAACAATGACAGAGGTCAGATTCTCCTACAAACAAATAGAATATATATTATAGGAATATTTATTAGGCTGGTCCAAAAACATCGTTGGATGAGCTAAAGGATTAAACTAACAAACGTCTTGGGGTGAGCCTGTTTAGGTATGATTTCCATATTTATAGTATGCTGTCATAAGCAATTCGTAGACATGTAGGGAGGTCGCTTGAGTGAGCAATTAATGCAAATTAACTGCGGTCCACGAAACTGACAAACATAGAAGGTAATGGCTTAAATGGTTATTAATATGTGTATGTGAACTGGAATGAGGAAATTGGCCTTTTTTTGAGAAAAATGGAATTAAAGTTTGCACATCTATGTTTGTTGTTATATGGAATTCTATCAGCTGCTTTGTGTGAAATCACGGTTTTTCCAACTTTAGGGCCTTTTCTGCATTTCACGTACGTATAGATTATTATTAGGCCATCTGATCTAGTCCACTTTTTTTATCTATGTACTACTAACTTATTTATTTCCTTGACTAAGTATCCACCTACGTGCCAATAAAAGTTTATTCATGTATTAAATATTAGTCTTATATTAAAATAATGAGATTAAGGCTTTTATTCTTAAATAATCGAAATTATATTATTTAAATCTAAACATGTTATCCAATGCTAATAAAAAATTACATACATAGCAGGTGGGTAGTGGATAGTGGAACAAGTAAATCTGCAGTACTTACTAAATAAGAAAGTAGTCACAAATCCAAGTCTTAGTTATTATACAGGTTATCAGTTATATTGCCTTCATAGTAATAAAGATTTGTTAAGAAGCATGTATTAAAAGTAAACACATCATACTGTTAATAAATGTACGGATTTATTGCGAGATGAACTATCTAAAGCTAAGCTATACTTGCCATTTTATTTTTTCTGTCAAGAAAGGTCTTTCTTCTAGGCTCTGATCAATATTGTAGCACAATAATTTATTTTATCACTTCATTTGCAAAAGGTTTTGACCCTATATTCCGTCAACAATTGATTTCGTAGCAGCTGTATGATATTTTGGTAATTTTCTTGATATTTGTTGCCGTTTTGAGAAGGCATTTTAACATTCTTAGGAGAAAAGTTATCTTTTATATATTTATCTATGTTGAGTTGTAACTTCTTACAATTTTTCCTGATGACATCACTTTATAAAATCACTATTATGTAACTTTAAAATTAATTTCTTTGGTTGATTGTATCGGAAAACGCTGTAGGCGGTTATTCCGTGATGTGTGTATTTATCTAGTTTCTATTGGATTTTATACCAGTATTCTTTAGGAGGTTATGAACCGCGTTTCACACTCCGCACGGTTTATATAACGATTGCATTTATCAGGATTATTACTATTGGTATCATCTGGAGTTGGTCAATGTTTTTCACTAGTAGTCACGATAGTCTTGGAATTCTAATGAGTTTTTTAGAAATATAAATAAACAAGCTAATGCCCTTTTTGGATAATTTCCCGAGCTTGTATTACTCCAATAATAATTTAAGGAGATCAATGATTGCGTTAACTGCGATATAATTACTTAGTTAAGTTAACTGATGATTGCTATCGTTAATTAATTTACCCGATATTATATTTTTAGGTTTTTTAATGATCAGGTAATATAATAAAACATATTTTTTGTAATACCTAAAGCATTTTGTATCTTATTTGTGATTCTGCATTTATAGAAGTTTTTTAATGCTCAGAAAGTTTTCGGGGTTTTAAGTAACTTTTATTGAGAAATAGCACACCACGTTGATAGTCGTCGCAAATGTGTTGCACTTTAGAGATACTGTTGGTGTGGAATTCCAGTATCCAATAAGATCCTTTTCTTTGTAGACGTGTACTAAAGGAAAAGCAAAAAGCAAATAGAAGCTGAGAAATTTAATATTAAATTTAATAATTCGGAATTCTATTGTTCTCTTTTAGAAGACATTCTGGATGTAAATAAATGTTGAATGGAACACCCTTTTTGTAATTAACGTTAATATGTTGATTAATTGTTAATTCCAATTTAAATGAAACTAATTATTATTCAAGACTTTGTTAAATCCATAACCTTCTAACGAGTTTTAAATTGATTATACCGTTCTCTAACAATCTTAATTGTTTTGCCTCATAAAACTAGTTCAACAGCAATTCATTATTAACGCAGTAGATGATAGCAACATAAATAACGTTACAAATTCCATTCGTTGCTTTTACGCAATTCACGAGCCACATAATTTAATGAAAATTGCTAATGAACGAGCATAAACGTTAAATTAACATTTACTGCATTGTATACATGTGCACATAGGCTTGTTTCTAATAACTGCATTACGCTTATGATTATGAACTGGATCTAGTACATATCTGGGGTGTTCTAGTTATGAAGCCTTCCAAGTCCACATAATCCAGTTAACACGTCCTGGCAAGGCGTGCGGTAATCCAAATAATCCAACTAGAACTGACCTAAATAAAGTGTTACGTACACCCGTACCCGTCATGTTTAAGAAGATTAATGCTCAAATTTGCTTTTAAAAAGTTGCATTTATTGCTTGAAACTGCACTCGAGTGTAAAATGGAGAATGCAGCTGAATTTAAAGCAGTGTAAATACATACAAAACACGATTTATGCAACAATAAATTACTTGAATCAAACAGTCTTTTTATATCTTGTAATGGAAAGGTCAGTGTTTACGACTTTCATTACTAAAGATTTTATAAGTTTCGATTATTGCAACATCTATAAAACTATTTGGTTGTTTAATTTCTTTATTGATTTCTTTATTTTCAACCTCTGTTAATAAAATCACGTAACTAATTAAAACGAGTAGCTATTGCATACAAAATAAATTACATATGTTTTCGGTTGTTTTGGTAGTACATGTTCGTGTTAATGTCAATTAAAGAATACTTAAACACATACCATAACAGAATAACAGCACAACTAAAAAGCAATTCATTTAAACACCAAAAGTTTAGTATTGCATCTTCCCATATTAGCAGACGTTACTCTAAAATTTTTAAAAACACAAATACTTACATTACTAATGTGCTAATAATTTAGCTCCTAAACATAAATCAAAGGCTTATTAATTTAGGATTTAAACAGAAATAATCATTAAACAAAAAACAAGAGATGTATCTACAATTTGGAAAAGATATACGTCGTTTAATTTTGAAATGAAGTTAATACAAGGCATAAATTGAGATTCGTGTTCCACAACATTACGCGGCAAACAATTTGATGACTATAGTAAAACTTAGAAATGAAGAATCTGATCAAGAGGGCTGGAATGTAAAATGCGTCTCGATTCACGCAACGATCACGTGCTCGCCACGGTGTAATTTAACTGATAACATAAACAGCAGATGAGCTTGAAGGATTCAGTACCCGCATCAACTGACGCTGACGTTTTTAACACGGATAAGGTGATGGACAATCTGCAATAGTACAATGTAACACAAGTGGGCGCTTGAAAATGGTGGGTTTGGAGTAGCCATGCCGCAAAAATACACAGTGAAATGTGATCTGTGTAAAATATACAACGCGAATTAAAGAAATTATCAGGCGTAGCAATCTATATATAACAGCTTTCATATTTGTAAACTATGTTCTAGAACTTGTAGCGACAGCACTTATGAAAAATGAGGTAATCACGGGTTTTTCAGGTGAGGTTACCTAGAATGCATGTCTCTATTGAATACTCTTGTCGTTGGCTTATTTGTATCAAGAGAAAAACCTTATTTTACCTTGTGCCTTTATTAAGACACATAATAAATCCATAATAAATATCAGAAAAAACAGAAACATTGGTAATTAATTAATTTATTTATTTAAAAACAACACTATTTAATTTAAAAGGGTTTCAATGCATTGAATTCAGTAATCAAAGCTCTCTGAATTATTATCACTACTTAAAACTAGCTTTCACAATTATTATCAAAAATTATTGTTGACATTATTTCCCAAATAAACTGAGCTTATATCAACAATCTTTCCTTAAAATCTAGACATATTAAAAAATGCCGCATAACAATTCTTCTTCAAAAATTCTTTATTGCTAAAGAAACCTCTCATCCAGATTATTTCCCTGAACGTATCTTCTTCACAACAGAAGCACTAGCATCTTGAATATTACTCATGTTCTCTTTAGCCTTAATCATTCCATGAAATGATACGGTGCTGTGTCTATGCTACTGTTGAAAGTTACTGTCTGGAGGCCTCCATATACTTTCATCGCTAAAGACAAAATAGTTCCATTCTTCAGCATGAGGAAGGACATTTAGTGCCCATGTGAATCGTTCCCTTCTGTGTGATATGGGTTTCTATTTACAGGATTAAATTCTTTCAATCGGTTTTTAATTGTGTCGATGCTGACAAGAACCCTTGCTGCATCATATAAATGTCTTCTAATAAATAGAGCTCACTGATCATTGTGAATGCACCGACCTTACAGTGTTAGCCTTGGAAGAGTCTGATAGACATGGCTGATAATCTCGGACTTCAAAAGCGACTAAATTAGGTAATCTCGATTGTAACTGGACTTCATCAGAATTTGAAACAGAAGAGCAATACGTAAAAGATTGTGAATGTTGGATTGTTAAAACGACATGACCCTAGCCTCAACAGAAATACTTTTATATGGTCTTCCTTCACACACTTAATAGCTCACCCATACAACAGGTTCATCGCTTAGTTTACTATATAAACCAATTCCTTGAGGCAATACTTTACTGCATGGCGGTCTTCCTTGAGGAAAGCCAGACATTTGATAACGTATGGTACGTTGTCCATCTTTACAAATTGAAGAACTCACTGCCTCATTCATATTACACCATCTTAGAATCCTACCTAGAAAATAGATATTTTCAGGTTAAATAAGTTCAACTGCAAACAGAACTCCACCCAATCAGATCTGATGTACCGAAGGGTAATGTCCTGGGGGCACATCTTATACCTGCTCTGTACAGATTATATGCCCACCAACAAACAATCTTTCACAGCCACCTTCGCTAATGACAAAGCCATGACAAATAATGATTAAACATAAAAATCCAATTATAGCTGCTAGTATGCTGCAAAACAATCTAAGAGCCATCAAAGAATGGACTAAAAAGTGGAGGATAAAAATTAATGAAGCAAAGTTCCTTCACATCACCTTCACAAAGTGTAGAGGTAACATATCGCAAGTTCTAATAAATAAGCTACCATTACCACAAGCAACGAAAGTGAAATACCTCGACATGCAGCTGGAATGGGTCTAACGTGGGGGAAGCATTTTTAATATAAAAGGAAACAACTAGGCATCAAATTCAGTAAACATTACTGGCTACTTGGTAGAAAATCCAAACTCTTGCTCCGAAACAAGCTTCTAGTATACAACGTAGCCTTTAAATCCATCTGGACTACTAGATAACAATACAAATATTCAAAGACTAAATAGATTTAAGCCACTGGACCTACCTCATAGATTTATGTTTTAGATTGTGTAATTTTGTATTTAGTGTTCAAATTTATATGGTATAAAAAAGTTTGCCCACAGCTTATTTCCAAAAATGACAAAGTAAAAGGTGGTAGTTTAATTGAAAATAAGTAGTGTATTACTTCTACAATTTTATATAATCTAAACCTGTAGGAAATCTGCATGTTTAGAAATATAAAACTCGTATGTTCAATTATTAAAATAACACGTCAAGTGCATTTGACATCTCTGAAAGTTATGAAACCAATGTTACCTATTTTGACAGTTGATTTAAAACTAGTTACTTTTTAAACAAAGTTGAATAACCTCATCCACAATAAATCTCATTACTTTTTAAATAAGTTTATTTAGTAATAATGTATACAAAAGAAGAAAAATGAGAAATTTTACATAAATTTTAAAAAAGAAATACTTTGAGAACTGTTTAGAATAAAGATGAGGACATTTTAAATAACTGTTGTAAATTGCTTCTGACTACGTTCAGGATTGTTATTCATATTCATGAATATTGTGTTGAGTATATGAAATCATAGTTTACCTAATAGGAGTAGGAAATATTAATAATTAAAATCTTGTATATATTCATTAATAAAATACTTTTTCAACACAGTAACCACACACGTGCATTCAACAATTCATAGCAAATGAAGCAGCACTGTAACTCACAGTCTGCTGTGTAAAGTTGGTAGCAACCATTAAGCATAATTGTTATGCCAATGTGTTTGACGTGTTACTTTAATAATTGAATATACGTGCAGGAAATATGTCTGTTCAAAAATATGAAATTCGCACTGTAGGTATGCATAAAACGTACAATCTGAAATGGTTGAATGGTATGTTTCGATTGCTTTAATTGAGTTGTACGAGTATAGCAACAGACAGTAGGTGCAAAATTGATCTTCGTACTTGATTCGTACCTTACATTACTTTTTTGATTCTCATCTGGACATGCTATCATAAGTCGCCACTTATATTCACAATGATATTAGAGCTGTTAGAAGGTTTCCCAATGAAGTTTTCTGTTTTAGAGATCATAGAGTGGTTGGTTTAAATATTAGGGAAAAACAATTTGAAGGAAGGTAGCCATTAAACACCCGGAAGCACACACCTACCTGAAGACACCAGTTGAAGTAGTCTATGGAAACCTTGATCGCAAAGAATTGATAAACTCTCTACCTGTATTTAACGTGTAAATACGTATTAGCTTTGACAACAGCTAATTCTGGAAAAAATTGATGTATGATGTATAGCTGTAATGAGTTAAATGTAATTATTTTACAACTCAAATCGAATTATTGCAGGAAAGCTAATAGTTAGCTGTAGGTAGGGCTTCTTGTTCTAACGGTGATTATCGGAATTCAATCCGATTTGATTTCTAATAGGAATACAACATTGCTGTAAATCTATTTACTTTGGGTTTTGGTAGGCAACGTTGAATAATAAGTCACCGCAGAGAGAAGGTTCTCTAAATAGAACCAAATAGATAGAACTAAATAGAAAAATATTTAAATAGAATAAATTGGCGCGTCCAATGGGTGCGTGCGTCCATCTCCGCTATCAATTGCAGAAAAATAATGTAAGCATCTTTTCAGCGGATTAAATATTTAAAAACTTTAGGTGTTTTTTTTTATTATTAGTCATAGAAATTGTTGATAGTACATTTTTGTATCTTATTTCACATTTTAGATTCGGTTCGTAAACATTTATCACCTGTACAAAATCTAAAATTCATGGCAATATATTTTATTTTCAAACCATGAATAAATTCCAAATAAAATTATTTAAATTATTTCTTTAACAATGAAACACGTAATAAGAAAACGAGAGAAATATGACTAAGATTTCTAAATAAAGTTAAATTGTGAAATCAGAAAAGGTTATTCGGAAATAGAAGAGACGGTAAACAATAGATCTCTCTCCACACTTACTATTTGTTACTGTAAACCTAAGCTGCGAGTTCCTGCAGCAGTAAGCAACAAATTCCAATTTTCACGTCTTCTTGAAGTTCTACTTCAATAAATCCTTTCGTCGACGTTTACAGAACGTGTTACAGTAAACCAGAAAATAAGTAGCATTTGCTGTTGGTTGTTTCGCTGAATGATCTCACAAGACACGTCGGTTGGGTCTCTTCAAAAATTCATTACAAGCTTACGACTAAACACTAAATGTAGAGCTTTCACGAAAAATGAGAACGACTATTTGTCAGCCTGGAAGCGACCATTTTTTTCTTCTTGCTTTTAGTTTCTCCTATTATTATTATTACATAGCTACCGTTGCGAATTTGGGGACATCTGATATACTTTTAGCGCAATTTATGAGCAATAATACTAATTATAATAATTTGATGAATTTGGCCTCCTTGTTCATCAGATGGGCCTAACTGAAATTATGGCTTCTAGTCTTTTTGACAAAAACTACTAACTGTCCCAGATCACACTAATTTATTGAAAGGAGGAAAAGATGCTTTAATGATTTGATTTGATACTAAAGTCTATAATGTTCTTTTAATGTACCCTTTAAGCTGTATGAAATATGACCTACTGCCTTTAGCTATATAATATTTTATTGAAATTAAAAAGCACCAACTGTTGAAGTGATGAAACCTCTAAAATACGAAATTACGTACGACAGGCATCATCCTTTTATATACAGTCTGGTTCGAGATTTGAAAGGCTGTAATGCAATTTTATAATAATAAATATCTTGGTATTAAAGTACATATCAGATTAATTAACAATAAAGCGTATTAGTATGGGATATTTACATTTATTACCAGAATGAAAGAGTGTAGGGATTTTACAATACCTTATTAAAATAACCTTTTAATAAATAATACGGTGTGGCATTACATCGTATATTGTGCTATTCTTATCTAATACATGTTTGTGTACGTATAACATGATTGTAATTAATTATTTAAATGGAAGAATTCTTATTGCAAACCAACTTCAAGCAACTAGTAATTACTTAATTTAATGCATCATTTAATCAAAACCTTATAGCTATAAAATTTGTGTCATGACTTGTAAATATACTTTGCATACAAACTATTTCAAAATATTTCAAGTGTCTTAGTTCAGTTTTAAACTTTGCAGTTTTAATCTTCTGCATTGAATTAATTGACATTTTTAGATTTAAATTCAACATATTTGTTAGATTTAACGATTTAATATTTTATGAAGTTCGAGATATAACTCCCCAGTTCCATTATATATAAATAAAATATTTAATTCTCAATATTTGTCGAACATAAAAAACAACAGATTTTTTTATTTAAAAAAATATATTAGTTTTAATATTTTATAAATATTGAATTTAGAATGTTATAAAAACACCTGAGATATTGCAGCATGACAAGAATAATTCAAATAATCTTATTGATATATTGTAGCTAGAGAGAATTGTATGAGAAAAAAATAAATAGACAAATGTTTAAGAAATATTAACACAGATTTATTGTTAATCAAATAAATATAAATGAAAAAAAAATCATAAAAATAAAAATAAATGCGATAATTATTTCAGTTTGCTCAAATAAAATTTTATGTGTTGGCTACATGACAATAGTGTCACCAACAACCTCCACTTCAGCAAATCCTATCACGTATTAAAATAAAAAGATAAAATAAATATGATTTATTTGGCTACACATTAATGAAAGCACTTTAAGTTCTTTAAACAAATTCAATAAATAATGAGTTATATTACTGAGCTCTTTGTTTACTTTTATGTACAGAAATTAAAGTTCACACTTACTTGTAAAATCCATATACGAGAACGCAGAACACTTATATTACCGTCAATAAAAAGATTGGTATCCTTGAATCCAATACTACGCGAAAAGGTACATATAAACTTGACACTTTTTAAAAACTTTTTCATGTTTGTTTTATAAAAATATTTGCATGCGTACACCTAATTCTACTTTTAATGCAAATTTTTTGAGTTAACCCGACGTGGATTTACCTGTATTTTTGACTAACTGAACTCGTTTTCTTCCGTAGGTCCTTTTATACCTTAGGTCAAAAACAAATGAAAAATATGAACTTTTTCAAACTTCAATTATTTATGACATCACATGAACATATGATTATAATTCACGAATTACTTAAATCTAATTACATGCAAAACATAAAAAAATTATGAAAACAAAACAAACAATTCATTTCCCCTTAGTATATTGTCAGAAAAAATCTACAAAAATATAAACATAAAATTTTAACATTGGTTGAAAATATGTATGATGTAAGAATATAAAATATTTTTAAAAACTCAGGCCATAAAGCTGCCGTAAGGTTGCATAAATATACAATAAAAATTTAAAGATCCCGCCAAATACACTATTTTATTTGATTCTGAACGTTCAACGTCCAAACTATCAAACAAAAACCATACACTTTAAAACGCGTGATGTAATTTCAAGAATTAACGCGCTAACTTCGACTGCCGAAACTTTTTCTACACAAGTTTAAAAATATTATATTTTCACAATAAACCGTTTAAAAACGTTTTATAAAATGAAGTTTTCGAAGGTTTTCACACTTCAATGTATGTTTTACATATTTTACATTTAAGTTACCTTTTCGAGACTAACGGAGCAATATATCTCATTGTAGCTTGTACAAATACTGCTGAGTGTTTATTCCTATTTATGAGTATGACATAACCGTTTCAGACTTTTCAGTGCATGCTTTTATTATTACATTTTTACCGCCAATTATTCATAACCTCAAATTTTATCGTGATAGTGTTTTGCTGTGCATTTTGCTTATAATTATAATAAAACTTGGATAATGTATCCCAGCAGCGTTTTCGGATGTGGAAGGGAATACAAAAAATAATTTTGGTCTTATATCTGGTTTTATTTCTGTTCATTTGGGTTGAATAAATCTATTGCGTACGTATTTCTGTTTTTCTCTCTAATTACCATCAGAACTGTTGGAATATATAGTCCCATCATAAACACCTAATAGTTTTATACATCCCATAATCAAAATTTAAATGAAAACGTATTTAGTAGTCGTGTATAATAATTTAGATTAACATAAAAAAGCCTAGAAATATGCTGTCAAAATTTTAAAATAAAAAAATTCGTCTCGAAAGGGTTAAACATTGACGAGTAATATTTATATAATAATTATTTCTTAAATTGGATATACATTTTAAAGATGTACGTTAACTATTTATAAAATATGAACATTTAAATGTAAATTGTTTGCTCAAAATGATTGATTTTTCTAATTATGCTAAACTTTGTGTTCAATTTTATCAAATTAATTAAATCCTTTTAAAAATATTAATTTCTAATATCATTCATATAATCATCATTATATTATCAATAAATATGTATAAAATAAAAAGATTCAAATATAAGTTATTTCATTATCTTATTTATTTTTCTCCTACTAAAAAACCTGTAATATTTAAAACACATTTAACAAATATCAATTAAACATAAGTATAGTATGCTACAGTTAAAGGTTAGTAAAAGTTCATGCTAGGAAGGCTCCTAATTTTCAAGGATTTAATTCTCAGTTTTCTAATTTTTAAACACCTAAATACTCATGTTTAAGTCAATGACTGTTTAACCTTTCAGTGTTACATGTAGAGTTCTAAAGATGGATATTCCTAGCGTTCAAACGCTCTTTATTGTTAAGTTTTAATAGACTCAAATATTTTAATTTTTAAATTCAAAACTTTCAGAAGATCCGGATTTCAAAGAATGATAACTTCAACGCTTAAACATTTAGGAGTTTAAAGTCAAATGTATTTCATTTTTTATATATTTGCTAAATTAGGGATACAAAGTTGCCTGTCTTGAGTTATTTCTTTCGTAATTGTAGAATAAAAGATATGTGCCTAATTCCAAATGTAGTATGAGCTATGTTTTCATTACCAGATGCAGTATAATCAAAACCATAATGACAGTTCAATCAATTATTTTTTTCTAAGCATAATTCACATTTACATACCAGGTGTTGAATTAGTACAAAATACATCTTGAAAGGGTCAGGACTTAGAAAGTCAATTTCACAGAAAGTGAAATGTCCAGAAATTTAGATGTTTCAACTTTGACCTTCCACTTGCATTTATTAGTTTAATATATTCACTACTTTGAAAGATACATAGTGTAATCAAGATTCGACGTATTAAAACTTCTTAGACCCTAAAACCCCACTTTCATGACCAACTATTCACCTGTATCAAAGTTTCCTATGACTTCTTGGGAAATCTTTAGTAAGGATTCTGAAGAAAGTGTGTGCACGCTATTTTAAAGAATTCCACTCCAGCATCTATAGCATTCTTCTGTATAAGGTAATCGACTCTAAATCTGTAAAGGAGCTAAATTATTGAAATTGTGTTTAGTTGGAATAAGGAAAAGCGAGAAAATGCAATTGCTCTGAAATGAAGTTATATACGCAAGATGATGGTGGAGAAGACGCACATCAAACACAGGCGCAAAGAATGATTCACATCGAACAGAGAAGCAAAAAGAGCTGGCGAAGACGAAGTGCAGCAGACTGATCCGCAAAGTTTTCGGGAGAGCGCTCATCTTGGACGACTTAAACATCTCCTGCATTCCAGCCGACGTTAAATTTGCAAAGAAGACAAAGTTTGAGCAGAAGGTGCTCGTCTGGCCCGCAATAGGTACACAAGAGTTGAGTCAAACTATGATTCAGGGTTCGGGCTTTGCTATCAACAAGGAAATTTACGTGAATAGCTGTATTCGCCGTCGACTGATCCCTTATACCCGAGACAACTACGAGGACAATGAATACGTCTTCTGGTCAGATCAAGCAAGCTCGCACTACGTCAGAGTTGTCATAGACCATCTTAAACAAGAAAACATCAACTACGTGAAGAAAACTGGCGATACAGCAAATGTTTCGGAAGTTCGTACACTCGAGGACTTTTAGTCCATCTTGAAAGGTCGAGTATTTGCTAATGGCTGAAAACGTAAGTCAACTGAAAAATCAAATTCGATATTGCTTTAGGACCATCCCGGAATCTGTTGTACTGCACCTTGCCAACGATATCCAGAAAAGGATTGATGATGTTCGCCACAACGGCGTCGTCGAATGTCGTCACATTTGACAAAGGACATTTGATTGTGATTACTGAGAAGTGGATTTTCGATTTTAATTGTACTGGAAAAAACAACAGTTCCAAAAAAGCAACCTAATTAACCTCAAGCCCAATCCCTAATACTATAAAAGATCGAAGAAATAAATAAGATCGTTTGGTCAAATTTGAATTAGGCAACCTAATAGTATTATAAAACGCCAAGATTATTTTGTCCAATATCCTAACATTAGAAGCCAATCATAATCGACTCATAGCTTTTAGGAACATTGTAGTTCAGGGTTTATACCTTATCTCGGAAACTACCAGTTTTGTAAAAAAAATTTATTGTGTAGTTAAGTTATTTATTTTAAAACAGTTTACATTTTTTAGCAATACCATCTTTTTGCATGGTTACATACAGGGTGGTAAAATAAAGTTCTTTAAATAATAAACCCATGTATATTTTTCAATCTCGAATAGGGTTCTTCAAGACAAATAATTATAACTACATAAAGAACATAGATCTGTGAGCTACTATTTCGAATTTATTGACTATTATCTTCAGTAAACGGTCAATATTCAAATTCAGCTGGCGAAGTTGCCAATTCTTAAAAAATAAGGAAATTTATTTCATTACTCTGTATAAAATCATGCAAAAATTATGAGGCAATGTATAGGCCTATATAATGAACGAGCCACCCATGTATGTACCAGTGTACAATCAGGGCATATATCATTTGCTAAGCTCTAAGTCACTTTCAGACAGAACTATCTGGTATTAGAGAATTTCTATAGATTTGATTTCGACAAAGAGAGTACTCAATTATTTTTTCGTTCTATTAAAATTCAGGGTATTAAAAATAAAAACCAGCTACCTCGTTAATGAAAATCTTTCTAAACTAGAAGAGCTTAATAATGACAATAATCTCTAATCAGATTGTGTAACTGACAATCCTGATCTAATTATTTATGTACTTTCAGTTTGGAAATATCCTTCAAAATACAATATTCAAATACTGCCAAGGACATCGAATATCCTTTATTAAAATTCGTTTTCACAGCAATACCAATTCAGTATTATATTTAATACCTTTGTCCTCTGACTGAAGCTCCTCCAAAATAAAATGTCAACAAACTCCTTTCAAACAGCATCAAGGAAAATTTTTCGGACTTGTTGATTGCTGCTGCACGAACGGAAAATTGTCTTAATTATTCAGATATAAATCCGTAATCCTCTTAATTGTCGCCACCCTTCAAGTGCTTATTACAAAATTTAGACGTTTATTATCACGCTGTGCTATTCAAGCTGAACAACGACACGATGAGATAATTAATTTGATTGAGCACTGGCGCCGCAGCCATAATATTCTGTTCCAGGATTATTACGGGTGATAATAACACGATTATTTAAACGTTTTCTTATGTCAGAGGCTATTTTTTCCTCCTTGGGAAAATGGGTCTACTGGTAGAAAGCTTTTGGAGCTCCGAATGTAAGCTCTGTAATCTCGCTTATTGCAAGAAAATCGATCATAACAAACGAATTAAGCATTTTATTTAGACAGTCCAGAATTCACAATATCTGGAATTGAATCCATTGAGACGCTAATTTCAGAAGACAACATTTAGAAATATGTGGCGTTACATACGGTAGTATGCTTCATTAGCCTTGACACCTAAGAATCGTTTAATTTCCAAATATTTCCGTTTCCGATATTTCTCTGTCAAATTTTACTATTACTTTTAAATTACAGAAAAGTACATCTAAAGAAACAAATTGTAACAGTATTTAAATATTAATTAAAGGTTGACCTTCGAAAACCATCGTCATCCTTTAATGCAGATATGACTAAGTTATATGGAATTTCTTCTGTACTATAACAAGCAGGATTTAGTGATTTACAAGAATATTCCACATATATTTTTAAAGTAGTGCATATTAAACCAACAAAAGAATCTATTAAATACCGTGCATTCGACATGTAGGTGAAAGGGTATATTGTTACAGTTTGCACTGATATCTTCAGGTATCTTCAATCAGTAGGTTACTCCTCAAAGAAACAATTCATTCAATGCATTTGATGTCGATGGCCGCTTTAATTGAATGCATTTCCTATGCCTTTTAATGAAGTCAACCTTAGATAGTGAAGAAAATGTTCTGGACGATTGTAGTATTTCTACTAGAAGATAACCGTATAATAAGCACTTTTGGATTAAATCAAATTTTATTGAGCCTTTTATCCTTAAATTTACGGTTCCTAACAATGCCATATTAATATATAATAACAATTTTTTCAGTGCAGTTATTTATAGTATCTGTATTTAGCATTATTCTATTCTACTTCAGTTGCATTAGCAATTGCTTCGATTATGGCAATGTTCTATCGTTGTCGACATAGATCTATCGTTACAGGAGTATAAAATCTATTTGTGGTATTGACGTGTCCAACCTGAAGTGTGGCTGGGACTTGGGATCCTAGGTCTGCCTAGGATATCCTAGGGTTTAGCAGCCCAGCCTACCATAATAAAGGCTTGATGCTCCCAGACAGTCTCGTCCGACTATACCTAAAAGTAGAGACTCGGCCTACACCTACGTGGAGGTTGGGTTTTCTTAGTTAAGTCGTGGGATTAGATGTGAGAGGCTAATGGTTTTATTTGCTATACATTCGCATCAACACCCCTTATAAGATGATCCCCCACAGTAGCCTTGCTGGAATCAGCCAGATCTGTAATTCTTGGGTAAACCCAAGTATCCGATACCCCGCAGAGTTACCTTCACGTTGTCCAATCCACAGTACCGAAGTGACTACGCTAAGGTGAAACACCTGGAAAAACGGTTTCCACTAAGACAGTAATCGCTGTTTGATAAACAGCGATGTAAGAATAGCAAAGATCAGCATTGGAGCAGATTATCATCCCTTGTGAACAAACATACGCTGTAGTACCAACACGTAGACGTAGAGACAAAACATGATTCTTATTATGAAGCAAAAGAGAAAAGATAACTTTAAGTAAATATAATAGTTTTTTTTTCAAAATGCTTTCCTTTGAAAATAAGAAAGAATAGAATATACTGGGTAATAACGTGCAGTTTCAGTCAAAGCTTTTTGATGAATTCACTAAAATTGTAATTCTTATAAACACTGACGTTTCGACGCGTTAAAATGTTCTTATTTTAGTAATAATTTGAATCCGCCCAGATTTCACGTAGTGTGACTATTTGGCAATGTGCGTAAATACGCCGTGAAACAAGAAAAAGTCAAGAAGGCGTTCCTGTTTACTAAGAAGTTAAGTTTGCAATTTTGTATTCAGGATCATGCAAGAAATTATTTGAAAACCAACATTATTGAGGGTAATTATAACACATGGCCGAGCAAAAGACTTGGTGCCTATTCCGGCCAGTGCGGAAAAGCAAATGGCGCTGCAAATACTGAACTAAAAACTAAAAATAATGTTCAAAGAAAGAACAGAAATGATGATTCTATATCTGTGGATCGTGTTTGGAGTACTCGCTGGCGGGTTTTAGAAAGAGGGCGGTTTGTGTTTTAAATATTCTAGATAGATTTTACCATTGTTTCTAACACTTCTAATGCATTTAAAACGTTGACAGGTTCTGTGAAAATTATTAAATGGTGCATCCTTGGAGCTATAAGTCTCTGAACGTTAGTACCTAAAAACACCAGCTCTTATGTTTCTTGTATCTGCAATTAGTATCTGTAAACTACTCAGCCTCTGTGACATTCAGATACTGAATTCTTGGGATTTTAGAACTCTAAGAGTCTTCAAAACTTATAAATGATGAGTAATTACTAAATTTAATTAATTTCAAATTTAAAAACTCGAGAATTCTAGCATATATTAAATTTTTCAATACTTATTTTCAAATCTGTTTCTTCAAACTTTTTTTAATTTTAATTGTAGATCTTGAAACTAAAAATAAACTTAAGGGTTCTTATTTGTGCAACGATTTAGTGCCAAAAACAATGATCCTATACTCAAGAAAGAGTTTGCATTAAATCTTGCGCTACAAATGATTTAAAGTGCAGTAAAGTAGTGAAAATGGTGGAGAAAGGTTTTTGCAAGGATGCTATGTCGCAAGTAAGGGTTTATGAGCGGTACAAACGTTTCAAAGCGTGCCGCGAAGACGTTGAAGATGAAAAGAGGTCAGGGCATCATGGCGCATGGTGAAAATGTGGATAAAATTAAAGATATTCTTCTTAGTAATGGCAACCTCCCTTGATGAGCAAGTCGATACTTCATAAACAATCTTTATCAACATTTTGGTCATGAAACGAGTGGCAGCCTAAGTTGTTGAATGTTCAATCAAAAGCAGCATCGAAAAGACATCGCTGAGTAAATATTGACTAAAGTCGCTGACGGCACACAATTATTCAAAGACGTCATCACAGTTGACGAAACCGTGGAGTCAAAGCAGAAAAAAATCCGCTAGGTTTGATCAAATGTCAAAGTTTTTCTTAACATTTTAGTAGATTACCATGGTATTGTTAACCACGAATTCTTACCTCCATACCGTTCAGTGCCGCCTTGGAGTCTTAAGCAGTTTGCGCCAGGCAATCCGAAAAAAATTGCCAGAATTGAGAAAAAATCTTTTGTGGTAGTTGTTGCACCACGATAAGGTACCAGTTTACATTTCATTATTAATTCGTAAATTTTTAGTAGAAACCACACCATTGTGATGCCACAGACGCCCATATTCGCCAGGTCCCTACGATTTATTTCTGTTCCTGAAGACGAAGAGGACTTTAAAAGACAAACGTTTTGCGGCCATAAAGATTAAGGCAAAATCGCTGCATGAGCTTAAGGCCATACTAAACAGTGCGTTCCAAAAATGTTTTGCGGGTTGGAAAGAACGTTGTCATAAGTGCTTGGAGGGGATAATATCAATGAATTTGATGAATGAATAAATATTTTTTGATAAAAAATGAAATTTCTCATTTCTATTATTTTTTACCATATCTGTAGAAATAAACTTTCAGTTATAAATAAATTCATCACTAATTTACAAGCCTACTATAATTGACACCTACTCAGACAAGGACTTTCTAATATAGTTATCTGCATACTCCAAATGCAATTTACATAGTGTAATAGATTTTGTTTCTCAACTGTGATGTTTTCTTCAAAAATTTAGTTTTCTTTAAATCCAGATGTCTTTCTTGTAATGAGAAACTGTGAGGTAGGTTTGACAAGTTTGTACTGGTTCTGTTTCGATATTGTGCTAAGGAATTCACTCTCAATCAACAATTGAGAATGCTTAATTTAAATGCTGAAATTAACGCATAAGATTTGTTCTCTGAGAATTTTGGATACCATTTCTTAGAGTGGTATCCATGGTTTAACAGAAATGGTAATTTTTTTAAGGACCAGTTTTATCAATTCTGGTTAAATTTAACTATCGATTAACTTGGGATATGATTGTTTTAACAGATGGAGGTTCTGGTTAGATTTAGCGAAAGATAGTGAAATCGGCTCTTAAGGGCATAGAGCAAAAGATCTCCAAAATCTGTGCTGTGTAGAAGCCTACAATCATAGTCTTATAAGTACTTTTGGCCTGTCGTGATAATACAATTTGGACATTGTAGAAATTCCGTTTTAATTTCTTTTATGTAAATTTCTAGCACATGACTGAACTCATTTATCGTTTTTGGTAAGAAGAAGGGAAATGGATTTCAAAAAACAATTGCATTGGCCGTAGTTATTGTGGTGGTTATGACTACCGTGAACATATTGGTCCTTTTTGAGGAATTCTCTAGCATTGACAGTATTTGATTAAAATAGTAATAAATGCTTTAGGTGTAGAGCAGAGCCCCTGTGATGTAGAGCGGTCCAGCAGAAAATCTCAAGATCAAGGATGATTTGGACAGTTTTAGATATAACCATATGGCCAAGAGAGCACCATATACCTTTTTCTGTTTTGTGGTATTGTTGCGTAGTTCTGTACACTAGATTCAAAGTGCAGTCATTAAACTGTATTTATTTTCGCACATCTATTTACATCATCTCATTTTGATTTTTCTTCCGAATCCAAGATCCGGTACATCTGTATTGGATGGTATGATCTCATACCGTTTTTGATATTTTATTTTTATTTCATTGCTTTTTCATTCATTAATTCTGTCATATCTTGAAGATATTGAAGATTGAAGTTTATAGTTTACAGAAAGTACGTACGAACTCAATAAAAGTAACAATAAAATATTTTAATGTTTCTGGTTTACAGTTTGAAGTCTTTTTAAAATAAAATTTCACTAAAAATGTCGTTACCCCTGCGTGACTTCTCAAACTTTTGATTCCGTTATTTTTAGAGTAAAAAAGTTATTTATATATTCTTTATTGCGAAATCCGTTTCTTCTTATTTTAAATTCTCTCATGAATGTCTATGACCTTTCCTTTAATCAAGTTGTTAAGAACACACAACAAATTTCGTTTTTAAAGCAAAATATTATAAATTGTTTGAAAATGTAGGTTTGGTTGGAAATCTCAAAAACATTAATTCAGAAAAATGAATTCCAAAGAATTCAAGCAAGCATTTTTTATGAGAGGGAAAGTATAGAACCGCAATACTAAATCAGTATTAAAAATTAAGAGTTTTTCGTGCTGGTATGTAAAAAAAGGTACTACCGCAATCGAAACTACCAGCAATTTGTGAAAGTAATTTAACTGGAATTCTAATTTATAAAAATATATAAAACATTAAAATCCGACGATCATAGTTTAGAAATCATAAAACTTCAATTACTGAAAGCAAATCCTATGCTACGACAAGAAACATTAATCAAAATCATGATAATAATCAATCATATACTCTATAGCCAGCAACGTTTATAAGCTCCTGTATTGTACATAAACCTATCTTTTCCATCATAGGTTAGTACACTATCGACCGAAAGTTTACTACCGGATACATTTATTTCTAATAGTTAGCCCTGGATACAAATAATTTTTGATGATAATATGACGTGATGACGTTTTAAACCAATATATAGTAAACATATATTTAAATATTCTTTATAGAAGTAATTCCTGAGGATCTTCTTCCAATTTAAATGAAACTTGGTAAACGGTCTGACGATACACATTATCATGTAGTTTGTTTACCATTAAGAAAAATTCATATATTGATTTATATTTGAATCCCTCAACAAAACTTGTCGATTTATTATTGTTGAAATAGGAAGCGATTATTATTTAATGTTTAAAGTAAATTTTTAATTTCGTGCTTCAAACTTTCTGCAAGCAGTGTACGTTACGTCGTTAAAAAGCACATAATCTGTAGGAGGAAAGGAAAAAAACCCGAAAGCTATTTTGCCGTAATTTAACGGGAGAACCAACTACGACGGTCAAGGTTAACACTAACCATCAAAAATGTCCAATAACAGCTTTAGCTTTCATCTCTCTTATAACTTTTTAGTCCATCTACGTACAGTGGTCAAGGTGGCAGATCGAGACCTGCTCTACCACTTTCCACGAGTTAACTCTCACTCAAGAAGGAGCATTTACAGGTCAGCAGCTAGTTTTTTCGTCATTTGCTGCATAGATGTCTAACCTTTTTTCCGGTATATAAACTTTTAAAATGCCCATTAGCGTAATTGTTGTTTAATTTTATCCAGCCCCATTTCGTTATGGCAATTAGATAAAATTAATGATTTGTTAGGTCCTGGACGACAGGGCAAAAACTCGTGTCCATAACTAAGAATAATCGAGCACAAGATTGATTATCTGGAAAAGTTATCGATACGCGGAGGTTCATTAAATATAAAAATAAAATTATTTGTTTTTTTTTCCTTTTCGTTGTTCCTTGAGTAAATATTGATCTGATGTATTCGTAAATATTGGAACAGAGATGTTTATCTCTTTCATAAAGGTCAGGAATAGAGGTTCTAATTTAGAGACTAACTAACTTGTTATTACATGTCGAATTTGTTGTTCTGTTTAAATTTTATTTTTTGTTGCATTGAATTGAAAAATCCTTTTACTTTTCTTACACACGATTGATCAATAAGAACAAAGATGACTACATAACCTCAATATCAGAAAATTTAATTAACATTTATTTCATTTAAATATGATTACGTTTCTGATTTTGACATTTTATTTGAGGCCTTTCACCTGTGATTTTTTAATTTGTAAAATATAAATGTTATTAAAAGTTGGCAATTTCAATAGCTTTTAGCTTGAAATCGATCAGTGTATAACAATTCTTACTATACAGGGTGTAACAAACATGTAACTACTAAAATTGCATTTTAAATTTTAAGTACGCTCCTTAGTTACTCACACTACATTAAGAATACTAAACAAGCAAAAAATGTATTTAATTTTTTTAGTTATCCCCTAAATTACGAGGTTTGTAGTTATATTAGTTACACCCTGTATACATCTATATGTAATATAAACCGTACACGTATGTATAAACTTTCTAAAATGTTTTGTTTTGTCACATCAACTTCTGTGGGCGGCCATTAACTAAGCACGATATGTTCGTCTTTAAATCTTACATTAACATATTATATATGGACAGACAGCCTTAATATTAAAATAGTACAATTAATGTTGAAACCACACGCAACATAAACAACTTTAGCAGGATATTACTATTTCATAGCGCGATGATAACTGATAACAACAAACCCGCTGATAAATGATCAATCCAAGAACTTAATGGTATGGAAAGGATTAATGCGTAAAATGATCAATATGCAAAACTTATTGATTTTTGCTTCTAACATGTATTGTTTCAAACGATCTCTGACGCTTTAAGAGTCCGGTCAAAATGGTATGGTGAGGTCTTGGTCTACCAGAAAGAGGGTATTCTAGAAATCTATTATCATCAAGGATTTGAAATAGACATAGGCATAACATAGACAGCAGTACATAATAGATAAGAAAACTGCTGCTAGATCTGTTATGTAGTACTGAGACGCCTGATAACTAATTACCTTTCTATCAAGCATACCTATATGTGTGCTATATAATAAAACAAGTTGACGCCCTACGATTGAAAGAAACAGTGTACCGTACAAAAATTATCAAAAGCAAAATGAAGTAAAAGCTGCACGATTGGGCACAAAAGTTCCATACCTACGAACTAGACTATTGCTTGATTACCACCGCTGAGCTTGCAAAAGGCGGCACGAAATAAGATATTTTCATAAAAATTTTGTTCGGACATGGGAAAATCGAAAGGTTGGCTAATACAAATTCAATGATGATTATCTTATGAGCTCGACCTTCTTTATAAACAACATTAACAAGTCTGTAATTTATGATTTAAGTTTCTTCAACATGAGTACACAATTTAAACGTTTAATTTCGAATTGAATCAAGGAAATCTTTGGAATGCAATCATGAATAGCACACAAATAAACAACACATTAATAAAAAAACATACAAAAACAATTTCCTTATTCCGATTATTTCACATAAAAAAAAATTAAAGTGCTTGACATACTTATTTTACTAATAGATTATCAGTTACAGAACTAAATAAAATCTTAGTATATTAAATATTGTGCTCCATTAGGAGTATTACAAAGAATAACTTTTATTGCTGAACCGCTATTATTTACTCCAAATAAAATAATGCAATATGTTATCAGATAAATCTTCCTCTTCTACAAACTCTAATTCTATAAGCATATTGCAAACTAATCTTTTAAATAATAATGTATTTACATAATAAACGGTAAACAACTTCAAGACAGTCGCGTCTTTATTGTTTAACAATAACAACAATAGTTTGAGTAATACGTTAAAACAAATTTTTGTTGGCGGTAGCATCTTATGTATTATGGATTTTCAATGCATCTAAGGTAAAAACTCTTTTCCATCCAATTTTCCAACCAACCGATTTCAATTTACCCAAGGGAATTATTTCAAGAAACATGCTAGGAGCTAAAAACAAAAGCTTTAATAAACTAATTTACACTCCATTTTTACATAAACAATTATCGTTCTAAAAACCTTCATTAACATGAAAAGGAGATGAACAAGTGAGAAATAACTCACCTTCCGCAAATTGTA
This sequence comes from Agrypnus murinus, assembly GCA_929113105.1. NCBI lineage: Eukaryota > Metazoa > Arthropoda > Insecta > Coleoptera > Elateridae > Agrypnus > Agrypnus murinus. The sequence goes on along the minus strand of OV816031.1, from coordinate 61,602,940 downwards.
GGGTTTTTAATTCGTCGTTCGCTTAAGGACAGGTGCTTCAAACAAATGGAATTAAATTTTCGCCAAGAAATGTTTCGAAAAATGTGACGATTATTTCCAAGACTGTTGCCAGTTTCCACAGTTGAATAAACTTCAACAAAGTCGTTACATTTATTGATGAAACAGAAATAATGTTAGTACAATTCGGCAAATGGACGCTGAGAATGAATGTATCGTGTGACTCTTTAAGAAAATGTCGTTATTCTCTGACAGGACGCGTCAAATGAAAGTACGGCATTAGGCAAAAAACTCAATTTGATACGATTTCATTTTATAACTTAATTATATACTGTCACCATCTACAGAATTGATTCACATCTTACGTTGTATATCAATGTGAAACCTGATACCAATTAAAACATTACTAAAAACAACAAAGCCCCGCGATGGGTGGCATTGAAACAACGTTATTTTAACAAAAAAATGCCCCTAAACACAAAATATTTAATACTTACTGTACAACTCAAAAATGCGTCGGCTGTTGAGATCTCTATTATGCAAATTTAAGTAGTGGGCTGCAAAACTTTCTAATCAAATAATGGAATCAAGAACAAAATAAAAAACATGTTGAGCGCCATTAAATTTATAACAGAATCTCAGAATCTCAATTTGGAAAGGTTCGTTATATAAAATTAACGTTAATTTAAATAAAAGCATTAATATGTGCTACTCGGTACTACTGAATTTTAATAAAAAAACAGAAAAAACATCAGCAATTTGTTGGGCTAAACCATACCATACTATAAATAAATTTGAAATCTGTATATTAAAACATAAAAAAAATTGAAATACAAAAAAATTAAAACACAAAACATCATAATCAAAAAACTATTACACAAAAAGTTGATTAAATTTTGGGATCCCAAATAACCTTTACATAAAAACTTAATTAAACAAAAATAATACCTTACATTTTCAATAATCCCACAAAGTTCAAGATTCCTTACACAAATAACTTCAAACACTAAAAACACAATATTGATGTTAACTTAATTTTCACAACAAAACTGCTGACCTGGAAAACCAATACGGGAACAAATCTTCTGAATTCTGAACTATTATTATTTTTCTCATTTAACAACGAACTTTTACATACGGTAATTTCCAATAACTAATAATCCTTAATTAGCATTATCATAACTGGAACACTATCTTATCTCTATCATATAACACTAACTTAAATTGAGGCATTAACGATAGTACCGAATATTTTGTTAAATTCACTAATTCCGAACTAAATATTTATTAATAAGGGCATACAATTATTGTAACGACCCTCTTTGTATTATCGGACCCCAGAGCGCCCGGAAATGCCTTAAGGCACCATTCTTCTCGATGGTGATCTATTGCAAAAACTTACTAAAAAAACTTTAACTGGAACTATTTTACTCGATAATAACACGGGAAACAAAATACTGGGACAAGCCCTCTAACTTGGGGTAGAACAGCCACTGTCCGAATGGACGCCACATTAGGGTACGAGACCCGCTGTCCAACTGACTTGAAAATTCAACTCAACTAAGGGAGCCGAATTTTAAAGAACTGACTACGTCACATCCTTCTAGAACAAATTATTTTAGTCTACCAAACCTTTCCCATGTTAAAATCTGCGTCGTCGGGATAACTCAATATCAGTCACAGGTTCAGCCTAGATATCCTGTTTTAGTGAATATTATTTGTCGGTATTTCAACAACTGTTCAACTACCATTTACTGAAGCTATAAATTAAAAGCCTTAATGGATTTTTGACGTAAAAACCTTTGATAAGGGGAATGATCTTGCTTTTCAGCCTATATAAATACAATATCGAAACCAATTTTGTTCGAAAATATTCTATTCCGCAAGAACAATTCCTGTTGTCCATCAGAACATGAAATAATAAACATTAACACTTGCAAAGACGGTACTTTTTAAAACGAAATCTGCAGATTTTTCTAGAAACAAATTTTATTAGTCTGGACTAATTCTTTTGAAAGTGACCTTTGATATTTAGTAGGACTCATATTTGCACAGAATACCAACGTAATTTTAAATCAAGAAGAAATATACAATAATATGCAGATCCGCACCAAGAGTTTTTTATCTATTTTATATACAAAATAATATTTAGTATAGTTAAAAAAACCTAACGTTACAGAATTAGATCTTTTATGGAATTACAATAAATAATCATAATTTTAATAATATGTCATTAGCTTTTGTAAATTAAAAGAAGGAATGCGAAATTATTCAAACATTTATTTACCAAAATACAAGGTAGATTTCCTATATAATACAGCCTCATATAAAGGATTTATTTTAAATAATACGTTGAATGTATGCACCCAAACGTGCGGAATGTTACAAGGACGTATATATCTATTAATATAAATAATTTCAGCAATGTTTTTGTAATACGTTTAAATGTAATATAGTTTAATGTGTTGACTATTGATTCTTCTTCTTCTTCAGAAACTATATTCCACTATATTAGCTAAGATTTATTTCCTGTCATAAAAATTCTAGAAAATATATTGTTTGTAAGATAGTCACTGAAGTCATTAGTATTAAAGTGCTTATTGTTTAATTGTATTTCGGACAAGCATGTTAAGTTAACGGACAGCATTGTCACAGCTAAAACCCGTAGCATCATTAACCCATATTAATAATGGATTCTCCTTGTCTTCAGGGATTACTTAACTAGATCTTATTTTTAGATTTAGAACAGACTAATAACTCAATTAAACCAGAAAATACAAAACGTGCAAAAAAAAGAATGAATAATAAATAGAATGCCCTCCTTTTCTTTTTGTTGTACTTAATGCATAAAAAGGTTTTCATAAATGATCTCTATGTTTACATAATAATTTTCTGTTTTGTTTCAGAACGGGAACTAAATTAGACCATCGTTAATTACTTGGAAGGGTGAAACCACACCGAAGAAGTGGGCGTTAATGCAAAACTAGTTTTAATTAAATTTGTAACTTACGAACCCAAAGGGTTTTTGTTGAATAACACTACGAGATAACGTGTTATAAAAAACGAGTGAATCTACACCGGTTAAGTGTGTGTAAGGAATAAGACGACAAACGGGTTTATTATTACTGCCATCTCGAGACAATTAACTGTTTGCAATTAAATCGACCGCTATTATAAAGTGCAAGCCAGTGTAATTAGTGCAGTGTCTGGGATTCAGTTTTCAATGTAATTGAGTTACGAACAGATATGGATGTTAAACTGTGATTTTGGTTAGTTAAGCAGAGATTCGTGCGACTCATTTCGCCATGGAGACTGAAGAACTCATTAAACTTGTTGATGGCATCTACAAGGTAGGAGGAAATGTGTAGTTTGTTACCTTAAACCAACATTTACTTCCATGACTTTCCTAGAAATGATCTTAACTTTGAGCATAGAATTATATAATTAGTAACTTTAACCTGCAACTACTTTATATTATAACCGGGTTGTCTTATCTAAAGTGTAGTTCTGAATAAATATAAGTACAATGAAGTGCTTTGCTAGGATCTAATCTTAGCTCGCTGTTAATAACGTTGCTAGAGTAACTTTTGCTAAAGTTTGTGTGGTTAACGTTTAAGCAATAAAAGTTCTTTCTTTCGCTTCAGCACAAATACGTGTTAGCAAGCATGTGGTAGGAATTCTGAATAATTCTGAAAAAAATAAAAAATGAATTTTAAATACTGATATGATAATAGTATAAAAATAAGAGGAGCCTAATAAAAGTATAAAAAATGGGTTAGATGTTGACCATTTAAAGTGATTCATTTTTTTCATATCGGAGGTAAGTCAATATTAAATTTAAAAGCTTTCTTAAAATTGTTGGATTAATCAATAGAACTTTCAAAGTTGTTTGCTTGATTTTGTCGGCAAATGTAACTTGTTCAGGTTGCTGGTATATTGTTAGAGAATTATAAGGCAGCTGAGCTGAAGAATACCAAGTTAATCTATAGTTGGTATTATTCGGACAGTACAAAATCCTGCAGCCTCACCAAGAAACTCCAAATACATTTCATATTCTTTAAAACTAATTCCAGGATTCTTCAAAGAGTCTAATTGTTTTTTAAATCACTAATAAAAATCAAAAATATTTCAGACCAAAAAGAGTGTTTTTGGTTACGTGCACTGCGGAGTGGGGTACAAATGTACCCCAAGGTTAAAATATTTGAGCCAGTTGTCACATTTACAATATTTTATTAATCTATTAAACAAAGGCAATTATAAACTTTATTTAAATGCAAATACGAAATAAATCAAATAAACTAAACTAAGCTAATTGCAGTCCATCATTACTTGGACTCAATGGAACTACATACAGTTTTGATTGTTGTGTGTTCTACGATAACCTTGCCCATAACATAAACATGTCATAACCATCTCATAACCAACACATTACCATGACATTTTCGCAAATAAAACAATTCAGGTAACCAGCATACGGTAAACGCTCTAATTACAATAACTTATAGCTTCAGAGAGAACCAATATCCAGAATAAATTTATTTTTCAAGTTGAGTGTTCTATCATAACCATGACATAACCATGGCATAACGATGACATAAGCATTACATCACCACGACATAACCATGACATCATCATAACATAGTCATGACATAACCATGACAGAACCATCACATGACTCTGACATAACCATGCTATAGTCATAACATAACTATGACAACTATCGTGACATAATCAACACATAACCATTACATTTCTGTAAACAAAAAAAACTCTATGTAAACCAGCTTTCGGGGAATACTGTAATTACAATAACTTATAGCTACCGAGAAAGCCAATATCCAGAAAAATTTATATTCCAAGTTGAGTGTTCTACCATAAATAATAATAAATATAATGATATAACCATGCCATAACCATAAAATAAGCATCACATCACCATGACATAACCATTACATAATCATGACGCAGTCATGACACAACCGTGACAGAACCATTACACAACTATCACAAAACCATTTCATAACTATGTTATAATCATGACACAACAATGACAATCATTACATATCCATGATATAACCATGACAACCCTAACATAATCATGACACAGTCATGACATAACTATGACATAACCGTCACATAAATACCACATAACCATGACATGTCTGACATATAGTCATGGCAATATCATGACATAATTATGGCATAAGCATGACATAAGCATGACATAATCATGACAAAATCATGACATAATCATGACAAAATCATGACATAATCATGACATAATCATGACATAATCATGACATAATCATGACATAATCATGACATAATCATGACATAATCATGGCATAATCATGACATAATCATGACATAATCATGACATAATCATGACATAATCATGACATAATCATGGCATAATCATGACATAATCATGACTTTTCCGCAAATAAAAACAATCCAGATAAACTAGTATGCGGGAAATACTGTAGTTAAAATAACTTATAGTTACTGAGAAAGTTAATATCCAGAAAACATTTATTTTTCAAGCTGAGTGTTCCACTATAGGCATGACACAACTAGCACGTAACCATGACATAACTATCACATAACCATAACATAACCATGATATAGTCATGGCATAACTATCACATAACCATGACAATCATAACATAATCATTACATAACCGTAACAACTGTAATATAACTATAACAACTATAATATAACTACACATAACCATGACATTTCGGCAACTAAAAACAATCCAGGTAAACCATCATGCGGGAAACACTGTAATTACAATAACTTATAACTACCGAGAAAGCCAATATCCAGAAAAATTTATTTTCCAAGATGAATGTTCTAAAATAACCATAACATAGCCATGGCATAAGCATGGCATAACCATCACATAACCTTCACCAGTGCACAAATGTAAATAAATTATCAAACAAATTGACATATATAACGACAGTATGACAACAATTATTTCTGATTTTCTATCAACAAATTTTTTTAATTTGTCTATTTTTTAATTGTTTGTTAGTGGTAACCACGGCCAGACATTCGGTTGCTGATTGTGTGGCTGAGCACCCAATTCTGTGTAGTCGGTTGCATAAAGTTCGAGTAACTTTTAGCAAGACTGTATGGAATTGTCTGCTCGATTACATAGCTGGCGACCGAGTGCAGGCTCCTTGGTTATATCTCATTATTTAGTTTAGTAATCATAGTCAATAATTTAATAGTTCTAAGTAAATTCATTATTAATTGTATTGTTAGTTTTTATTATTAGTTATTTGTTTTTGTTAATTAGTTCTATAGTTAAATTAAGTATGTTATTAATTAAATTATTAACTCTGTAAATGGGCTGGTTAACTAGTTGAGTTAAATAAACTTTTATTATTATTATCATCACATAACCATGTCATAACCATGCCAAAATCATGACATAACCATCACATAATAATGATAACCATGACATAACCATCACATAGCCATTACATTTTCGCAAATAAAAACAATCCAGGTAGATCAGCATGCGGAAAACACTGTAATTACAATTATAGCTACCGAGAAAGTCAATATACAGAAAAATGTATTTTCCAAGTTGAGTGTTCCACCATAATCATGACATAACAGTCGCATAACCATGACATAACTATGACATAATTTTGACGTAGTCATGACATAACCATCACATAACTATCACAACCATTACATAACCTTGACATAACCATGTTATGATCATGATATAACTATGGCATAACGCTGACATTGCCATTACATAACCAACACATGTCATTTCCGCAAATAAGAGCAATCCAGCAGCATGCAGGAAATACTGTAATTGCAATAACTTATAGCTACCTTAGAAAACTGAGCGTGAAAAGAACACTCAGTAGTTAAGTGAGAAAATTAATTATTTTACATAAATTACTAGTGACGGAAAATGTAAAAAAAGAGTAAGTAAAAATATGAGAAATTATTTTCAATGATAAAAAATATTCAATTAGGGTTACCTGACCATTTGCTTTATCGTTATAATTTTAGGAAACAGAAAAAACGGGAACTACCTGCTACTTTCCCTGCTTGTGGTAACTAACATTTATCATTAACCTTAAGTCCAGATTTTTTGTTGAAGTCGTTTATCAAACTATAATAATAATAATAATAATAATTACTACAACCCATAACCTTAACCAAGGCCCCAGAAGCTATAAGCTTGTGCGGGAGGGAGGGGGCGATTATTATTATTATGTAGGCCCAATGTGCGGCTGCAGCCGACTTATAGATGGAACAGCGCAAATCCCACATTTGTGTTACAGCTAAGGGAAACTGCAGAAAACCTTAACCAGATCTGCCAGCGCCGGGAGTCGAACCCGGGCCGCTTGGGTGAAAGTCCGGCACGCCAGGCATTACACTACCAATGCTGTTCACTATAATATATATAATTCCTTTTATTTAATTTGTTTTTGTCTTAAGTTCCTTCCTTCTCATTACAGATTGAAATTATGTTATTAGTATTCTTATTATTATAGCGTAGATATTAATTGTAATGATTAAATTTTATACGTTTAATAAAATGAAATATGACAGCTCTACTCTTTATCGTTTGATTTTTGTTGATAATAATTATTATAATTATAACCAACAAAAAACAAACACTATTGCAAAGTGAAAATTACCAAGCTTGAATGATGAATAATAATAATTCGTCTACCTCATAACAATCTGTTATATATCTACAAATAAACTTACAAAAAACAATAAAGAGTGTCAGTTGGTTATGGTGTTCTGCTCGTGCCGTAACGGTAACATTGCATTTGGTCACGGTTTTGTAAAATTGCAGCAATATGTAGTGGCTATTAAGTCATAATGATGGAATAGTGTTGTATAGTCTCATTAGTGAAGGAAATGCATCAGATTAAAACGCTAACTCCATTATTCTTTTGTAATAATTGAAGAGCTCCAATTTATTTAATGGTCTTGTGCTATTTTAACAATTTTATATTTCTAAGCCACTTTATCAGGTCACTACTGACATACTAACCAACCATACAAAGTCATACTTATTAATAATTATCAGAATTATTACATGGAGAAAAAAAATGTGTACCTATTGGGTCGGAAAGTTTTAATTTTACGGTTGTACAAGTACTAAATTGTATGTACTTTGAAAAAATATTTAACATATATTTGTTTCTAACTGATTCTTGTGAAGTCATAAAATCAACAGAAAAAATTGTTCTGGTACTGTGACCGACTTTTCCATTTTCAAATCATCCATTCACTTTTAACTTCGTTTGTGTTAAATACAGCACGGGATATTTACTACGGACAGCTTTAAATAAATAAATTGTATAATGTAGGTTTTACATTCAAAGATTGTAAAATATGCGATATTCCGTTACAGATGGAAAGTTAAATGTAATCGTCCTTCCCATCGGCATTACAACACGTTCATTGCATATAAAAATGTATGTACCGCCTTACCGTACGGTGTGTGTGTATATTTTACCTTTATGATTAATAATGTACATACAATTATTTTCTTTATATATTTTTTATGTTTACATTATTGCAACGCGTAGTAAACAATTTATATACTTTGATTGCTATGTTGCTACCTACCTACATTTGGCCTCTTTACAGAACGAGAAGAAAACGTGATCAGAATTCTCGTGTATGAAATTCGATTTGTTTTTATTAAATAAAAAGAAAATGTAAAGAATGGAATTTTTGTAATAAAATCAATGAACTGTTTATTTCCTATAATATTGTGAATTGCAAATTGGAATTTAATCAACATATTAAAGATTAAAAACGATAAAGTGGGACTGATTACGAAAACATGTATGTAAACTTTAAATTTATCTTTAGTTGTTGTGTCTTTTCATCATGTTACAAGTTGTTATGTAATGCGGTGGGTGGGTAAACAATAATCTAATTATAAGCTTGAATTGAGTAAGCAAAGCTTAATTGACTTGTGCATTCTCTAAATTCCATGGAGCAGAGGTATATAACTGATATGGGCATGAATATTGAGCTGGGCATTTATTATATTGCTTTTTCAATAATTATTGTTTTGAGCCTTATTTGGTAAAACTTCATAAATAAATTAGATTAATAAAAAGTTTCACAAATTTATTTATTCTATTACCTGACAATTGTTTCGACAGCTAAGCTGTTATTATTAAAGGTAATATAAATATAAACAAACACGTCGTCTTCGTTAAGGTAAATACAATCAATAGATACTAAATAAAAATAATAGAAATTAATTTTTTAATTTGCGTTTGTTATTATAAAAATTTAGGAATCTGATGTTATTTTGGGGTGTCATTGTGTGATTCTATTCTAAAAGGTGTTTGCGTATGTAATTAGATTTTTCTTAAGGTTTATTCTTCTTCGTCCAATGAAATACAACGATTGAATTGTTTTTTATGAAAATCCAAAACTGAAATACAGACCTTTGAAGCGAAATTCATTATTACGTTAAAAGCAATCTTTGACATAGGAATTATAAAAAATTGATTAGCAACCTAACAATTCGCTAATGAAGCCAGACTTGACTTTTTATGCTCTTCTTACCTAATCGTACACGCGATCCACAGTGGGGCCAAATCCCGAAAAGCTGGTCAAAATATGAAAACGTTTATCAATCTGTATGAAACATCGAATACACGGGTTCTTGAGGTTACTGATTACGATTGTAAAGTTAAAATTTTAAAAAGCAAAATGGCGGATCCAATATGGCGGACCAAAAATTAATAAACGTTACATTAAGCTAAAATTGTGTATCTAGGAGATTCTGAAGTCACTAATTACGATTCTAAAGTTAGAATTTAAAAAAACAAAATGGCGGATCCAATATGTCGGCCTAAAAATTGAATAACATTACGTTTAACTGCAATTCTTCACCTCAAGGGTTTTACATAGGAACTTATTAAGAGAATAAACGAATTTTCAAGCCGAGATTAAACAATACATTTTGTAAGTTGGCATATAAAAGATGGATACAGTTCTACGAATGTACGAGCTGTTTGTAAGCAGTATTCTTGAGAATTGATCAAAAATACTTATTGTTGCAAAAACCTGCACGAAAAACAGAATGGCAGTTAATGGCAGCTGTTTTCTTCATTATTTATTAGATTATAGTAGATGCTACAACCTCCATAAATTTCGTTGCGGAACTCCGTGGAATTTATAACTTTTTCGACTATTGAAAAAAAAACTTATTAACTAATAGTTTAATTTTTATAAAAGATGTTTATGAAATTGTTAATCTTTATGTGTTAAATATGATTTTTGTAAATCGTATAAATATTGTACATACCATCATGCTGTGAATCCATTTTACAACATTAAAATCGATCGATGCTACACAATTTAGCAGGCGTTTAAGGGACCCGCTATTTTTCGTCTATTGTTCGCATCAGACGTTACTTGTTCGAGCGTCTCTTTGAAATGATGCAGGCACGCAGATATAAGCGAACGCTCTTTCCCAATTGTGGAATTTGATACTTTTAATATCAGTCTACTCAACTGTATGCTCGAAATTCCCTAAATAGAAACTTTATTTTTCGACTTTTGGCCAGCTTTACGGGATTTGGCCCCACTGTGCGATCCCCATATATAAATACTGTATATCTAAGTATTACATATGACGTTGTTTGCCTTTGGTAGAAAGGTGAACGTTATATTTATGAAGACATCTAATCTTTTAGTAAGAGGAACTAAATAAAAGACCATTTAGTTGAGATTTATTTATTAATATTCTTGTTATTTATACAGTTGTCAATAGCATACTCTTTATGGTCAATGCCTTCCTGATAATGTGTATAGTGAAATTATTACAGTACTTCCTATCTCATGGTTTATACTAGAGAAATGGGTGCTATACGAAATATTTACTATAGTGAACCTTGCCATATCGTATTGTTCATACGAAAAACATATGCAATATACAAAAAATTTTATTATAACTGATCTATTTAGCTCCGAAATTAAAAAAGTAGTTCTGAAGAAGATTGTATAAGATACCGAAACGTTGGAAATTTTAAATAAATTTGAATTTACTTTTTATTACAGATTTACCTTTTGCAAAAATGTTAAATTTGGTCTGCATGTGTATTGAACTGTTTTGGCCCAAAAAAATTTATCAAATAATAATATTGTGTCACCTAATGTCTTGGAATAATGATTATTGTTTCTTTTGTATTTTATTTGTGTCTTTGTAGCTAGTAGTCCAGCGGTTCTTAACCTTTTAAATTTGGAACTCAACTTCTCTAATCAGTTTAAAACGCCCCCCCCTTTTAATGATCGTTTGGTGTCCATATTTGGCAACACTGCCGCCCCACATAGTAAGTTTTCTCGAATTATTTGTCTTTTTTTCATTTCTCCCCCCCCCCACCTTTTGTTATTTTGCGTCCCCTAAGGGGGCGAGAATCACTATAGTAGTGCAATATTTTCAAGAAGACGCTATGCTTAAATCTCTAGCCTTTGACAGTGTGGCAACTTTTTTAAAATTCATATCTGAAATAATCGACTTTAAAGTGGATTCATTTTGATTACCGGATCTCGTACTTGACTGTCTTAGTTTGTTCGAAAATATATTTCATAGAGTGTTATGGGTCTATTAAAAAGGTATGCAACCTTTTGTTAGACTTTTTATACTAATAGATCATCTTACTGCAAGTCTTCAAGGGTCTTCACAAAAGATATTTTAGATTTGTTGCCTTGAAAATAAGACAACTCAACCAAAAGACGCGAAAGAATTGCTAAAGTCAAGCTAGGACGATTTTGCCTAATGATATTGGCTCGAAAGTTACGTTAAGTTAAGAATAAAACTTGAGTGTATTGAAAATAAAATTAAATGTAAAATTATTCTCTCTGGTTTTCAGGGTAATTTATTACAAAATAATTAATTTTACTTCCGAAGCATACTCTCTATAGAATTATTCCTCTATTCCCTTATTTTCAACGCTTATTATGTCATTAATGACAGTTTGTGGCGACATTGGTGATAGTGAAATGGTCAATTCCAAAGTTTTTCTTTTTTTTTATAGAAGCGTGCAGGATAATCTCTATGAGAAAACTTCAACGCGCCTGGCATGGATAACTATACTACTCAGACTTGCGTAACGTTACTTCTTCAAATTATTCTATTTTACAAAGCTCGGTGTGGGGATGTTTTTATTTCTTACTTATTCCTATATTGTGCTTGGTTATAAGATCTGAGGCTCCTGGGAGCCACCAAATATTGAAGTCCCTCTACGCCACAGGGTTTTGGTAAACCCTGCCATGCCATACGTGCAGATTACTAACAACTATGGGTTTCGCTAAATAATAAAAAAAATTAACTTTGGATATTCATCCAATCCATTATTTTATCAAACATTTCCACGAAGAATATGACGTATTATTTCTACAGTTTTCATTAAATCACTTGATAAAACAATTTTACTTTATTATTTTCCAAAATACCTAGAACTGTATTATCTTTGCTGTGTCGTCTTTCGATGGAACGTTTTCTTATTCAAATAACAAGCTTTCAAGCAAACATTATGTAGGCCAGGAAAAATAGGCTTGAACTTCTCAAAGATGCCTAACAAGCCAGATTTTTGTATGCAGCTTCATTTTGAGATTATAAGCAAGTTCTCAAAAGTCCTAATGCGTATCGCGTTTGCAAAATTTTTGTAGTGGGGGGGGGGGTATATGACCTTTTTTTTATAGTAAATCTTATGAGCAGCAATTTTCATAATAACCTCTTTTCCGAAAACCCAATAGTTTTCGAGGTAATTGAAAAAGAAGTAAATATTTTCCCCTTCACCTCCATTTTAAAGAGTTTGCACACGTGATATGCATGAGGACTTTTGAGAGCTTGTTTACAAACTCAAAATAAAGCTGCATACAAAAATCTGGCTTATTGCGAATTTTTCAGAAGTTTTGTCATTTTTCCGATCTACATGATTTTCTTGTCCTGTGACAACATTGCCTTAAAAAAATGTCTACAATAACGGAAATATAAACACAGTGAAAAAAATAACATGATAGATAAATGGGTTTTCAGAATCAGATCACCGATGGTTTACAGCCAAGTTCGTAAACTGAGCTACTACTAGCCAAATGGAAATATAAAATAAATAAACTCCTTCGATGACATCGATGACAATTTATAGCTAGACGACTTCCTCTGACTGACTAACTGACTGACTGACTAATAGAATAAAACGTCTAGTGTGTGGATGCAGTCACAACCATTGCTTCAAACTTATTATTAGCCAAAGTCAAATTCTAAAATTGCACTTTTGGTTACACTTATCCATCGAGCTACTTATATTCTATTCGGCAATTAATTTTATCTGTTGTTACTTCCGTATTTACAGTAAACAAGATTATCCAGTGGAAACAATCAATGGATCAATAAGTTACGAAGAATAGAGTTAAGAAAATACTTCATCTCAGTGTCAGTATCTCAATTATTTTGTTATTATGTACCAACCAGTAAGTAAAATCATATTAGACCTTCTGGTTCTTTGACTGCACTGAAATTTTGTAGGAACTATTTTTAAATTAAGTAACTTTATGGCGGACCTTGAAAATTTCTAAGTTTATAAATAAAGATCAACAAACCGGGTCGTTGTCGACGAACTGCCGATCCATCAAAACTTGATAAAGCAATCTCAAGACTTTGTACAGTTGAAATTATCTAGTTCGTATAGAAAAATTGTCAATCTATTGTAGGCTACCTTAGTAGCTCACTTGGTAGAGTATCTAACCGGAGTGTGGGACACCTGGGATCGATCCCAGCCAGGGTAAAAAAATCATACGGATTTGCATTTATAATATGATTTCAATATCAAAGCAGATTGTTTTATTCCAAACGCTTCTAAGTGTCGTCAAATATTCCGTGTGCAGTTCATTTCTTCATGCTTTGTGTTGTGGTCTGATTTGATTGTTATTTGTGGCAAAGTGATTAGATTGAGACTCCAAGGATTCATTTAGATTTAGATTTTAGAAATATTTATTGTTGTGCACTTGTCAAATCCCTTCTCATTCTTGTCAATCTTGATTTTTTTGTAACCTTAGAGTTAATAATATGGAAGATATTTTGGAGACGTATGTGCATGTTCCAATAGATAGGGAAGTTTTATACTTTGTAGATATCGAACTAATTCAGACATGAGAAACTAACTACAAGTGGAAACGATTAAGGATCTATTTTTAATTTGTGAGATGAGGTTTCAGTTAGCCAGAACATGATTCTAGTTAAAATTTTTAAATCTGATTAATTATGTTGTTTTAAAATCTGAGCCGTAGTTGTAACTTTATAATAAATTATAATACTATTTTCCATTTTTCGTCTCTTATCCTACGTTCCGTGTTCAATATATAAGAAATCAGATTTTGTTCGCTTTCCTTTCTTACTTTGGTGTACCGAAATGAGATTTAAAAAATTCTAAATCAAGTTTAGTTCTTGAAAAGATTGCTGGGCCAAATCGTTTTAAACCGGATGTAAAGGTTTTCAAAGTCTTAGAGCGACCTCCACAACACTAAATCTTTTAATGCACTTTTCTAAAGAATGCCACTAAAATAGAGTAATGCATGTGGATCTTTTAATATACGAGAAAATACTTTCAGAACAGGATTCGCAAAACTTTGCTCAAGTTGCAGTAACTTTTAATGAATTTAAAAGCAAAATCTTAAACCAACTAAAAAGTAAATCAAACATATTCTTCTTGTTCTGAAAGTAGAACTCAGTATTCTTTAAAGAAAAGCCAATCCCATAATTATGTACAATATCAATTAGTAAAAATTACATTTCTGATTGTTTAATTTGATGTGTCAAGCACACTTGAAGTTGTCATTTCCAATATAAACAGTAAGAAAATAATAATTTTTACATATTGTCATGATATTTAATCATTCTGCGGAACTACCCGATTTATGGTTGGATATAACCTCTTTATACTAACTACTTTAAAAAAAAAATTTGAAACAACTTTCTAAATGCAAATAAAATTAGTTAATTAGAACTAACATGCACACAAAAACTCTTTAAGCAGATAAAGGATATGTGAGAATCCAGATTTTCATCGTAAAAAGATATTTTCTTCTCATAACTTAGCGATTTGGGGATGGTTTATGCATTTTTGCAACGTAATAAAGTTTGGTTCATTTTCAATGTTATTAATCATCTGGAACAGACAAAATTTGTTGTATTGAAGATGTACGCAAGTGTATAGCAACTTATTTGTTGAAATTATAGTTTTTAGCATGTAAAACATTTAGATAATATTATTTATGATATAATGATTAGATTTTTTGAGAAAGGAATGTGTAAAAAGGTTTTTTTATGATTTTAAACTAATTCATTATTACTATTAATGACAGTTTTTTTGTATTTATGAAAATTTATAAATTATATTTGGGTTATGTGAAAATTGAAATGTCATAATTTTTTGTTTATTGAAAAATTCATTTGTTCTTCAAAATAGTATAAAAAGGAAACCCATTTTTTAACAACTAAGTAGATCTAAACCACCCGAGGAACAATATGGACGTTCCTAGCTCTTCAAAATAAATATTTGTATGGTTATGTGAAACCGAAAATAATTAATTACGTTATGTCACCTAAACAGTTATAAGTGTTTATTATAAAAAGAAGAGTTATTAAGTGAAGTATAAATAAAGTTTTTAATTTGAATATATATATATAGATATATAGATATATAGATATCATATACATTATAAACAAATATATTTTATTGTATATTTTTAAGTTAAGTTGTTTATTTGTTTTATACCAAATAAAGAACAAACGAAAAATTATCTGGATATCTATGCAAATACACTAGTTTTTATCAGTGTACTAAACTAATCAATATCCATATAAATCACTAACTTGCTTATATGCAAAAACAGGTTTGTCGCATCACATACATTTAATTTTAATAACACACTTTATTAACACTTTTACATGCTCATTTCTTTTTTCATTCCAACACCAGAAAAGTAAACCAAAAAACTTGTTCCTGTTAAATCCGTGGTATTCGTGTATCACCGGTTGAAACCACTATCTCGATGTCCATGATCTCAGTCGTGGATCTTTACGTGCAAGATAGTTACGAGTATCAATATCTTACAAAAATATCTTTTTTCATTCAAAGCTCCCTTTTTTATAACCAAGGTAAAACGCACATCTCGGATTTATATTATATGCTGTGATCGTGTGTGGGTAAGTTTGACTGGCATGTTCATAACAGGAAAAGTTTCAAACAGAGGCCAGCAGGCCAACCATGAAGTCCTTTCCTGCTTTATACGATCCAGACTTGAGATAATGTTTAAGGAAGGAAATCAAAGATTTGAATAAAAGTTATAATTTTAATTCTAAATGCATGTAGTAGAATTAAATATTATGCTGATATGTCAGGAGATTGTATTTTCGCATAAATAGCACGATTTAATATGAAATTAGAGGGTGCGTTTTGAATATTTACATAAGAGTTGAAACTTATAATTTAATTGAAATTAGAATTCTGCAAACGGGTCTGGGTATTTTAGGTAATTACTTAAATAAATAGTTTAACATTTAATTGCTAACCTAATTACGCAATTATTTTAAATAAGTGAATTAAATAATAATATTGAAAATTATTTAATAGGTTGTTTCCTTCAGCATTAATTGCATTACGTGCGTAAATAATGAGCAATTATGAAGCGAGCTAAATTAATTTCTTATTTGACCATGAAAAACATAATTACATGTTTGAAAAGAATTAGGATCAGATAACTTAAGAATTTTGTTTATTTATTGTTTACTTTTTAGATAAATTGATTATTTATTACTTCATTAAGTTTAATGAATTGTCAAAAGTAATATATTTTAATTTTCATATGTTTCTCATTTTATAAATTAAATAATGATGAAGTAAGACACACGTATTTATATCTTGGTGCACTGCAGCGTTCAAAAGGGACGCTGGAATTATTCCCTCTTCTTGAGGTGAAAGTACATAATACTATAATACATATAAATAGTAATTATTGGCTAATCATTAATCCGAGATTTAGTTTAATGGGGCCCACCTGCGTTAAACAGCCCCATAGGAGCCAACTAATTAAATTACGCTCAATTAACACGTCACTTAATTTTGTAAGAGCTACCAGTACGCATTGGTGGGTGCCAGATTTCCTATCCACCCTCTACTAGCTCTTCAGTCTAGTACCGGAGCTATCCACGTGCTCACCGGTGGGAGTCCGTCTCCGAGGCAGTTCCATCACTTCTATTTCAGCATCTGAACGAGTCCAACCTCAAGTGCACTTGGGATTTAAAAACTGGACCAGCCTAGGATATCCCTGAATTTAGCCATTCGCCGTACTATAATAAAGGCCTGATGATATTAGTCCTTTAAATATGGTGTGCGTAAGCGCTACTGTCCTTAACAGTAACGGTAAGTGAATGCAACACCAACGCCCTCCTGTGTTTTACGAAGTAGTAGTATACGGGTCATTTCAAACCGTCCATTTCCGGTATCCAGAAACTTACAGCCAAGCAAAAAAAAAAGTAAAGATTTGTATTTCTAAAGACTTTTTCTTTTGATTAAAATTGTTTAAAATGTCCTGCAAACCACTTCATTTTTTCAAAAGGTCAGACTAAAAGAGCACGGGTTTGAGATAATGGCCCATACACTAGATCGGGTCGAAAGATCCAAAAGTAAACCGATCATATACTAAGCTCCCGAATGGTTATTCCGGACACCACATCACCGACATCTCCCGGTATGACAGGGTTCAAGTTTACGCTGTGTAGAATGATGTTTTTCGTTAGCAAGATGGTGCAAAAATTTTAAAAAGGTGATACAATTTGACCTAAATAAACAGACGCTTCTAAAGGCCAAGAGAGCTGCCGGAAAAATCGTATACAGCACAACTATCAGTATTATACAGGGTGATTTAGAAATAACTGATATCCTTTAAATGGTAGGTAGAGGAAAGGCAGTAGAGTTAATTTACCTTGGCAAGTATAGGTCAAAAACGAAGTTTTCCAAAAAATTAATTTTAAGGTTTTATTGAATTTTGGATCCGGTCCTGACCTTGGATCCTTTTGGATCAAGGTAAATTAGCTCTACTGCCTCCCCTCTACCTACCATTTAAAGGATTACCTTTATTTCTAAATTACCCTGTATAGAATTAATGAAGGATACAAATTCATGAATTTTGGATCCGGTCCTGACCTTGGATCCTTTTGGATCCAAAATTCATTAAACTTTAAAATTCATTTTTGGAAAACTATTGGTTTTGACCTATACTTGTCAAGGTAAATTAGCTCTACTGCCTCCCCTCTACCTACCATTTAAAGGGTATCAGTTTTTTTGAATCACCCTGTATATACGAATGAACTGTACATTAATTTTTACAGGTGACCGACCAAGGAGCGAGCTTTTTGAGTTTGAAATAAAATAAGGCGCAGTTAACACTATTAATAACAAAATACGAAACGGTGAATTTTGCTGCTAATGCACGCCACATGTATTCGACAGGAAACGGTGAAATGCAACACTTTTTAATATTACATTTCTAAGCACTTAACAAAATAGAAGATTAATTACATTGATTTAAAAACATAAAAATCAATTGTTATTTAAACAATAATAAGAAATTAATTAATAAAACGAGAATGGTTTTGAACTAACTCACAAATACTTATATGATAAAATAGTAAACCATTCAATCAATGGTAACAATAGTATTTTACAGATCACTATATTAAAAATAGATGACCACCAGATTAACATAATTATTTTAACTATTAGGTCTGTTATAATGGTAAAGTTTCTTGCATGCAGGGATTTGTAGATGACTTAAATTTATCAAATAGTATTATGTAAAGCAATTTATAAATTCATGTTTGTAGAAGCCTTTTGGAGTTGCACACCATTAAATCCACGTTTTAACTCTTAAATGCTTGCTTACTTACCTCTGAAGAAGACCCATAGAATTGGGACACGCTAAATTCCACACATTTTAGTGGAATTTTATTAAATCTAATTATTCCGTAAAATAATTGTCGTATTGAAAGGTTTTAGGGTTATGTTACAACTACAGCATGCGTCTCATTGGTTGCATGAACGATCACCTATCGCATTTTGATGTTATCTTATCTAATGTTGTTGTTGTGTAACGCCATCTATATTTATTGGCGCGTCCCAATTGTGGATTAAGCGTTGAGCTCTACTGTTATTTTTTCCACAACTCAAGACTAATGCTAAAAAGATACACAGGGTGTTTTACTTAAAATTCGTAACCTCTGAACAGGTGATAGTACACATAAAATTCAACAAAAAAAAAGCTTAATGTCATTAGTGCCTGTTCTTCATAATAACCGAGAAAAAAATTGTTTTTTAAAAGTGGGTTGGTGGTCACTGGTTTAATAATAACAGTTGGAGCCTGATGTGCATAAGTTCATTTTTAACGAGATATCTAATATATTACTGATGTAAGCTGATGTCACAGTTTGTTTTGACTATTATTTCCAGCAGTTCCCAAAAGTTGAGCTTTTTAGCAATTTTTTTAATGTGCGTAAAATCAAAAATGGCATAAGGATTTTTTGTTCCCATTGGCGAATACTATCACACATTAAATTTATACGAAAGTTAAGTGAAACACTCTGTATACATATAGCACATTATATATCGATGCACTAAAAACACAATAAGGATACAATAAACAATTTAAAAAATTCTTAGTTATAAATTACTACTCTCTGAGCTTTTTAATTAAAAGTTTAAAAGTCTTATTAACTTCACATAACTAAAAAACTACCACATACTGGAAAATACAAAATAATTGCCCAATTTAACTAATTAAAGTAAAGCGCAGCAGTATTAAAACTTGGAAAACTACTAACTTCACCAGTTTAATTTAAAAAAGTCTTTATGCAAATTTATTGTAGAATTCAACATAAAATTTACCTTAAACTAAACTACCTTCTCCCATTTTAGTAAGTTGTTGAATTATTAACCGCAAAGTTCGTATCTTAAATGTTCGTTGTTACATACCATTATCTAAATTATTTTAATGTAATTCTGAAGTAAGAATTTCTCTAACATTAACAACTTAGTTTCTCCTTGAGAACTCTATTATCCCTACGCTGTAACAAGAGTCCTCTCTAGAAGGTCAGTAATAAACTTCTAGCAAACAATTGGAGAAGGGTTCTCATCGATTCAAGTTTATCGAATTATAAATTTTCTATAATCTTGCAATAAAGGTTTGTTATGGAGCACAATAACTCTTATTTTTCAATAAACTGCGAGTTACATTAAATTTTTCATTTCTGCAAACGAGTATAGAGCGTGATAAAGACTTAATGAAATTTTGTAGTATAGCAACTGAAGATTGTTACCTTCTAAAATGTTTATATAAAATTTATTTATATACACGACCAAAAAATCGCTTAAATTTCTAAACAGAAACCATTTACAATTTTTTGACGAGTGATTAATTACAATCTGTGTAAAACCCAACAAAAACACTGAAATTAATTTTCTGCTGTAGTTTTCATTTACTTTTCGAGTTGTTTAACCAGTTGTCTGATACATCTGGCGTAGTCATTTCTAATAGGAGCTGAACGAGAGGCAGTTCTTTTTAATCTCTTAATTATGTGGTGGTAACATACAAGGTGTAACATACAACTTGTAGGTAAATATTTACAGGAGAGTATGAGCAGGCAGATAATAAATATAGTAGTTGGCTGTCACGGAAACTTTAAAAAATATTAACAATTTTGATCTCCGTATCGCATACTCGTGCAATACTTTAGGACTATTTTAATTAGTCGTAGATCGCAGATGTTAATTGAAAGTAATTAAAGTAATAAAAAAACAGGAACAATAATTAAACAGATAACTATTTGGAATTTAACATATTCAAAGCCGCCAAAACTGCTTTAATGTAGAAAATATTATCCCTTTTGCTGTAACAAACAAATTTACTAAAAACAGATGACCTACATTTGGCCGTCAATTTGTAACAAAACAAAGAACTAAGTTCTACGATGGGACTGTCAATTTGGCGTTAGAACGGGCGTTATTGGGTAACGACTAATTTTACAAAAAACAAAAATACTTACGTTATACAACTTATGTATGCCTCGGCTTACCATAAAATGAGAACTAAAATGAGAAATTGGAACATCATCTTCATAGAGCTGTGGATATAGGGGCGCCAGCATAATTTATTTAAATTAATAAAAGAGTAACGTTAATACTCCACAATAAGGAGCTCTGGATCTTAAAATGAATCAGCCTCACTCAATTATGCAAGGATCGAATTCCGCACTCAAGCAAATAGCACATAGTAAAAGTAACAAGAAATAACACAAATAACACCATTTATTTATTTATTTCACATAAAAAAATTATTAGATAGTAAAAAAAGAACTGGAAGGCCTTTAGTTATTATTTAAATAGTATCTTAACGTGTATTATGATATTACAACTAAATTAAAAAATACTTAAAAAAATACTATGATCGTTATTAGGTTTAAAGTTTATTAATTTTACTATAAAAATTAAATTCAGAATCTCATAGAAATTTACTTATTATCGCATTAAGTTTTCTTTAAATTAACAAAAAAAAATAGGATATAAAGAATCCACCTGGTTATTTCTATAAATTTAATTTGGTTTTCAACGTTACTTTAAATAACTCGCTGAAGATGACCACCACGTTATTATAAGCCTTTTTATAGAAGGCGTCCAGTGGTTCACGTGTGGGGATTCAAAATACTAAGGACTGCAAAATCATATTTGTCATTAACATCAAACAAACAAACAAAGGTGTAGCTCGTGGTTTCAGCTATGGAGGTCAAACAGCAAACTAGGTTTTAAAATCCGTATCGATTTTAAATATGTGGATTTTCTTAAAACGCCAACTTGATTGTAAGTGTGCATCAATATTTTCTTGAATTAAAGTCTATATCGAGTTTTTTGAGTTAAAGTGTGGATCAATTTTCTTAGACTAAAGTCTGTATCGACTTTCTCGAACTAAAATCTGTATCGACTTTCCCTGTAAATAATGATCGACATTGTAAAGAAAAGATTAATGATCACAACAATCACACAAAAAGAAATTTTAATTAAAATAGAGATTTTTCATTGCCTTTTCAAAGGGGATTCAAGATGGACGACGAAGCATGGCTTCACAGCAAAAAGAAATCTTTAATTTCGTTATTGCATAAATTCCAAACAATAGAGTTGATAGTTTCAAAATATCACAAAACCATTATATGCACTAATCAAACTATAATTGGCCTATCAAAAGGGAATTTCACTACTAAAACCGAAAGTTTAATCAACCACAAAACGAATGTCTTGCATTGATCATGTTGTAAAATACGAACGGGTTGCAGTGGAGAATTGTTTTCCGCTACAAGAAGCGTCTCTTATTTTATTGCTTGTTAACTAATTAGAACGTCAGGAGACATTTATGGCCAAATAGGGACTATTGAAAAATCGATATTTTGTAGAAAAAATTCCAAACCTATTCATAAAAATGTTATTAAATTAATGAAATAAAAATATTATTAAAATGTTAAATGTTAATTAAAAGAAGGGAAGAATACAATAAGAAATAAGTTATCACCAAGAAAAAATCAATAATTCTGCAGTCAATAATACTAAACCTAGATGGCGTTGAAAATAAACGTTAAAAATTGAATTTATTTAGTATACAGGGTGTCTTCAAAGGAATAACCCAATAATATTTTTATGAATATACAAGGTGTTCTTAAAATAAAGGTATAGACGAAAAGACTGTCTGTTACACTGCTCAGAGTGCCGAGCACAACTGTATCGAAAGAAGGCCTCAATTCCGGGACGTGAACTAGATAGAGAAAGGGGAGTCTATAGAATTTTCTGATAAAATATTGTCCTAGAATAACTGAAGCATGTATTCTTTCCCTCTAAAAAACACCATAAAATCAAAGTCCACCACTAATTGTAGGATATAAATTTGACTAACGGACAAAGTGTGATTTTATTATTTGATGTTTTTATTTTAAATTTCACAACGAATAAAAATTCTCAAATGGAAATATTTTTTCTTGGGTAACTACATTTTTAGGGTTAGTTTAGCAATTGTTGTTAGCGATAATTGTTCGTATCATATTTACTAGATAAGCCTTATCTGATTAAATTCACGTCTCAAAGTGGTTTCGAATCTTTCGAATCCAACAAAAACAATTAATAAAAGATTCAATTAAAATGGCTCTAATTGTATTCATTAATTTTGCTGAACTGTACGTAAATAGTTTTTAAAATTTTGTTTATGAACATAATAGGAAAATTATTTAAAGTTTCCGCGATGCTTGCAGCATCTAAATTCATTATAATGTACCAATAAAAATATTTTTAATATATGACGAGTAATTTACAACAGAAAGAATATAATATATGTATCATAAAGTAAAATAAATATGGCTCCAAAACTTTACTTCATATTAGTAATATGAACTCTAAAATCCACAACTGTGCAAGGGATTAATAAAACAAACGTGCAGACATTGACGAATATCGCAGAATACGAAATCATGGGGACTTACCGTAATAGTCCAAGATAACAGTCCGTACGGAAGAATTATTAGATTAATGAAGATAATTCAATTTAGGGTGCTTTTACAAAATCGCCTTAATCTAAACTAGATCTACTCGTAGATTAAGATTTTTTAATTCTATTATTTAAATGTACAGGTATGTTTATCGCAATCTCTGCACAGGAAGGCAGTTTAAGCTTCAATTAATTGGTTTAATGCATTCTATACATTAAAAACGAGATTAATCAGCGGATGAAGAATTTAATTTGCAAATCTTAATAAACATAACGTGAGAAACTTTTGAATGGAATCAAACTGTAAAAAAATTTCACAAATTTATTGATACTAAAACAAAGACATCGAAATTAAATTGTTACTTACGCGCATACAGGAAGTAACGGGTTTGTCTCTAAAATATTTATATCTTTTAATAAAAATTATTATATAATTGCTAACAAAAAACCGAATGATGTTAAAAACCATTCTTATAAAATTCGTAAAGGTTATTAGCAGTATTACATAAGTCTGGAGATACATAAATAATTCATTTTTAAGGATAATTAATAAATTCCTTTTTTTGCTAGTCGATTGAAGTATAAATAATAATTTTTCTAATTTGCGTTTGTAATACGTTTATTAACGTCTATCAGTAGGAGTCGTTTATGGCTATCTATAAAAGCACACTGTACTTTAATGAATTATAGGGTTATTTAGTTTTTAAGGGTTGGATGGGTAATGCGTGGAATGTGACAACTTCAAACTGCAAGTATCTGTCAAAATTGTCAACCTCCGATAAATTTTTAATTAATATCGTTGAATTGGTTCGCTGTTTGTTGATTGTTACTTACATGAAATTTCACTTGAAGTTATGGTCTATTTTTACTTGGAAAGAAGGTTAGGTTTTGGATATTCCTAATTAGTAACATAAACAAGTCTCGTAACTACATCAAATCTGCTTGGACAAATCAGTAAGTCCAATTCATGTTTGTAATTTTATGGTACTATAAACAAGACACGTATCATCGATTTAATCATCTTTGCTTTTTTTAGCGAATTTCGGGCGGAGTGCAAATTAAGTTGTCTCGCTCATATTTTATTTATTTGTAACACTAATAAAGTAACAAAAGTAATAACTAATTAATTTGAAGTGACGGATGATGACAAATGATTCAAAAACTCAAGTGGGCGCCGAGTGTTAACAACTGTTACCAACTAACACAAAATTCTCTAGACGACCAAAATATTTTTTTTGTATTAAAATAAGAAAAAAGGGGGCGCAAATTAGAAAAAATAGCATAAAATACTCGTTTTATAAGGGCATTGGCGCACTCATCCCATAGAAAAACTCGCCTGCGGCTCATTTTCTAACTTGGGATTCGTGCGCCAAATCAACCCTTATAAAACTTGTTCTTTAATATACTATTAATTGTTTAATTTATATGATAACGTGAATGTGTGTGTAGAAGAAAGTAAACGGTAATTATAAATTTCTAATTAAACGCACGTGTTGTTACCCAGAGCACGTGTTTATTTGACTTCTCAGCAAAATTCATTTTAGTTATGTCAAAATAACAATGGATCTATTCAGCATTTTAATCTAAACTTGATATATTTAACGAATATATAAATAACACACACATATATAAGCGAGTAGATTACAGCCGCGGGCGCGTCGCACATCCCAATCGCCATTGTTTCTTAGTCCTCCATTCCTGCTCGTGTAGATATCTAGCTTTCATATCTTCCTGCACCTGTTTGGTCCATGTATTCGGTGGCCTACCTCTTTTCCTTTTTCCTGGGGGATTCCAGTTTATAATTCTGTTCGGCCATCTTTCATTGTTTAATCTTTGTACATGTCCATACCATATAAGTCGTCTTCTTCCTATTTCCTCCACTGTTGTTGTTAACTTCCCCATTCGGTCTCTGATTTCTGTTTTCTAATATGTTCTAATCGTGAGACTCTGTATCCCCTTCTCAGGAAATCCATTTCTACCGCGTTTATTTTTTGTTGGTCAGCTTTACTTCTTTCCCATGTTTCCGAGCCGTATAATAATATGCTCTGTATAATACTATTGTATATTCTTACTTTCGTATTTTTCCTTATGCTCTTGGACCACAACATGGAGTTCAGCTTTTGTGTTGCTTGTTTAGCCTGTCTTATTCTATTCGTCACTTCTTTCTTAGAGTTTGCGTCTGATGATATTAAACTTCCTAGATATTTATATTCTTCACATCTTTGGATTATTTGGCCCTCCATCCGTAAGTCAACTGCATCTGCTCCGGTTGCCAGGTATTTTGTCTTTTTATAATTGATGTTTAGCCCACTTGCTTTGTATGTGTCCGCAAGTTTTCGCATCATATATGTTATGTCATATTCGTCTCCGGGCAATATTACCTGGTCATCGGCGAATAGCAAAGAGTATATATATTCTCCATTTATTGAGATGCCCATGTATTTGCATTTGTTTTTCCATGGTATTAGTATGTTGTCTATGTATACTTTGAACAATGTAGGCGATAGGCAACACCCTTGACGTAATCCCTTGTTGGTGGGGAACGGTGCTGACAGTTTGTTTCCGAGCTTGATAATATTTGTTTGGTCTTTATATATATTGCTTGTATAGTATATATATAGTGTTTGTTTATATTAGTTTTATGAAGAATATCAAGGAGTTTTTGGACTGGGACAGTATCGAATGCTTTTTGCAGATCTATAAATATCAGGTGCGTTTCCAGATTTTTCAGTTTTCTTTTTTCTATTACCTGTTTTATCGTGAATATGTTATCAATAACGATTATATAAATAACGAATGTGGATATTATTTTTTGAATAACAGCTAACAAAAAATAATTACCACATTAGTGATAAAAAGAAAAAAAAATTCCTTTTGTTTAGGTTAAAATACTTCTATAAACCTATTGAATACCGTTGGGTTCATAATTTCGTCAATACTGCAAAATTGCTACTTGTTGACAAAGGATGTTTATAAATAAAAAGTACCGTTTGAACTTGAAGGGTTCGGATAGTAGGTTATACGTTATCAGGATTGGTCAGTGCATCTACAGAACATTCATAACAAGAGCCAGTTACTAACAGCATTGATTAGTAGTGATTGATTATAATTACCCGCACAGGAAAAAAATAACCAATGATCAGCAACGCAGCTGATACTATTCGGGGAAACCCCGGCGTGTTATATAGGATGCAAACGTGTTTAGATAGCAGAGGTCATTATCTTGAGTACTTCTTGTAAATTGTCCAAGGCCATGCATGTAATAATGAATCATAAGAAGTCGTTGATGATGTTAACACAAGTGTTTCTAATTAGCTAGAAATATTGTTATCAAGAAATATGACACTGGTGCGATGTGCTGAATTATCGTGCATACCCAAAAGAATTTAATAACTGGTTAGTGGTTTTCAAACAAGATAGCGTTGATCTATTGCGGCAGGTCAGATTTTAATTTTTGTTCTACAGCTTTATTACTTGCGCAATTACTATTACAACTATTGATAGGAAACATACAGTGTGCAGTATGCAATAAATTTAATTACACTCTGTATGTAAATAATGCAATTTATAAAATTCGTTTATTTTCAAGTATAAAATTGTTCAAAGGATATTTAAAAAGATATAGTTTTAATCAAAGAATCAAATTTTAGTTCTAACATACATATATCAGGCCCATAATTACTCGAGAGAGTTAATGCTCGTTTTTTTAAGTATCACGACTACGACCGGAAAAGGAGAGCACTCTTTTGTAATAATAACGTGTATATGCAACTAACACAAAGAATTAAACCATCAGATACACTCGAGTTGCTACCACTCTTTATAATTATCATTTTCGGTCACAATTAGAGAATCAAGAACCCGACTTGCTCACTTGCTTCCATTCACAATTGAAAAAAAGAAGAAAAAGTTAACACTTTCTCGTTTAGGTAACAACTTTAAAAAGCAAAGCGTTTAAACATAATCCGTTATGAAAGTGAAATGGAAGATGATGATTCATTAAGATAAGTGATTAGATTTTAAATAATAATAAAGAAGAATCGCGGTGTTGTAACTTTCAGCGTACACCTAACTAGATTTTGAAGAAGAATTTTAAAAAGTTTACATTTCCCTTTCGGCCAAGTTTAAAATTTCCAAACGAGCTCCTAACTTAAAATCCCAGGCAAATATGCCGTGCATACATTTGCATATTTTTTATCAAATTTTCCGGGTTATAAACGAGGGATACCGTATCTAACCCTGCTAGTGTACAGGGGGTACCCGCATACATACATAACATGTACATGCGGTAGATTTATGTACGGACGGCGTTCTACCTATCCGTTAAAGCCCTTTCCAATCACGAGTGTCACCGTTGATAACGCCACCAACCTCATTTGTATCGAAACTTTGAAGCTAATGTTCAATAGAGATTAGCGGCTAAAGGGTTTACCTTTATTGTAGTAATGGTATTGAATGCCATTGTTTTCGCTTCCTGATCGTATCACGCGCTTTCATTGTACACGAAAATTATGAAATGCTATGGTTTTGTCAGAATTGGTTACTAATTAGCGTGGAAAATCTTGTAATTTCGCCAAGGGATACATATACCAGACCTTTTTGTAAGATATCTATAATCTCACGAAGCGAACCTGTTTTAAGGTTTCATATAATGTCTAGAATTTCACCTGCAGCTGTTGTTATGTTGTCTGCTTTGTTTACTTTAAGCATTCCTTTATGTGACATTTAATTGAGAATAAGTGATAAATAATTAATTTGAACTTATTAAACGTGTCGGTCTTTAATTAACGTCAATGACTTCTTATATCAATACTAAATAATACAAGAGGCTGGATTACTTGAACATTTAGTATATCTTTAGTGAAATGAAACAATTGACTACTGTTGAAATACAAGAACTGTTTATTCTAGACAGTAGCTATAAACATGTTTACTTTTGTTTTCATTTCTCGTTAGTGGAATTTGCAACGGTACCTTTCAATTATACCGTGCGTATACTTGAAACTACGTACATATTACGGCCGAAACGAGTGACGCGCAATGATACGTCGCTTTTAACAAGTATGTACGTATGTGTATGTGGTGCCTTGATCTAGTGCAGAATTAAATCACGATGAGCATGCAAAAACTCAAAAATAATTTTTAGCAATTAACGCAACCAGTTTTCCCCCCATAAAAGGAAATATCCAGAAGAGTTAGTTAACTAATCCTGTATAAAATGTTTTTCAAATTAAATATACCAGTATATATTGAAATGTGATATCTTTATACGACTGTTCTAAGTCCTGCATTGACTCAAATTAGCCATGATACATACTAGATATTTAGGCTACATAGTTTAGAAAATTTCTCATAGTATCTGGAAAAGGTGTAAAGAGAGTGGAAGCAGGATGAGACCCCCAGGCACACCCACAGTGAGGTCTCGGAAAAGGGGGTAAGGAATACAACGGGCGGAAAGGGGATTGGTTTATCGGTCAGAGATCTTACTCTTATATTTCCCCAGGAACGGTCTGGTCGGCTCTGGCTGGCTGGGCTGGCTGTCTGGCTGGTCCTGCCGAGAGTCCTGGACGCGGACTGAATAAATCATCGCTCTGCGCTTGTTTATATAGGCGCTCTCGGAACGTAGGGGAAATGGCAGGAGTGGAACGGTGCGGCGCACGCCAAATATCGGTTAGGGAAGGGACGCGTGCACTCGTTCGAGTCGGTCTCTTATCCGAACGGCATAAGATTGCACGGGAAGATATGGGTTTAACTCATATACCCAAAATAAACAACCAAAATTAAGTAACTTCGTTACAATGAAAAGGTCAATTCAAAACGTACGGTGTATGCAGTACTGGCATCTGTCCCTGTGCTAGCTCAGAATTTGCTAGTTTTAAGAAGTGCTTAAAGTTTTTCTGTTGCTTTTGGACTTCCCCAGACAGAAGAAATGCATAGGAATTTTGCATATTTTCTACTTTTAAGTTCTTGGTTTTGTAGTGGTTAAAAGGATGAACTTTTTTCAATTCCAACAAGCTTTTTAGTGACACCCTATCCCCCCAACTCACCGGAAACGCTCCTCATAATGCAATGCTTCGGTTATTTTGGGTCATTTTAAGGGTCATTTCCGTTTCACGTTGGCGAGAAAATTCGACTGAGAGGTGTGTAACAACTTTAATCTCAACAATTAAACGGAAATAATCCTGCACTTGCTGCTTCAACTTTAGCTGAATAAAACTCCACAAAACAAAATAAACACATAAACTTTATTATTTATACTTACGCTAACGGATCTCCCGACAGAGACGTATTATGGATTCAAATTGTTTGCAGGTGTCGTGAATCTTAATTGCAAATGTTTACTAACATCAGATAGGAATCAGGAATAATTAATAAGATTGAAGGGTGCCATATAAATTGTTTGATGTTATTGTTTAGTAGAGATTAAAGATTGGAATCTACAAATCGAAAAAAGATTCTTCTTTAGCTTATCTTAAATCAAATAGTATTTATTGCAATTCTTTTAAATTTGAGATCGATTTAAACAACATAATAGAAAATAAACAATTTGTCGCGCCAAACTATATCAATGAATATTAATTCTGTATATTAAATTGTATTTAAGAAAAATCGTTAACAACTATACAAAAATACACCACAATTATTAGTTAATAAAAAACCTACCCAGAGCCTGGGTTTCTGCAGATTAACTTAATTTGGGATCCCTTTCTAAATACATTTGCAATCAATTCTTTAATTAATACAAATAATATATATGTTTTGGTCGTTGATCGAAACGAAACCTCAGATAATATTGTTCAAATAACTTACAGAGTTACTTAACTGTATAACTAATCCCTTTTGAATTACTAACGGCTAATTTCATACGAAATCGACTAGAGCCGTATTTGAAAGTCTCAGATTTTCTTGAAATTTTGTCCTTGCATAGATACATATGAAATGTCATTAAATTATTTTTTCAGATTTTTTGGATTAAAATGGCCAAAGTAGAAGTTTTTAAAAATTTCGATTTTTGGCAAATTCTGCTACCCATCACTCTACATCATCCACCTGAACTTGTCATAACTCCCTTATTTTTTGAGTTATCTGGCTCATCCAGGTGTCAGATTAAAGGTAGTTCTTGTGTCTTTCAGAGTAAATCAAGAAACGTGCAAAATTTACCTTCGGAGCCTGCTGCTTTTTTTGTGGAATTTTCAAAAAC
Source organism: Agrypnus murinus (assembly GCA_929113105.1). Classification (NCBI taxonomy): domain Eukaryota; kingdom Metazoa; phylum Arthropoda; class Insecta; order Coleoptera; family Elateridae; genus Agrypnus; species Agrypnus murinus. The sequence continues at coordinate 61,572,137 of OV816031.1, read as the reverse complement.
TTCTTCTTCGGCCAATTTTAAACCAAAAAATCTGGAAAAAATAATTTAATGACATTTCATATGTATCTATGCAAGGACAAAATTTCAACAATATCTGAGACTTTCAAATAAGGCTCTAGTCGATTTGGCATGAAATTAGCCTATCCTATTTGTTTTTAACATTAAAAAGCTTAAATTTCCTATAAACACAAGATCAATCAAAGACCAGGCAAACATACAAAAACGTAGAAACAATAAGTAAACAGCACAGTTGAATTCTGATCGGTTTTTTAGTAAAAAAATGCAATTATTTTTACATTAAAGATTGTTGATTTATTAATTGTTTCAGAGTTTTACGAAGTTTAGTTATTATTATGCTATAATCGAAACCGATATCAAAACAAAATCAACTCCAGTAACAAAAACTATGGAAGTTAAGTCTTTATAAATACGTACAGAATTTGCAACAACTCGTATTACTTATTAGTTGCAAAAGTTCTCATAAAAACGCTTTAACTTTTAATAGATTATAACTCAATCAAGACAATTCTCAAGTCGTTTATCTAGAACATTTATTTCCTTTCTTTCAATTTAAAATAACGTTGTTATATCGGCAATTTATCATAATATTTATGTTCACAAATAAACGGTTTAAATCTTAAAACTCAACAAACGGTAAATTAGTACGGTCTTGCACCACTCAAAATCTTATGTCGTTCTTATACAAATTTAACGGGAGGAGTGAACTTCTTTGGAGCACTCAACGCGTGTATAAACTCCTCCCGCACTTGATTTTCTATCTTCAACTCGACTTTGACTGACTAAAACATCCTCGAGAAGGGAAGAAGCGTGCAGTTCATTGGTAGCTGTTAGGTGGGGTGTCCTGTTCTAAAGTGCTTTGACCAATTGCACATTAACTGCTAAATTCCCTGTCTATTATTCAATTAAAAGTAAAAAACGTTTGAGATCCAAAGAAACTTGATGCAGGATACGAAATTATCTATTATTTAGGTTAAACTATTGTTGTACCCAATTTTATTGCAAGCTAACATTTTGTTTACTTTTTAAATGATACGTGGCTAAATCACGATGTTACCCTGTGGAGGAAAATATTTTGTTTGTACAAGTGTTGACTTGATTTCAACTGGATACCATGAGTTTCACATTAAATAGGACTGTTTGCATTTTTAAACATTTCATGAATTACAGCTGCCTGTCGCATCCAAAAACCAAAGCCTTTTGTGTTTTATACACCAAATTAAAGTTTAAACATATATCAGCCATAATGAGCTCGTTACAAATGACTCAAACAATGTAATCAAAGAACCTTTTTGATTTAAAACTTGAATAAAACATATAAAATGTGAAATTACTACAGTGTCTGCCTACAGGTGACATTAGGTATCTGTCAAATTCGCCATTGTTTTCTGAAATCGGCTAAAAATGACCTTATTTGTTAAAATATGAAAATAATGTATCAAGAAAAAATGTTTCTAATGTCATTTTACATTCACATACCGAGTTTGAACGAGATATGTCGACGTAAGGAAAATTTTGTTTTTAAAGATTTTTTGATACACCCCGGTAACTGATTATTTTGAAATCATTAAAAACGCTTTAAATGAGTAGAAAGGCAACAATTGCGTAGCATATTTTGTAATAATATTGGATTGTGTAGGTATTTTTGACAAATATTAAAATTATCAAGAAAAAAATGGAAGGTTCTGGATTATTTTCCAATTTCCAAGAAAATAACTCATAATTTTCTTAATTTTTTTTATTAAGCCACGTTTGAATAATACAGGAATTGTTGTAATTATAATTTAAACAACTTAATACTAAACTACTGCTTAAAAACTTAATAATAAGAGATTAATAAAATTGTGCTGATTTTCTTGAAAATTGGAAAATAGTCCATTTTATTTTTTAATAATTTTAATATTTACCAAAAATGCCTACATCATCCAATATTATAAGAAAAACTCTTTTAAAGCGTTTTTTATGATTTCAAAATAATCAGTTACCGGGGTATGTCAAAAAACAAAAATTCTCTTATGTCGGAATATCTAGTTCAAACTCGGCATCTGGACGTAAAATGTCATTAGAAATATTTTTTCTTAATAAGATTTTTCCGAATTTTGACAAATAAGGTCAGTTTTCGCCGATATTAAAAGAGAATAGCGAATTTGACAGATACCTAATGTCACCTGTCAACTTTGGTATGACGTATTTTAAGTATTTTTAGAAGCAGAAGTGATTGCCTTGCAAAACTGTTTTCTAAGCAAAATATTTAAAAAAATTCCCATATGGATCCAACTTTATGGCAGACACTGTATACCAAGCTTACCACATTCTTACAGCCTACCCATGGTCATTTGATGAAAAATTGACACTTTCTTTCTTCATAATTTTCTTGTATATTCTTTTTTGTTAATTTTATGAATATTGAACTTATGGGTCAATTGCTTTAATTGGTATTTTATTTGGTCTAGCGATTGATTTAACATTAAATTTGACAGATAGGGTCAGAGATAAGATAATTCCCACCTTTCTCATGTTCTCTTACAATATTGAATAATTGTTTTCTTAGTAGAACAGCAAAAAAATTTCGTGATTTCATATTTATTTGTATCTACTTATTTTCTTTAAGTGTTTACGTTATATTCAATTTGCACTATTCTCATGTCTGCTTATCCATCAGACAAGTAGTTGAGGTTGAAGTACACTACAACAAAAGGAGGTTACACATTACAAAATTAATAACTTGAAACCGAAGCATACACCTTTTGTTGAATTCTAAATACATACATATTCTATAGAAACTATTTCAAGATTTGATCTGGCAACTTGAACTCCACCTCTATACAGCATTGGTAACGCCATTCATTTCTATTTATTGTAGTTAAATAAACCTTGATGTTATGCTTTATTAAAAATAAGTAATGAATTTGCCTTGTACTTATTAGAATTCACGCTATTAATTTTCGATTTTTTTCTTCAACAAAAGCTAAGAAAAGGAAAACCTGAATTTCATGCGTAATTATTACTAGACAGTCTTACTACAAGGACTTCTGCATATAATGTCTTAATCATCTTAATGTCAATCAAAATTTTAAAAATAATATATCACAATTCAACAAACAACAATAATACCAGCAAAAAATTCTTGCTCATTCTTAAATTAAGTTTCTTTGTTTGAAGAGTAAAAGGTAAATTCCTAACATACTTCCATCTATCCATGTTAGTTACTCAAGTAGTAAACAATCAAGTTTTATAATAGTACCTTCGTTTTATAAAAAGATTAAAATCTTGCATTTATAGTAGAGAGGCGGATTGAAAAACAATATAGTCATTGGGCTTTTTGAATATTTCATGATTTGCAGTCATAGATTGCGATTCTGCGAAAATTTATTTACGTAATCATCCATGCACCTGTGTAGTTGGTTTGAATAGAAATATTTATTAGTGAGAAGGCCGATTGTTTTATTATGTTATAAAGACTATAATTAAATCTATAAATCGATGAATGTAGCACGTTCTTATTAATTTATCCAAAAAAAGGCATGTAATTTAACGTCTTTTACATGGTATGTTAGGTCTTTTTTGTTGCTACTGACTCTACAATAGAAATTCTATTAGGTCTCTTTAAAGTACCGCCGAAGGTTATAGGAGTGTTTAAGAGAAATTTAATTTTGTATTAGCCGAGGAAAATGGAGGATGTTAAGAATGTAAGTCAAAATACTTGATTTTTTTTGCTGTCGAGAAAAACATTTTATTTCTTTAGGAGATACGAGCAGCTTTACATAAAAAAAAGGAAATGAAAATCTCCTAATGGAAGTTTCCAGGTTTCCTTTTTAATGAAACTGTGTAAAGTGAAATTGTCTATTGACTGATATATGAGTACAAAATAGCCTGGTATGGGACGTACCCATAAAGTATACCTACGCGGCTTAATGACAGATAGTAGTATATCAACATTGACGTGTGTGCTGTTTTCTGTAACCTATTTTAATCGTTTTTTGAGATTTACTATTTCGTTAAAATTAAATTAATTGAAAATTAGAAGTTGTTAACATTAACGTATGATTAAATTTATTTAGGTTGCTGCCATATTGAGTAGCACTGTCGCGAATTAAAACTACATAAAATCATTTTACTTGCCTTATTTACATTGATTAGGTAAGGGTTATTATTCTTCATTATCTATAAATTATCAATTGTTGTAATAACCATTGTTATATATTAGTATTGGTCATACTTTACCAGGAAGTTGTTACCTTAAGACAAAGACAATAAGGTAAATAAAATACTAAATTAGCATATACAGGTTGGTACAGTCGTGCAAGCACTCCTGAAACTTTTTCCACCAAAACATTAAGACGCTTGATCCTCTTGTAGGTAACATTCTTGAAAGAAAAATAATCTTGTTTAGATGACCAACCTATACCCTAACATATAAATGAAGGATTTAAAATTACCGATATCACGAGGGCAGAATTGTAAAAAGCATCGCAAATCACGCAGTGTTCACTCCACGATCACGTGGTCGACTCGAGTGATTTATCTGATAACAGAAGCAACAGATGAATTCGAATGATTCAGTAGCGTCACAAAATGTGATTTAATAAGGGTAACGTTGATGCTTAATGTGTATTCGATTATAATCGAATATACGTACAAAATAAGGAAAATGAAATTAATTTATACTATAAGAACAATTATTATTAACGTGGAAGTTGAATTATTTCATTCCACCTATAATAATAAAATTTATTTTCATCCGTATAGACCACAATAGTTAATGGCATAAGTCAACAAAAAAGTTAAATTTTTGCAATTACTTTTCTTTAAATGTATTCATTACCCTATGCCATTTAAAACGTAATGAGATTTTTAATTATAACTCGTTATTAGGGTTGAATAGATACTTAAACGATGACAAATGTACATAATGTTAAAAAGTACTATCCGAACGTACGCTACTGACTTTTTTAAAGCGTCCCGGTAATACAATATTTTGCCTACATTCTTATCTTATCGTAATGTTCTCACAGCTAATGTGCACGAATTGACCTGGATCCTTCATTTATATGTTGGGGTATAATCACAGACATTTAGGGCTGGTTAAAAAAAACATAGTTAACCACGTTGGATAAAACATAACGAATTTTAAAAACCAATCATATTACCGTTAATGCTTTAATGGAATTTCTTTCTACGGAAGTATAAGTTACAAAGGCCGTGCTTACTTTCATAATAGGTAAAAAAGTAAAATGGCTAACATAAATTAGTTACCACGGAAACAGCAAGAACTATATCTTTTATAGGTATAATAACTTGTGTGTGATTGTTGCAAGTAAACCTTGAGTTTGCGAAGCAACTCGTGGCTGTGCTGGTATCGTATAGTTTTAAAGCGCATCGGTCTCAAACAAACGAAGCAAGGGTATTCGCATAAATTCGGGTATTTATACTTTTTATTTGCATATACACTGGCCAACTCTTTATTGACTGACTCAGTAAAAACAAACTGTACTTGTAATTGTGGGTTTACGTATAATAATCAAGAAAATATCTATGTATTACCAGTTTTCTATCGAGAGATTACAAACTCTCGACATCTCAGTTGCTGTGAAATTTTATATTAATTGTCAATAATGTCAGTATAGCGTGCTGGCATACTATATAAAGTTCCTATGTTCTATTTTTCACAGCAACCGAGATGTCGACAGTTTGTAATCTCTCTAGATTCGTTTACTAGGTTCGAGAAATAGCAGCCTACCCTGCTATAAACACCAATGGGCCTTCATGGCCTGTGAAAGGGGACTATTATTATTACCAGTTATCTAGAACTGCAGCAAGCGCAAGGGTTTCTAGCTATTAATATTTATTTACAAATAAATTCGAGTGCTTCGAGTAAAGTGAGTAAACAATTATGATTAATAGAAAGGAATAATAGTGTAACCAAAACAAGCAGATATATTCTTTAGTTTTACACAAATATCCAAAAATTCATTATTTATTAATTAACTGTGCATTTAACTTGCCATTACAAAGCAAATTCACAATTTTTATAATCTATACAAAACTTATACTAATTTTATAAGAGCAACAATTTGAAATTTTGGTAATTTTGCCAAACAGGTTGGCACACTTAATTTTTTGATGAGGTACTTACTATTGGTGAAATAACTGTTACTAGAACGAATTAAAAAAGTTTTTACCCAACTATGACCTCCTACGTTAAAAAAGAAAATTAAACACAAAAACAATATTTTGATAAAAAAATTAGAATCTAGCAACATGGTTAGGTTGCAATTTTACTTGTAAATTGCTAAAAATGTAAAATAACAAAATTCATTTTAAAACCCAGGCTATTGGCGTCGTCCATTTTGTCTCTATCAGTAAATCCAAAATTGTACCCAATATTTCTGTGCCAAATTTGGCATAAATTGGTTTATAAATAAAAGAGGTGTAATAGGTAAGCTTGGTCCTAGTTCCATTGTCACCCGGTATACTACTATATAATAAACTACCATGTACATATATGCATTTCTTGTATTAATTCTGGTATTCTTTTTTTTTCAGGTGAGTTGATTAGTACCTTTCACTAAGCAGGTGGTACCGGGGGTAACGTGGTAAGTTGGGCTCATCTTAGTTCAGATTTAAAACTGCCAATAAGTGGCCTTGGATATATCTTTCTCATTTTAAAACAAATCAGTAACTTGAATAGCAATTCTTAAAAGAAGAGAAGAGAAGAAAAAAGTTTCTTTTTTACATTGGAATTCTTTTCATGTATAAAGAACGCATCTATACCTAGTATTGTAACAATGGCCGAGCCCAGGCAATGGGTGCTAATTATAACAAGCAATTTTTTTACAACTAAACAAACAAAAATCCCGACACTTTTGCTTTAGTTGCAACTTACTTAAATTCCTTCAACCACATAAACACATAAATCACTGATACTTACGTAAACAGATCTCTCGAAAGAGACGCCTTATTGATTTGAAATATACTCAAATGTAGGTGATATTAATCTCAAAGTCTTAATAAATTTCGTATAGAACACAAGACCAATTAAAAGATAGAAGGGCGCCACCAAAATTATTTGATGTTATTGCTTCAAGCATCTTGAAGCATCAGGGAAGGCAGACGTCTCGGTTAGACTGTAGCCTTCCACCAATAATTCAATACCATATATTATATATATATATATATATATATATATATATATATATATATATATATATATAACGCCAACTTCATGAGAAGGGAATAGTTACATATAGAAGTCAACCTTTAATAAAAATAAATCACTGTGCATTCGAAATAAATAATCTAGTTAATTAATAAAATACAGTGTTTAAATAAATTATTATAAGTTCGTTTACATCTACTATTGGATGTATACATAATTTGTGGTTTAATTAGGTTAGACGTTAATTAGTTTACTTGCTGTAAATATTCTCCTTTCATTAAAAAGTTAATCCTAGTTTAATTTAAAAGGACGTTACAATATAATAATAAATTTTTATTTAAATTTCTTAATTAAAACCCAAAATATTGTTTTGATTGTTTACAAAGTGAAACTTCAAAGAAAATGGATTAAGTAGCTTACAAAAAAGAGTGCCAGTAATCCTATTATTTTAATGTTCTTGCTGTTACTTTAATCCGCCTTGATACTACACAAATAAAGACCTATGATCACAGAAAACCAAACACCACTGCCAAATGAACTCTAATTGTCGAAAATATAACATCTTTACAGAACTGTGAACTATCTACAAAAACTAAATATTTAGACGTTGCAGTAATTTTCATTATTAGACTCGATTTTATCATAAATAATTTGTTTTAAAACTTTAACCAAGTTTTATTAGCACGTACTTGGTGCATGGCATGGCACTTGACAAAAACTTTAACTACGACAAAACAATGATCTGCGCTGTTATGTAAACTGATTTAATATGCATTTTCACTAGCCATCCTTTGAATGAGATTATGGACCTTAACTTGTTATGACTAAAACACATAAATTTCACAAGTATTAGCAGTATCTAATAATTTAGATAAATTTTAATAACAGACACCCCTTTTAGTCGGTACTAACCTAGTTAAGACAAATTCTCCATTTCCTTGCCTACTAACTAGATCATACTATGCATTACCTTTGTTAAATTTAAATGCTATAAAAAAGGAAACTCGCGAGATTATATTGTACGGAATATCTCCACAAAAAGTGACCCACGGTACGGTACGAAGCTTCCAAGAATTCTTTACACTAATCTTAAACTAATACGATAATCGCATCTGAATTCTTTTAGCAGTATGCGGAACAAAATTCGCCGCGAAATCCAAAACAACGCGTTGGCCCTGAGGGCGCCCGGACGTAAAACGTCTGCCTCTCTAGGCTGGGTCCGAATAGACTCCCCAAATGACTTCCACACTCCTCGAAGTGTAAACTCTGATTTATTTTTTAAATTTAAAGAGAGACTGTATGAATTTAACCAATCAAAGTTAAGCATGCCAACAACATACATCGCTAATAATAAAATTAGACAAAATTCTTTCTTTATTTTGGAGCAGAAAAGCCATCGAAAACAAATACAAATATATCAACTACCAGTCACTTTATAAAGTTATAAAGCGATCTAGCAAGCATGTTTTATGTTTCCAACACTTTATTCCTTTGTGCAAATATTTTTAAAAAGTTTTTTTGCTTGTTTTGTGCTTTTAATTTAATATGAGTACAATGGGAGTACCTACAATTTAAAATGCATTTTTTCGAACCAGCAGGAAGCGATCACATGTTGATATGGAAAATATATTATAAACCATTACAGCTATCCCAGATTACGAGATTTCTAGTTATATTATACCCTGCGGAAATTTCGCTGATCTCTTTGTTATGGTTCTTATTGACTACTATGCGTTGTGTGAATTAAAGAAACGGCCACAACGCGGTCTAGACTATTTAGAACCCTTAGAAATATTTTAATGGGGTCCAAAGAGGTACTGTAGGATTTAAAATTGCAAAGCAACACATCTGCAAGAATAAATGGTTTCTTTTATTTCTTTTACTACTAGCAAATCCGCTTTACCAGACTTTTGTTTAATATTTTGGCCTATTATTATAATTTAATTAATTATTTATTAGATAAATAATTTTAAATATAAGTAATATTTTCTAATTTCAAGTTATTCCGATTGATCCTGCTAATACCGAAACTAATATCAACTTGTATGCATTCTAAACCATCCAGAACGCGTTCGTGGCTGTTTTTCCATTCCGTAGTGATCAACAAAAACGATCACAAATCGAAAAAGTTATCTGATTACGGTGGTTTTTCAACACCGATCACAACACGAAATGGCTGTTTTTTTCGCTGCGTGGGCGTTTTTGGTATTTGGTCATAGCATGGTATATTCAACACAGAAGAAACAGCAATAATAATTAATTTTCTAATTTATATCTGTCAAACAGCATCTCGAGATTTTTAGTTAGAGGTTGGATCTATCTACTGATAGCTTTTGACATGGTGACTCATCATTAATAGTAAGATTTAAAATATTTATCGTTAAATATCCTATCTCGAAACCTTCATTGGACCAAAATACACCACGAAAAGTCATGTAGAAATGTAGTTAACACATCAATCTGCACAATTATTTATAACAGGGCATGGCAAATCTTTATTAGTTCAAAATATATTAAGCCAATTAACTTAAGCGTAAAAGAATAATAGATCGTAAGTAAATGCTTAAAATTAAAAATTACAGTTAATTATTTGCATTTAGCAATTTAGAGTTCTGGATTTTTCATAATTAGGTTATAATTAAGACAATGATTAAAGTTGACAATAGGTAAGAATATATTACAATTGAAGAAAATCGTCTTATAGGAAGCATGGAGGACGTTGAACTTGAACATCGTTTAGTTCTCTTTAATCAATTCTATAGAAGTTTATGTTTCCTTTTAAGTAGAAATGTTTAAACACGTACTTGAAAGATCAGGCAACACAACAAGTTCTTAGTAATATGATAAAATGGGTAAAAACGGTTATAAGTAAAGTAAGGGGCGATATTTGACAATTAAACCAATAATCTAATCAAGTTGTAATGCGAGAAATTTTTGTTGCGGTTTATTAATAAAATATTACGTCGATTGAAATTAAAAGAAAGTAATAACTTATTACATGTAAGAAACGTAAAACAATAAAATACAAAAAATACTGAAAAATTCAGGTTTCACTATAAATTTTCTCATGTCATAATTGAAATACAACGACTATAATAAGTAAAAGTTTTCTATTTTTATCTCCCTATGCATATTTTTAAATTTTGAATTATGATCACATCAATTATTCCATCGTTAAAACTACTTTCTAGAAAATGAAGGAGTAAATCACGTTTCTATTCTTATTCCGTTTTGATTTCAGTACACATAATCTATGACGGTTCCCACAATTAATAACGATATAGTAGTAGATATATGGAAAGGCTTACATTTTAATGAAAAGACCCATTTTATCTTGGCGGATTACATTAACCTTCGTTAAAGCGTATGCTGGTGTTTGTTTCGCTTCTATCAATTAATTACTGATTAATTAAATTTGAAAACTGAAAGCATCACTAAACTGCTTTTATCTATGGTTATTCTATTGTTATTTTCTCATTTATGAAAACTTTCTACAGTGTAAGCTATATTGACCATATTCATGCACCAGGCTGCACGTGATAATTTACTTCTTAAGGCACTGAAAAGCGACTTATAATATTATTATCTAGTATGAAGGCAGCCTTGGAAATTATAATAATAATCCGCAGCAGTTATGCTTTTATGATTTATATGTCCTTTGTTTAAATTTATTTACTGTTATCGCTTAAAAAATCAAGGTTTATTATTTTTACACTACTTTTACATTAAATTTTTTTTTTAATAAATACCTAAAATATAATTTATAATTTTACTTAAAGGTAACATTTAATACAAACTTTTGGATTAATAAAAATTTCTAACATTTGGAAAAATCTGCATGATTTTGTAGATTTCATCTCGAGATACTTATTTAAGGGTACCTCAAATTAACATTAATTTAAATAACAACGACATTACTAGATGTCAGCACCAGATTCTGCATATTTAACAAATTTAAACAATAAATGTGTTATCCAAGGATATCATCCTATTTTAAATTCTGTACATCACTTGTGTCTGTGTTAAAAATTCTTAAAAATACAAAAAGGGAAAGTCTGCAAAACCATTGTTAACTATTGAGTTATTAAATACAATTTATAGGTTATTTGCAAATTTTTTAAAAAGGAATAAAATTACTAGGTGAAAACAACTGGGGAAATTTAATCGACCTTTTCAAGTGTTAAACTAACTATTGTAAAATTATAATCATGAATTGTGCACACAATTAAAGATACTTAAATGGACAAAAAATCTTCATTCTCTATATAGCCTTTTGGTGAAAGTCATTTAGCACTATGTAATATAAAATTACCAACTCGTTTCATCCTTAGTTGTTTTTATTTTCTAACATATGCTCTAGCTGTTAGTTTGACTACTTTGCAAAATGCCGACTTCAGGGAACTTGTATTCCAACCTGTCATTGAAGTCTCCAACAGCTTTTCTCATTGTAATTAAATGCATCAAGGAGAAAATTACTTTTACTGATTATAATTTATTTAAAAAATATATGTAACAATTTCAAATTTGACACACATATTTTCAAACACTTACGCAAAGTGGTAACCATGCTGAGCCATGAGAGAGCAATATTTTTTTTTTCAGCAGGTTGCTTGCAATGACCCGTGAAGTATTCACAAACAACCGTGCGTTTCTAACCTCAAATGGCGCAACTACATAAAATATTTTTTAACATTCTTCTATTAAATTTATCTTGGACAGATATCTAAACACAAGAGACCTAAAGGAACACATGGGTGCAATGCCATTTTACGCATGTAGGCCACTAAGGTGTGTCGAATATGGAATAAAGTCTTTTAATTTGCGGAGACTTTACTGCGCTTATTTGCATCTTCTCTCTTATTCATACTCCCACGCTTTTATTCATTAATTCAGTTATGCCTTTAGGTGAGGTGAACTCGAAGGTGGTTTTATTTTTATATGTTCCGGTCTAGACCTTGAATTTTCTGCTTCTGGAAGATCACATATGAACTATAGAAGAAATGTTTCGTAAATAAAAAAGGAACTCATGATGCATGAAGAAATGAAGATTATCGAGGTCACTTACTTGATCTATTAAGACTAGCAAGAAGTTGTTTAAATTTTCTTTAAGATAACGAAACTTTCTTTAAAAGTTAATATTCAAATGGCACATTTGGATTCGATTGTCTTTGTAGAAAATATGTATTTTTTTAATCATGTCATTTCTTCTCGAGTGAATTATGTTTATAGTCTGATCAACCTAGTTTGACCTTTAAATGCAGGATATCAAAATTCATTTTTATTATTTGCATTCAAAACGTAATATATTAGCTATTAAGGTTAATGTTCAGGAATTTAATTCAAACATTCCAGTTTATAAAAAATCTAGTTGACATTGACATTAGAATTTCAAAGGTATTTCACCTAAATGTGGACGCAACTAATTTCGACCTGTGAAACCCTTAATGCAAATTGATTGAATTTTTGATATAATAAGTAGGCTGTGCAACTGCTATGTGTTGTTGGGTGCCCTAAAAATGTTCCGCTTTGTAGAGCAGTTTTAACATTTTTTAGCATTACTTCTGAACGAAATATACCTACATATGCACATAACAGTTGGTTAGTGCTAATAACATTAATCTCACCTTTTCATCTCCTTAAGAAGAAGGTTAGCTTTGCATTTATTTTAAGTTTCAAATTTTCGAACAGCTCTTTGGTCAGGCAAAGCTGATTGGTCTAAAAATGAAAGCTGGCTGAAAAATCTATAGATAAACCAAAGAACTTACCCAAAGCTTGACACGTTCCTGGCCAACTGATCGACTTTGGCAATAATTATACAGCAACTTCAAATCTTGGATCGTGTTATTGGGGACACAATTACAAAGAAAATCCTCAAGTGAAGGAATAGAGATGAAAACTCTATTCTTCACAAACTTTGTTTTTGTACCAGGGCAGTGATATTTCTAATGAAAAAGTTCTCGATAGAGTCTAGAGAGTTCTAAAAAGTTCTAAAGGGGACTAGATAGTTCTAGTTGCTAAAAGTTTACTCAGCACTAAATCTATGTTGAAGTTTCTGAGAAAGTTCGTAATAACTACTACATAATAGAAAATACCACTGCCAGTTTAATTGCTACTGTGCTTTCAACCCCATAGAAATGTTCCGGCACTGGTTCAATTTTGCTTTTTTACTGAGCGTATCTGTATTTCAATAATATTAATTATTAAATTTTAGTTTCTTACTTTTAAAGTATAGGCGCCACGAATTTTTAAACTTTAAACCACTTAAAGTGCCTTTCCCACCTATTCATTGGTTAGATTTTTGCTCATTTACGAATTGTATCTATATTTCAACCCAAGTACAATTTTTTTGTTACATTAAACTTAAAAAAAACTCCTGCCATTGGTTAGATTTTGGTCGTTTACGAACTGGATCTGTATCTTATGCCAAATAAGTTTTGGTCCAAATCGATAGTTTAAGTTAACAGTTTTATTTAGGCCTTAAAAGTCGAGAAGTGCAAGAAAAACTGAATATTTTTGAGTACTAGGGTTTCTCGTTCTATGTGTGTATATAAAAAAGCAATAGAAATATTATCTTTGTGTCGTTTCTATATGTGTATATGAAGTTTCGCATATGAGATGACTGAATTCTCTCTTACTTACAACATTTGATTGGTCATGTTGCATCTTATGACGTAAAAATTACGTAATCTCGTATGCAAGACTTGTTCGTATGAGTTTGAGAATACGGGACCCTGTGGTACATACAATATTTATTTAGATATTTATAAAATTTAATTTCTTAAGAACATTTTATAAAGAAATAAAAATAACATCAATGATTGCGTGAATGTGTGGCTGCTATAGTTGCGTGGTTACCGTGAGTTTGTTTTAAACAATTGAACAAATTTAATATGAGAGAAATGGAGCAAAAGAAAATTGAGACAGAAAAAAATTTGAAAATCCCTAAGGAAATATGAGTTGTTTTTTATATTTTGTATATATGACGAAAATAAACGATACCATGTTAATAAAAAATAAAAACATTTAAAATATTACAATCATTTTTTGAATTCCTCATTTATATGTAGAGAATTTCTAATTGCAGACCGATGAAGTTAGCTTTGGAATCCCGTTTTACTTTGCCTAACAACACAAATGTACCTACTTTTACAATTTTATGTACACATGTACTGTATAACCATGGACCATAAATAGTTTTACATACCTTACATACACAGTGGCCGTACACAGTCACGTCACGAGATCAGAAGTTTCAAGTTATATTGCCCACCCAGTATATTAAATTATAAAGAAGTTTTATACAACTAAAATACATCCAGGTGAAAGTAGTTTCAAGTGCAAAAATGCATCATGTCTTATAAAAACATGCGCTTCATTATATGGCTTAATATGGTTTATCAGGATTAAAATTGACGGTGACGTAAGCCGTAAAACCACCTCGTTACGTTCATAAACCCCATGGACAACAAAAGTTGGTACTAATGATTTTGTTTTGTGCGCTCATTTACCTGCTGACTTTGGATATTTTTTTAAATCAGATCTCTACATACAAATTGAATTCCTTCTGAGATTTTATATATTTCTTTACATCAAATACAAAAAATGTGTTAATTTAGGCCACAAAAATAATTTTTCTTATATTTATAAGTAATCATGTGATTTTTCTAAACCAGTTCGACTGCTTGATCTAACCTAAGATTTACTGGCCTAACCTAACCTAAGTCCCAAATTTATTGGTGACTTTTGCTGTTTTTACAAAAATGCTCAAGCTTCATACATAACTGCGATTTATAAACAGAATTTAAAGAGCCATAAAATGTAAATTTAGCTATGAGCAGGCAAAGATATGCAGCTAAACAATGCACCATATAAGAAGTCATAAACGCTATTATTTTTATTCTGCATAAAACGAGAAGGATACAGGTAGACGAATTGTATCTTATATACAATTGGAATTGTAGTGGTTTAATTAACAAAATCTGTTCCATCTTTTTTTCTGAAAAAAAAAACTTAATCATCTTACTATTGGTAAGGCATATCCATCACATAGTTATGGCCTATTTCGGGTTATCCACAAGTAGAAATTAAATTGTCACTCCTCGCATAATTGCAGATCTTTAGTCCCAATTAACTAAAATTTATATGGATTTGTATGCAAAATTGTATCCCGAATTACGCGAAATCGACTTGCGCGAGCTTTGTCGGTTCCACCTATCGCATAACTTCGAGGTGCTAAGTACGTATTGTAAACCATATCCAATTTGATTATTTGTATGAAACTAAAATATAATTATCAAAATATTAATATAATCAAGATAAATTTACCAACTATGGAATACATAGTGTAACGAATAGTAAATCCACATATGACGTCATCAAACATTCTAGGTGTATGAGTCATCAACTTTATGACTCATCAATAACACCTGGATGTATGACTCATCAATCAACACCTGCGAGTATGACTCATCGACACGCCTCATCGACGTGACGTATCAACAACTGCAAGTATGACTCATCAACACGTCATCGAACATTCTGGATGTATGAGTCATCGTATGAAAGATATAAATTGAGTCGCGAGTAGAAGGGGGCAGTTAATGTTTGACCGGGAAAGTGAAATGTACTCTGAATAATTAGTGAATACATAAATAGTTTTTATATAAATAGTCCTTATATAAATTTGTAAATACCTAGCAATTTTAATAGTTTGTTAAATAGTTTATAGTTATAGTGTTTTTAATTAAGTGCATTGTAAATAATCTTTTCTTTATTAATAGACGATTTTAAACAGCATTTTTGTTTATTATTTTAAAAAGAACGTTACAATAGATTTAGATATAATCTAGAAGACTAAGTGATAAAGAAAGTAATATAATATCCCTTAATATAACTGGTAAAACTCATAGATTAGTTTTGTGTTGTCATATAAACCAAATCTATAGTATGAGCAAAAAGTAACTTCATCAAAGTTGCCTTTGGAATTTTCAACTCATGCATATTGTCCCCCCTTCTCTCCCCACCGCCAACTCACGCCAATTCGCTCACATTTCACGCAACACGGCAGCACAATGACAGGTACAAAGGTGTTTCACGCGAATTTTCGATTTCTACAGACAACGAAACTTACGATCGGTTTATGTAAGGTTTATTACAAGAGTATCATTATCAAGTATCAGTAGTAGTATCAGTATCATCATCAACACTTTCATTTTAATATGTAGGTACCTTATGTACGAAAAACTACAATTTTAATTACGAGGTGTGACAATTTAATTCCCAGAATGCACTTCCAACAAACATATGTTCAAAGTTGTACACTAGTGGATACTGCCGCCATCGAAGGCGACGCCCCTTGTGCAACTTTACACTGGTTTAGGCGTAGCTCTCATGGAACTCTTTTTCTGAAATACTCTTCAGTTCCTCTATCACAATTTTTTTGCTGGATATTGGCGATGTCAGAAAATCTTCATCCTTTTAGCTCAGTTTTTAGTTTAGGGAACAGACAAAAATCACGGGGCCAAGTCGGGTGAATCAGCAAGATGATCTAATTCGGGGTTTTTGACCAGAAATTCTTTAACGAGGAACGCACTATGACTGGGCGCATTCAGGACATTTCCTCTGAACAGCATCTCATAATCTTGTCAGCACCTCTAAATAGCTCTGTTGGTTGATCGTTTGTCCCTGTTCAATAAATTCTTAGTCGACTATCCTCTTGTGATCGAAGAAGTATGGTTTTGAACTGCAAACGGGCATGCGTGTTTTTTTCAGGCATTGAAGTTAGGGTTTTCCACTGCACTCTCTAGCGTTTTGTTTCGTGATCGTACCGAAAGCACCACGATTCATCACCCGTAATATATTTCGAAAACATTTGCGTGTTTGCAGAGAGATCAGTCTCAATTTCAAACCGTCAGTCTAAATTGCAAGAACTATTGCAGAACTATATTGCAAAATATATTCATTTGTTTATATACTTTGTCTCGTATTTATTTTTCATATTTGAAATCAATGGAGATTTTTCTTTTTATTTTTTTTTGGTTTACGAAGTTGCTGTTGTTTGTTGCTTATGTAAAGTATTGCTTCCACACTCTATGCCAAGTTTCATGAAATTCTGTATGGAAGTTTCCTCGCACCATCTCGAGATTGACAGAAGTACCCAAAAACCTTGCAAGAAGCATTGTCAGGAACGTCACATGGTGTGGATGCAGATACAGTATACTTCAATTGTGGCATCAAGGAAGGGTCACTTTCTAGACCAGAAGAGAATTTCGAAGTAAAGATTGCGGGGTGACTTAACAAAAATGAAAGTAGATGAATTAATATGCGTCGGGGCTCGTATCATTATGTGTAAGCTCTGAATTGGACACCGTGGGCAATGAAAGTACTTAAATTATTCTTGCAAATACGATTTTATACGTTTTTCTTTGATATAAAAATATTGACTTGGAAACTTCAGTTTATCATTAATCCGTATGGCTATGTACGATGTAGGCAGACAATTAGACAACCCACTCTATGTATAGCTACTTACTTTGTAGTGTTCTGTATTATTTATTATTTAATATACAAGCCTTAACTAGGAATAAAAAATGTCAAACTTTATGTTTCCTTTTTAATCCTTGAAAGTTCTTGTTGTAGGTATAAATGCATAGCCTGGCTGCAGTTATAGAATACGTAATTGGTACTATATTGTCCAACTATCATTAATAACTTGTGGTTAGGCTTTCCAAACCATACTACAACAAATGCCAAATTATTTGATTAATAATACTTACTTGTTACAGTACCCTTCAAGGTAATAGAAATCAATAAATTCACAAATCAACATAATAAAAATGTATAAAAAATTTAGATTATTAATCTTTTTGTTTGTTAACCTTTTTAGAAAGGATCTGCATTATCTAATTTAACAACCTTATCACTTAATAACATTTACAGGTAAGAATTATAAATAAAAATAATTTTGTTGTTTTGAGTGAAATGAGATGATGTTACACCTATTGAAGTCAAACATCATAATTACTAGGTTCACAACCTTGAAAGGAATCAGCTTGCTACTGAAAATAAAAGAAGTTTTTTTAAATTAAATTAAAAGGATTTCGATACGGATACATACATGATATGCGGATATGCTATTGTAATTATAGATAATCAGTTATCAGATGTTAAATGTAGCAAATAAATTAACTTTGCGAATGTACTATTGATGGTTTCATAATGATTTAAGACAGCAAGGCTAATAAGATGCTATTTTTTATATATAAAAATAATTGAAATCATTCAAATCCATTAATTTAGTGTTAACTAGCGTAGTAGACTGATTTATAAGAATACTTTAAAACAGTCGAAATAATGACCTATTAAATACATACATACTCCACCTCCCTTTTACCGCATTTGCAGTGCGGGGTTTCGCACAAATTCTTACAACGGAGGTAATGGAGCTATTGTAGCACATTCCCCCATATTTTATCACTCATACAACTTTCATACATTATCCTACGGAGCTCAAATAGGATTGTACTAAATTTTTAAAATTCAGTAGTAAACCCCTGTCCTTCTGATCGAGAAGCAGGATCTCCAACACTCGACCACAAAGAGCCTGTTAACATCAGCCATTTGTGACGTCACGATAGTTGCCGTGAGAATGAACATGAAATCCAAGCGTAACACACAATTTCTTCGCGATAAATATTCTCGTATGTGCTCATCGGTTTTTTTTTGTAAAAATACTAACAGCGAAATGTGAAATAACTGTGAAATAAATAAATAAGTAATACAGTTGTATATACATATTGTTACATGAAAAATAGCACAAGAGCTTCTTAAACAAATTTTACCTTATAGTCTGGTTAACTGAAAATTATTGTACTGAGCGATCTATAAAACAAAATAATGGACTATAAAAATGAAAAAGTTTTTGTCAACACCTATAGCAGATTGTATAAGTTAAATAAGTTCTTATTACAATGGCAATTTACAAATGAAAGCTCATTATTGTTAGAAAACACCTTTAAATATTAATTGGTAGCAAAGTTATTGAATATGTTTTGATGTTATTATTGTAGTAACATTAAATCAGTTTCTGAAGATAATTCCTGTGGATGCAATTTAATCATCAAAATGATTTTATTATAAATATTTATTTTGTTTCTTCTTTTCTTCAAGTTCTTTTAATCTGCAATACCTAATCGTCTGTCGCAACGGCTCTAGAATTCAGCAAAGATTGTTACATAAAAATTTATTAGGCAAATTATTGGAAATAGCAGCTTTTTGAACGTTTTAACTATTTATGCAAAAGCTATTTCCTAATCCAATACAGCTATTTCTATCTACCACGGAGAATATAATATAAAAAATGGTGTTAAAACGATTAATGTCGATTTAAGTAACAGTAACAATTATGCTTCTTCCCAATAAATGCATTTAAGAGGCTCTGGTGAACAGTCGGCTACTATCGTGACGTCACAGCTGAACTATTTAGTTGGCTCTGTCAATATTCAAATATACTCAAATAGTTTACACGTTATTTTTTGTACGGCTGAAAGTACTGTTTCGAAAATATTGTAAAATGTTATCCTGACAATTGATACATCCTAGATTTATCATTGAAGCACTTTGCTCCCTAGGGAGTAAACCAGCTACATTACTTCCTCTTCTGGAAGGATCTTTATATATTAAGCTAGGGATCAGTATATAGAGGTGTCGTGCAAAAAATACATCTTTAGTTTTCCATTTTAATAACTTACTAGGGAAACCCCGTCAAGACTTGACAGTCAAAAAGCTAATTTATTGAAGGACTTCCTTATATACAGCGTTCGTTGTGAGATTAAAGTCCTTCGAATTTTCAGGAGTTATTATTTAAATAAACGCAACAAAACATAATAACCAGTTGACAATTTTAGGCCTAGCATGCCCTAGCACCCTCTCTCTCTGACTTATCCCTCTCCTTAGGCTTATTCCGCTCTCAGCCCCTACCCACGACTTATCCAGCCATTCTCACCATGAAATTCTACATAGAATTCATATAACATATGCTTAATATACCAATTTTCTAAACTTTATCCTTTAGTTTGCCCACGTTACTTAAGAGATAGGGCATTAATTCTTCAAACCTTCCTATTCTACTTTTTCATCAAATATCCTAATCTGAAATGGAACTTAAACAATTCCGAAAAACGGACATGCAGAGAGCTCTGTAAGTGAACATTCGGTTTCGAGCATATAGAAATGCATCAATTACAAATAACGCTTTTAAAAGTATAAATAATTTTAAAAAATCGCAAAACTAAGGAGACCTGGCAAATCTACAGCGGAAAATCTTTAACTTGGAATTGCATAGATCGTCTCACTGTCAGTAGTACTCTCAAACAAAGCGTAACAAAAAAAGCTTTGTGTTTTAAATTTATGGTTTTAAAAATATAAAGAATAAAGAAAATATAAAGTCAACGCTTATAAAAAAGAATTAGCAGATTGATTTTGTAGAATTCATAAAGGAGAACTATGGCGGCATGCAAGGGTTTGTCTATTAATATGATATTTTATATACGGGGCTAAATTGCATAAATAAATTATTGGGAAAATCCCAAATTATCAAATCGAATATGAATTAAAATTGATAAATTTTAAAATTGATTTATCAAAGTTGATAATCAAAAACACATAGAACAAATTCTGGAAAAGTAAAGTGAAAACACGCACAAAACATAAAACACTTACCTTTACCATCAAAGAAAAATGCACCAACAACTATTCAAAATTTGGAAAGTAAGTTCTAAAAATAAATGAAACTTCTCATATGGGTCGCTTCAATTTGGGCACTAATTAAATTATATCTATACAACATTGTTACATGTCCACACACAAAAAAATAAATAAATAAACCAAAGGTTGATTTTCTTTAACCAAAATTCAAATGAACAATTTATTCAACAACAATAAAATATTTAACTCGAAATTGGAAACACAACTCTTAAATTAGAAACACAAATAGGAAAATTAGTTAGTACCATATTGAAAATAAAAGAAATTGAAATTATAAGACAGTATAATTCCCTTTGTCTTGTTAATTAATATTTATTCATTAAATGTGCTATAATATAAACTTAAAGAATAACTTGCATTTATTTCTAATTTCACAAAATTTTGGCGCCTTAAATGAATACTAACTTGGATTAGTAGTTAATGTTGACAAGGTAGAAATGTTCCCAATTACCATCTTTTGTGACAAAACAGTTTTGTAATATAATACTTTTTAATTATAAACCCCAGTTGTAGTCCTTTATAAAGTAAGTCTATTTAATTTTTTTTATTCAGAATTAAATTTCTGAATTCCATTCAAAACTCCAATAACATAGTCCAATATTTATCAAACAACCACCAAATAAAAATTTTTTTTGACCAAAAAAAATTCCATCACTGATTATTTAACTGCACTTTTATTTAATTAAAATAATCTTATTTATTATTAACTGCACTACTTAAATTCTAAAACTTTATCATTACAAAAAAATTTGACGTAACAGTAAACATAACTTTAAATTTCTGACAGGAGGTTGACGTTGACGTAAGCTAATCCAACATAACCTCAACTTTTTTTAAATTTTTGTTCTCCAAAACAATACGCGTTCTGCACGAATAAAAATTTTCCAGGGAATGTCACCAGATTTCCTGCTATTTATATAGCATTTGTAAAAACAATTGAAAAAAAACTAGTGATATATCTGATTCACAAAATTCTTTAGTGTGATTTCTAGTTACCACTAAATTCTTGGTTAGAAACAAATGAATAGATTTAAAACTAACATTACATAACCAAATTGTTAATAAATATTAAACTAATTGTTTATAATAATATTATAAAAAGATAGAGGGAAATTTTCTCTTTCTACAGATACCACACACTTATATTGAAATGCAAACATAAACTTGGGATTTAATTGGTTTTTTCTTTGATTGATACATCGTTAAAATTTACAATTATTTATTGTTTCCAGCCTTATTTTGTGGAACTCCATAATCATGAAATACATAAAGATTATTAAAAAGTTTCACAGTATTTATTAAAATATAACCTGACAATATTGTTTCGTAAGCTAAGCTGTCATTATCAAAGGTAATATAAATATAAACAAAAACGTCGCTAAGGTAGATACAAAAATAGGTAGCTAGATAAAAATAATAATAATCAGAATTAAATATCTAACACTTCCAGTAACGGAGCATTACTGGGCTCAAGTTGTTGATTCATTAAAGGTACCCTGAGTTTATGTTTGTATATCTCAAAGGCTTCTAAAATGTCTAATTTGCGTTTGTTATTAGAAAAATGTAGGAATTTAATATTATTTTGAGGAGTCATTGTGTGATTTTATTCTAAAAGGTGTTTGGTGTAATTAGATTTTTCAGGATGTTTATTTTTGTAATGCCGTACGTGTTCTTTATACCTTATGTCAAAATTTCTAAGTGTTTGTCCAATATATAGCGAACTACAAAAAGAACAATTTAAACGGTAAATGCTCGATTTCATGATATCATGTGTTCGGTCTTCAGCATTAAATAAAAATGAAAAGGTGTTAATGTTGGTTTTAAATGTTATTTTATAATTGCTGGTTTTTCTTAGTATATGTGCAATTCTTTCTGATATTTTGCCAAAATATGGTATAGATATGTAATTTGTGTCTTCTGTTTGATTGTCAATGGGATATATTCTTTTGATAGCTAACCTATAATCTTTTTGTTTAATTAAAGTGTCAATCATGTTCGGATTGTAATGATTTGCATGTGCTAGTTGTTTAATGATTGATATCTCTTTGCTAAAATCTGGCTTTGTTAGTGGAATAGTTAAAGCTCTATGTACTAATGATCTGTAGGCTGCTATTTTATGTGCTTTATGGTGACAAGATTCATTTGGTACTGTTATGTCCGTTTGTGTTGGTTTTCTGTATGGAAAATTCATATAGAATGAATAACTTGAGCTCAATAATTCTCCGTTACTGGAAGTGTTAGATATTTATATCTGATTATTATTATTATTTTATCTAGTTACCTATTTTTGTATCTACCTTAGCGACGTGTTTGTTTATATTTATATTACCTTTGATAATGGCAACTCAGCTGTCGAAACAATATTGTCAGGTTATATTTAAATAAATACTGTGAAACTTTTTAATAATCTTTATTTATTTCATTTACAATTATTGTTTAAAAACACATTGTTACTTTTATTTCTCATTATAAACTTGATTCTAATGTCCTGTAGAATAATTATTACACAAGTATTTTTATCAAAATTCTAAATAAAAATTAATTTTTATTCTTTCAGCAAACTATGTCAAAACGCAACAATATTTGATTTTAGTAATGCCCTAGATCTTCTATAACAAAAGACCTCCATATTGGCATATAAGTCTCAAATATATTTGACTCAAAAAACTCACTTGACCACATTACAATAAAATATTTTAGTTCAATACCTGATTAACATTGAACAACACACATTTATTATGAAAATACTCAAATCGTTGTTTAAGAAGAACGTTTATTTCATTTTCACCAATAAAAATAGTAAGTAAAGTGATAAATATCTGTGTACATTTTCACAACTATACCTTTAATATGTGAGGTATAGGATTTAAGTGAGAATAAGCCTTGAAACAGTTTTAATACCTATTTATGTGAAAATTTCTTTAAAGCAACGACAGAAGATGGTTAACTATGCAAATAAAATTACAAAAATTAAGAGAAAAATCAATTTAAAATTTATCCTTTTTGATTTGTATATTATAATATAGTGTTCGTATAACAAAATGAAACATTTTCTAAATTAATACTCAAATTATTTATATTTAGATAATTACTTCGCCTGGGAATTTATGCAACCCAAAACACATGTACATAAGTTATAATGCCTGTCATGACACTATACGTCAGAACAATTTGAATATTAAACACTCAATGAATGGAAAGCTACATACACTCTAGGAGCTGCAGCTGCCGACATGCGCTATGGCTACTTCTAGCACTTGTAATTAATAAATTAATTGTAATTAAGTTCTAAATTAAGAAATGATGAGAATAAAATTCTTGAACACATCTATTAGTATTTCAAACCCATCTAACTTATAAAAAATATTTTTTTCAAATCGATAGCTAAAAAATCCATTATTGTATGTTTTGTTGAAGTTGAAACTATCATTTCAGACCAAAATTGTTTAATTACAACAAATATTAATAAAGAGTATATTTATAATATAAAATTAATGAATTTTGTTGCAAATACTTTTTATAGATGTGTTTATTGTAGTTTTTATAGTTATTTACGTGAAGTGCACTGACCTAAAATATAATATTGTTGTTTTAGAACTTGTTTAGAAATACCCAAATAACTATTTTTTTGTATTGATTTTTAGCTACCATTTTTATATTTTTTGCTTCTTTTAAAATCCTTGTGTTTTAAAAGTATATATGTGGATGATTTTACGAATTGAAAATATTTCTTATGTATTCGTGCGTGTATCAAACAATTAAACATTAATTTTCTTTTTTTCTAGGTAAGCCCAATTCTGGGATTCCTTGGTACATTAATTTACAAGTACCTAAGAATTTTCATAGGAATAGTCAGTAATTTCCATAGGGAGAGGTGAGAATTTGCCATATCTTTTTTAAAACAAAAAATAAATGTAAATTGGAATGACATTAATCTAACGAAAGTATATTTCATAATTGAAACTTGCATTGCAGCGTTCAAAATCTTTAGCAAGAGCTATAAAACTCATTTTTCAGTTTTTAACACAATTAGGGTTCCATTTCCTATAATTATTATCGAAATGGATGCTCAAACATTTATGCAAGCAATTTGGAAGACTTATATTTTGAATAAATAAAATGAAAAATAAGTTAGTTTTAAAGGCGAAACGTGCAAATACCAAAAGCAATTTTTAAATGCGCAAAGTACGAATAAATGTAGGCAAGTCTGTGGTCCATTTTTCTCGAGCTATATCATTGGTTTCAGTAGATTTAAAAGAAAAAGTTATAATGAAATCCAAATGAGGAAAGTTTTTAGAGCTATTCGATTAACCTCTGGCGGAAACCAAACTTTTTAGCAAACGAAATATTGCTTCGATCATTTTACTCTTACATTCCTAATTAGTGGAATTAGGAAAAGAGCTCGAATTCCAGGCTGCACTGAGCATTGAATGAATTAATACTTAAATGTCAACCAAAGTCACGTGGTGAGGATTAAAAAAAGGAAAAATACGACACCAACACTAAAGGAATGCAAAGCCGAAGAAGCCACAGAAAATCGTTACTACAGTAATTGTATTAAAAGAATCACTTTTGTTGTGATTCGCACGCAGAAAAGTGAAAACTAGAACGTTTTTCTTATGTAATTTTAAAGTTAATGCAATAGTAATAAATATCGTTGGTTGGTATCTCTTGGAGAACTTTCTAGATATAGTTTCCATGAGAATTCTATTTAATTGAAGTCATTACTTTACGGTAAAATAACATTTTCACTTTTTTACTATAATGTCATATTCGTTTTATTTTCCTTATTATAAAAGATAGCTCGCAGCTGCAAAAACTTTTGTCAATTACTGCATCTCATTTTAGGCGGTAGTTAAAGTCTGGGCTTGAGTGTCGTAACGTTAATAGAAGTTACGCGAGCTCGAAAACGGCAAGCAATTTCTAGCCTCGGTGATATCTAGAACGTAATGCACTCAAAGTGCAGTACGCGGGATAAGCCATTGGTGTACAACAGAGAAGATATTCTGTCGGAAACTTAACCTTCCACATAAGTGCACTTACTATGTGTATACCTTTCAAAAAGGGTAAACACTTTTACATTCCTACAACTTCCCACATTGGTAAATTAATTCTAAAACCTGACACAGACTTATCTTCACGATAACTAACAACCTGTTTACTTACTGATAATTGAAATCTTACAAGAGGGGATGCTGTAGATGTAAAGAGGAAAAAATATGATAAAATAAATTTTAGTGCAGCTGTATAATCAGTACGTATATTTAATTAAGCGAGACAAAATTTGCATTTGAAAATTAGATTGTAAGCTAATTAAGACGATAAACAACTAGAATTTTTATTAGAAGTTAATTGTAAGTACTACTCGCCTTCATGAGCTAAGGTAGTGCAGTAAATGCATTTTACAATAGCCAACTCATAATTTCAAAGATGAAGGAGGTTTTTCATCATTAACCGCTTTCTTACGTAACCCTAACGGAGCTTAGCAAAATGTACAATTTTATGTTTGTTAATAGATAATTGAGAATGGATAATTAACTTAAAATACAAAAATAACTTACAGTAATTTAGTGTATGAATATTTTCAGTTAATTTAAGTAAATAACGTTGCACTTCGCCTATTTTACCTTAAATAACTACATGGTCAAATCAGTTTTTTAACCAGTAATAAGATAAGTTTCTGTAAGCTTCTTTACTGTTTTGATGTTTTTATTGTTTACTTATAGTTGAGTAACTTCGCCTTTCGTTCCAGTAACAGGACGTTTTTTTATTTTCAAGTTTTCAATTATAATTCATCGACAAACCTATTTATATTAATAGATATACGTATAATACTCTTCTATTTTGAGTACATACAAATCCTCTTTTTCATTTCTTTATGTTTAATACGGAGTATTATTTTCAAAATAAATCCTTTATATGAGGCTATATTGTATAGGAAATCTATCTTGTACTTTCTTGAATAAATATTTGAATTTATTATCTGGGCCCTTACTTCTTCAAACTCCATAAGCAAGAAATAAAATAATTAATTATAGGTTTCACAAGATCTATTAATTTATTTACATCTGGCAATTGTTTCGACGTATAATATGTCATTAGCAAAGATACATTTGCAGAAAAGTAAAACATAAATTCATAAGATATAAACGAAATATTCTATGTGTCACAGAGCATTCCGCTGTAAGATAAGCACATTTCTTCACAACTAGTTGTTCGGTTAAGGATACCCAATAGGTAATAGTTAGTTATTGTTAGAGCTTAACGCAACAATAGCCAGGTTCACAGACGATAGCCAGTGTTTACTCAAGCCGGCAATCTTAACGAAGCAATTACAACCTCTGGTATAACTGTGGTATATCCCAATAAATCGTGATAAATGCCAAGCGAAAATTTTTACACTACGAACACTCAACAATCCACCTTGCTTACAAATTGACAACAGTATAATACCCTGGAAGCCTAAAGATGGTGCTGTCAAATACCTGGAAGTACATCTCGATACACGCCTAAGCTGGAAATTCCATATAAACTAGAACTCACCTAAAACTGTACTATTGGTCGTCTCACGTTGAGACTACAGTGTGTGTTCTTATGGACAACGGGGTTGCCAAACATCTTGCAAGCAACTTTTAAAAACACCTAAATATTGTAGTTGCAACTGCTTAAACCTTTATAATCCCTATTGTTCGAGCAAGTTATATTGCAGGTAATCACTTCTTTTGACAGCGGTAGTAAAACAAAATTTCAAAACTCGCTGTTCATATAGTGCGCGTAAAAAGTCTGAAACTATCGAAATAAATCTTTTATTAAGTATTTTTGAGAAGAATCCTCGAACACGTCGATTTTTATCTTAAAGGAGACATATTTTAGTGTAATCGTTATTTGTAGATGTCTTTTGTTTCCGAGTTATGGCGATAACGAAAGTTTTTTTAAATGGAAACCCTAATTTTCATGATGGATTTGGAAGTAATTTTATTCTTCGGTCTTTTTCTTGGAAATTTTATTCTATCAGATGAAATACTTTCCTGACGTACTGAGAACAAAGTTTTTTCGATAATACCTGTTTCTTTAGAAACTTGTGGAATAATTACTGATAATGACAGCTGGGCCTCAATAAGACGATATTTTATCAAATTTGACAAAATCTGTTTTCACCAACCTTTAGTACACAACCCATTCTGTTTTTAACAATATCCGCCATACTTATGTATAATGTGCTATGTGCGTTATGTAATACTACAATACGAATAGTTATGTACAACAAACAACACGACAATGTTAACACTAATTACAAACGATAAAACCCAAACAACTAAGCGAATCCATAGACGCACAAGCTATCAAAATTTGAAACCAAATAATTATTTCTGTATTAAGAAATTTGCTTATATGCGTTCGGTGACAAATAATAGTGCCGACAAAAAAACGCTATACTATAATTTCAGTAAGTACAAACTGTATTATGCAGTTCCACGAAGTAAAAGTAGAAAAATCAGAAGGGTTTATGTTTACTAAAATCCTTTGCATTTGCTGCTAATTCTAAATTTCCGTTTTTGCAAGTTTCTTTTGAAACAAGTTGAACAAATGAATGATTTTATCATGATGAATCATTTTACCGTTAAAATTGCGTTTGAGACTTCGTCTACTTACCTGTGAATTAAAAGATGAAAAAGATCATACAGAAGTTAACCAGCCGTTATTTTTATTTTGAAAGAATTTGAAGACGAAAGAATTAAACAAAAAAGTATAAGATAAAAAATATCGAATATTTAGATATATTTACGATGTAACAATCCCAAGTAATGTTTAATAAAATAACAAATACATGTTAATAAGACTTTCTTGTAAATTCTCATTTTGTATGGTTACGATTACACCTTTTCGGTTACTGTTTTCAAAGGTTTAGTACTTCTGGAATCTTAATCCACATTTCTATAGATTCATACAGTAAAATAGGTGGCGACAACGAAGCACAAACTCCCATAAGAAATACATTGGCTATCTTTCCTTCGCTGTAGTCCCAACGTGAGACGATCACTAGACTACGGCAGCTTTATCTGCACATCAACCGCAAATCTAGTTTGAATGTGCAGTTTTACTGTACAAAACCTTGCTATGACATTTTGTATTATATGCATCTGCAGTTTGGTGCAATACTCGAATATAAACATGCAAAGAATTCAACGCTTCCAATACAAAGTATTAAGAATCGCCGTGAACGCGCCATGGTATGTACTCAACTGCATGAAGAACTAGGTATTCTACTCATCGATCAGTTCATTAAAAAAGTGCGGAAAAGTTCATCTTAAACAAAAGTTCATGTAGTGGTGCGATTTTCTATGAACTCTTTCAAATAAATATTCATACAAGATTCCAACGTAAATTACCCAAGGACATTATATTAACAGATCTAATAGACGATTAAATTTATATCAATAACGTAACCTTACTGTGACCATTACTTTGTCATACAATGTTATAGTCTGAGTAATTGTATTCTTGTTTCTTCTGCCCATGCTATGTATAACAAAATGTTTATTGATCTGGCAATAAATAAATTTAAAAAACACGTGTTTAACTGCAAGGTAAATTTAAAGTGTAAAACTATATTAATTTAAATATTTATAATTAAACAATGTAGATTGATCTTTGTAATACTCCTAGTGGGGCAAATTCATTTTGTTTAAAATTCATTCAATTCCGAAATGGTTAAGAATTTTATATTAGGAAGCTATCTTTTACCTTTCTATAGTTACATACGAAGACCTTACAAATAATAATTTTAATAAAATATTATCTGTTGCTAATCTTGACTTACTCAGTTGCGGTAATCAACTGTAAATCTGGAATTTAAACTTTTATATAAACTTTGCTTGTTACACTTTGGCTGTCAATCGTGGGACTTTGAATGCATTTAGTATTTGACAAATTTTCTTCGTTATATTTCATCAATTTTTCCATGATTTTAAGTACTTTTGAAGGGCTTTCTTCCCTTGTTTTCTAGGCATTTTGTGAGCAAACTTATCGTTATATCATAGCGCATCTCTCCAGCTTTTCCTTGGAAGTCTCAATAATCGTTTTGATCTTGGTCTCTATAAGCGTATAGTATTTTTAGCTGTTTTATTATTATCCTCCATTCTGCGTATGTGATCATTCCAGGCGTTTCTGTCAAGCTTTGTCCACTCCATAAGTACTTGTTTTCTGCACTGACTTTTTTTTCTTCGTTAGTTACTCGTTTTTGGTTAAGCCTCAACACTAGACAGGATCATCATTTTTGTTTTATGTTACTCCTTTGAGAATGTTTAGATTTGTTTGTATAAATATTACGCCTATTATGAAATTCAACTCTAATGGACTAAGAACGTACTCCTGTCTAATATCGTTTTTTATTTCTATTTACTTTCGGTTTCATTAATTCTTATTGCGCGCTTGTTATTAGTGTACACATAGTTCAGTAGTTACTATTACTTTTTGTTACCTACTGTAATTTCTTTAAATATTTTCTTTTAGATTTTTAGGTTATATGAATTAATAAACAAAACTTTGGTTCATCGCTTAACTCGTGATGCAATTGAATGCTACCTTTTCTGCAAAAAACGTATTTTCCTAAGTACTATTAAATTGACTCAGGTAAAAAAAGACAAGTGAAAATGGCCAGACCAATGACGTCATATGCTAGACGTTAATTTCACGTCTTACAAACACGTTAATTTGTCGTCTTGCACACGTTATATTTTATACTCCCCCCTTACCAACAATTCTAGG
The DNA here is from genome assembly GCA_929113105.1 of Agrypnus murinus. NCBI lineage: Eukaryota > Metazoa > Arthropoda > Insecta > Coleoptera > Elateridae > Agrypnus > Agrypnus murinus. Next base: position 61,541,428 of record OV816031.1, on the reverse strand, counting down.
AATACATATGAAGCTACTAGTATTTCTTAAAGTTATATATTGAAAAATATACAAAAATATAACATATACTGAAAGGTTATATACTTACTAAATAAAAATATTAAAAATTGCAGACAAAGATTTGCTCATTAAAATCAAATAGTTCACAGTCTAGTTTCATTGTTCATTGTTGTTTCATTCATCACAATGTTTCTTTTGAAGACTTCAACGATAAATCAAATACTATGAATAATAGGCATCGCCACAAAACTTTCCTTATACTCCCAACCAATGCATTTGCCAAATATTTCTGTAATAAGCCATATTTTAAGTTCTTAAGTTTTTCACCACAAAAATATTCGTTTCTTAAACTTTCAAATCAAAAATGGCGGGGGAGGCAAACTAGATAATGACAAATACATAAACGATAGAACAAAGACTGGTATTACTGACAACCAGGATGGACCGAGTGTAGTAACGTAAAGCAGCGCCATCGTGGTGCAGATCAGGAATTACTGTTGGAATTGATTAAATATTAAAAATGTACTAAAAATAATTATATTTTTCGAAAATAATATAGATAAAGCTTGTCTTTGTCGCAATAACACGCATTAAACCAATGAGCCTTTACAATAGCCATAAACTGAGAAAAATTATCTTCGAAATAATATAAAATGCCGTATTGCAACATACACTTTTTTACTTTAGAAATCGGTAAAATAATAATCTATAAACAAATTGGTAGCTATAAATAAATCTATTACCTAAAAAAGACGACAATATGACGCGATCTATGTCACGTCATTTTAATGTGATTTAGTGGACGTTATTATGTCGTCGATTTTTGGTACACTGACGTTTTATGACGAGTTATCACCAGATGTTGACCTTTCCTACCTGAGGATATTTTCTATTTGCTTTAAAAATAGATACAGCTTTATTTTGACAATTTTAAGCACTAAATAATTATGGTTTATGATTGATTCATTAATTAAAATAGATAATAGTTATTTTTTATAACATTTTTTTCTGATAAAAATTAGTCCTTTTAGTTCTTTTTTTAGTGACACTCTATCAAACGACTTTCCAGATGAACAAAACATAAATAACATTGTAATGAGCGCGGTCAGCCCTCTGAACTCCGCCGTCGAATGTTCGAGAATGCGTGACTCATCATCTGCCGGTGTGGTTCGCCGACGCCTGCATGTGTGATTTATCAGCGTGAGTCATAGACGGCGCGAAAAATCAATAGACCTTCTAGAAGAATCTAGTGCATGTTCTAGAAGATTATGCGGTATATATACGCCGGCTTACACGGAAGGGAATTCAATTAGTTAACCGCTTGCAATTAGACGTGTTAGTAGACGCCAGTGGTAATAAATATCTAAGTTGTAACAGTATATTTTCTATCGTTCTCAAATATGTGTGATTTTGTATGTATATTTATCGAAAAATCTAAAGTCCGGTCCTGCAAATCTATATTTTATTTGCAGTTAAAAATTTTGCTGGTATTTGATATAAATATATTAACAAAGCAATATTGTAAAAAGTTGTTTTGAATTCCGATAGAACTAGAAGACGTTGCAGTAAATTTTATGTCATCAATGATTTGTTTGTTCACGTGTATCCGTTAAAACTTGCGTTGCTAAAACCCTGACAAAATAGTTAGTGGCGCATTTAAATTCGTACAGTTTTATATAAATATTGCAGTTTGCGTTCTGAGAAAATATGGTAAAAAATAAACTTCTCTTTGTTTGAGAAATAACACCTAACACGTGTTGACGAATCCAGCTTGGCCTTTTTGCGTTTTAAACTTGAAAACCGCATGTGTCCACATGTCTAGCGTCAGCAGACGACAGCGTTCTTGTACCGGTTTTCGCGCCATCCAATTTCTATTTTTAGTTCATTAGGACCAGAATCTCGTATAAACGCTAGTAAAATCACCTTTGTCGACTCCACGTGGATAAATTCTTGAAAGATTTTGATTTGCTCCGACAGAATGGTACGGGCTTTTGATTGGTCTAGTTCGATCTGCATCCCCAGCGAAAAACACATTTTTTCCCGTGGCAAGAGATCACATAAAAATTTTAAGACGCATTCTAGATCTAGTTCCCGTACAGTTTGGTCGACACTTGCCGTGAAGTGAGCTTTTGATACAGTTTAGTTTTGAATAATTCAGTTTGAAAGACTTGAATATACAGTACAGTTAATAATTATATGTGGCTTGCTTTACTGTAATGGGCCATTAAAACAATCATTTTTACCGCTCTCGTTTTAAAAAAATAGTGCAGTTTTGTTATTAAAAATCTTGCAGACGGACTTCTAATTTAATTAATAAATTCCCGTTCTACATGTAGATAAATATAAACAATTATCTATTTTATTGGAAGAATTTAAAGTAGCAAGTGCTATCTGTGTTTAAATTCGTTTAAGCTTTTGAAGACTTTACCGTTATTCATCGTGTGTAAATTATAAATAAAAAATAACAGAAACAGGATTGTTTAAACTGTGTTTTAATAAAGATTGTTGGTTAAATCATATGGATTATTTCAACGTTTTGTGTGATTGAACTGAATTTGAAATGAAAATTGTTTTCTTTTGACCTGCTACATTCAAATAATAATTCATTACCATTAAGGATCAACAACGGTCTTCTAAGGAGAGGCGTTTCCAGTTTCCATCAGTCAAGAGTAATGTTTTTTTGCGATGCAAGTAAACAATGGTTTAATTGGAATTCGATCTATAAGATTTAATATTGAGCATCTTTTTAAAGTAAGTATGATATTTTTATAATCATTATTTCGTTTATAGAGTTTTGACGTTATAAATTGGCGCCCTCCGCGGGGCCAGTCTTTTTTGCCGGTTATAAATTGACGGTCCAACGTGGGCCAGATTTTTGTTGCTATAAAGGTAGAATTTATATGTGTGTGAATAGTGTGAAATAAATATTGTGATTAAATATAAATAGTTTGTTAATAGTTAGTTTATACTTGTGTTTTGTTATTAGTTAAGATTAAATTAGTGTGTGTTAAGTGAATGTTTTCTCTTTAATAACACAGTGCGACAAATTTCAACTTTTGGTTCATGACATGGGATTTCTCTTCAGGAATGGAAAGATTAGGTGCCAAATAGCAATTCCCCAACGGCATTTTGCTATGTTAGTTAAAATAAGTTTTTTAATTTTAAAGTTTGTGAACTATAAGGGTATCGGATTGGTTTGAAAAATTCGGAAAATTACCTAAAAATATAGCTTTCGAGGTGTTTTTGGGCTTGTTTGAAAGCAAATTGAAAGTAGATACAAAAACGGACATATGTGAAATCCTTGAAACACCAGGGGTCGTTTTAAAATGCATTTAAAGCGCTAATTTGAAAGGGGAATGGGGTAGCGAGGTGGCATAGGGCGTTCCTTTTTCATAAAAGCTTTTTTCCAATTGTCCCTTATTATACCGCAAAATGCCGGACTGAGAGTAATGTTTCTTCGTAGAAAAATGAGTTTTTGAATTAAATTCAGAAGTATGAATCCATGTTCTTTATTTTGTTTTAATTTTGTTCAACAAATACAATGTTAGCTTTACCTCTACTGATCTATTTGCTTCCTTTTGGGCGCTGGTTTCTCATTTTCGCTCTCCTCCCTGATTTGTATGTCTGAGCTGGATGCGTGGACATCATCTTCGCTGTCACTGTTTTCATTCTTGTCTTCGTTCCATTCTTCTTCGCTATCCTCAGCGTCTCTCTTTAGCCACCAACACAAATCTCCTAACATGGCATTCAATTTTTTGCATCTGTACCGAATTTCCGTAGGCATTGCAACCTAATCGAATCGCTCTCCATGTTCATCAGACTCTGAAGCTAACTGCTTCTCAAAGTAGCCAAGGTGACTATTAAGAAAATGTATTTTGAGAGACATTGATATCTTCAATTTCTCAAATACCTGTAACATATCAGCTATCAAGTCACGGTAATTTTCTGCCCGATGCTTCCCCAAGAAATGAAGAATCACGGCCTTAATGGCATTCCAAACAATCGACTGGTCCTCATTCAGATATTTGTCAAAATCCGAATTTTTCATAAGCTTGCGAATATCACGAAACTTGCATCTTTATAAGTATAAATTTATGCATTTTGAAACTGTAAGGTGAGTAATATCTTTTCGTACACCACTGTAAAATGTCGAATTCAAAACAGTGAAATTGATACCTTCTTGTGACATCATCATTTCTTGCATCGTTATCAAGAAATTGGGATTGGACAGTCAGTTTTATGCACCCTTTCATTTTAGCTAATAGTAGCGTAATGATTGTGTTGGGCAACCAGACGTTTATAATGCTTCGTACTTTTATCTTGTACATTTTTCACCATTTTTGACTTTCATACTGTGTTCATCCTGCACATTACACAGACATGTTTGAGCTTGCAGTACGACATGCAATATAAAAAATAAAAAAACGTTGAAGATAAAAATGAATGCTGAAATCTAAATAATAATTTGTTCGTTGTTAAGAGAAATTAAAACAAATGAAAAAATAAATTTGTTCCCCTTCAATTCAAAAAATCATTTTGCTAAAGAAGAAATATTGCTATCAGGCTGAAATTTTGCACTATAATAGAAAACACTAAAAAAAGGTTCTGTGAACTAAAACGCCTTCTGCCCCTCTCTACGCCATCCCCTTTTCAAATTAGCGCTTTAAATGCTTTTTAAAACGACCCCTGGTGATGCAAGAATTTCACTTATGTTTGTTTTTGTCTATCTTTTTTATATATCTATTTTCAATTTCCTTTCAAACAAGCCCAAAAACACCTCGAAAACTATATTTTTAGGTAATTTTCCAAATTTTTCAAGCCAATCCGATACCCTGATAGTTCTCAATCTTTAAAATTGAAAAACTCTCTTATTTTAACTAACCTAGCAAAATGCCGACGGGGAATTGCTATTTGGTACCTAATCTAGCCATTCCTGTAGAGAAATCCCATGTTAAGAAAAGTGTGTCGCACAGTGTAATAGATGATTCAACAGCATTTTTGGTTATTATTTTTAAAAAGAATTTTACAATATGTTTATTAAATTCTATTGCTTTTTCGGCTATCTGACTCGCAAAGAATGTTGCATCAATGCACGATACCTCTCTTGAATCCTTGCTGTTGTTATTGCAGATTGGCTCAGCTTGATACTTTTTTCCTTAATAGTAAGCATTTTTGTTGTCGTGCATGGTAAATTAATACCGTCATAATTTTCGAGACTTTCTTATTTCCTTTTTTTAAATAGTGGAATCATTATAAACTTGTACCAATTTGCTATGTTTAAAAATAAAGTTTAATAGTTTGTATAATTCTTTCATTATTGGTTTTGGATTCCACATTTCAGCATCTCATTGCTTATGTAGCCTGTTCCTTCTGATTTTCTAGTTATTTCTTTCCAGTTATTTTTATTCTATTTATATAAAGTAAATATTACTAGTCAACTTCGGTAGATTAATGGCCAGGATATTGAACACATAATCCAAGGGTCGCAGATTTGATCCCCGACTGTGCTAGTAATCTTTAGTAGCAGAAAACTATTTAAAACATTCCTTCCTCTTGGATAAGGAAGTAGAAATAAGGCCCCGTGTCAATGCGATGTTTTTCATAATAGGAATCCGTGCTGTGAGTGAATTTTCCCAGATACGGCTAAATTCTAGTAAGGTGTGCCAAATAATCATTAATCGGTGCTATGTCGTACGAGGGGTGATATGCTAGCTCGCATTGTTCTTCCATTGTATTACCTTCGTTTGTACTGCAGGCTTGGTTATTCTTTTTTCATATTCATCTTATTTAACTACAAACTAAATAATCCGTTGTCAGATCACTTCGTAGTAGAAGCTATAATGTAACAGGAAAGTATTTTATTGAATAAAAGTATTAATTTGCTTTTTTTTGTAAAACTACAAACATCTTTTTCATAATTTTTAGTTAAAAAGTCAAAATTAACTAAATAATTAAGATCTGAAGATGTCAATTTTATATTTCTTTAAGCAATAATTTGCTAGATTAAAATTCTAAAAACAAATTTGTCAAACTTATTTTTTCAGTTAGTAATTGCGCTTATATATAACGCACTACTGATAAATTAATTATTTTGTACATTTATCCAATTTTCAACTTATTGATAATAACCAGCTATTATCAGTCAGCCTAATCATATGTTCAAAACACTTTCACAAATAAAGGCATTTAAGTTATACAGAAAATAATTAACACTTGATTTATTAAGAAACTTCCCATGATCAACAATTTCACATCATTTAATAAGAGAATACCTAGGTTATAATCATTATACGTTATTATGACGTTAATGAAGTTACTGGGTTGGGGGGGGGATTAAAGAAGACCAGTGCTACTGCAGTTAGATTGTTGCACATACACAAGATAAGGTTTTTAATAATTAAGTGGTTAATTATTCGACCAATTTAAAACCTGCTTGTTGTGCTAATGAAGAGTTCGTTGTTTCTGCAACAACTTCTTAAGTATGAAGACTTATTTGCTTATCAACCCCCTTGCTTTTGGAGCATAGTTAATTTTGTAGGTCTTGTATATATTTGCAAGTTATAACTTTATGAAGGTTTATAATTAAAGTAAGTAAGATAATTAAACTAATGTTATTTCGCATTAGAGCTTTAAAGCTATAGTGAATCGGGATTATCAGCCAAAATGTGTTGAACTTGAGAATCGTCTACTTCCTAAGTTAATATTGTATAATTTGTAGCTTTTCAAAAAGGCTACATTGTGAATAAGTAGCTACATGTACAAACATAAATATTTTGTCTCATAATTGTCACATTAACTTACATTTACATAAATGTCTACATGTTTGCGTGCTTCAGTTATGACATCCGTGGGATGGTTTTCTTACGTCAGTGTGCTTTAAACAGCGTTAACCTTAGCGAAAAGGCTCATAGGTCAAGATAATAGCACTATTTATCTCCTTGTAAGGTAATACTGCCCTTGAAGAGAGATCCTTAATAACACTAACAGTAATTGTATATTATATTTCATCCAGTCTACTTATTTAGACTTATTAGTAAAGAACTTAAAAATCTCAAATCATTCCCTGAGCCTCTCCCATGACTAATAAGAGAGCCTTTTGCATTTCCGTGTTAGTATTATATTGCGTAACCGCAGCACGAAATCTAATATTTCATTTATGTTAGGTTATTCGTCTCGGTTCACAAGTTAACAACTAAAATTCAGTAGAAAAGTGTGAAGGAGATCAGATCGCTTTTTATATGGTCGCACATGTCGGCATTCCTATCCTTTCACGAAGTTTAGTATTTGTATTCAAGTGCAGCATCGAGTTCGTTGAATTGGAAATTATTCGATTCGTTTTTGCGATGCGTTTCCTTATGCGACATTTGTACTGCTACTGCAGTTGAATTTTTCATACTTTCCACCATTAAACTACAATATACCTTTTAATCACAATTGATTTATACAGACTGTTTCTCTGGTATTGATCAGCAGAGTACGAATTTGACGTATTTTGCTTTTCTTTATAATCATAAATCTAAGTACCTGATTTTGGGTTTTTAGGATTCATGAAATGTCCTCGCATTTGACAGTTATTCGATTTTAGTTGTTTTGCTTAAATTGCTACATATATGCAGTAGGAGCAAAATAGTAATTTACGTTATAAGTCCTGGAAATGGAATTTTACAGTCGAGTAAGATGTTACGGACAAGGCGACGAAGGAGCCGAGTCCGGAAAATCGAAACGAGACTGTAAAACCATTTCCAGGACGTATGACGTAATGCGTTTTATTTCATACTGCAATTATTAGAATATTGGTTTAATTTAAATAAAAATTATATAAAATTAATTTCCGAATGCAAAATATGGACATCTATGAAGAATGAGTTTCCATGGTAACTGATTACGTACTAAAACGTTGTCTAGGTGATTGTATTTGCGTCCGGTAAAATTTTTTACAGGACAAGTGACTGTAAAATTTTTTACAGGTATACTAGACCGTAAAATCGCATGTTCTGGACTAAAAAGTTTGACGTAAAACTGACAAATGTGACACAGTATGAAATAAAAATCTTTTTTATATCTTGAAGCTTAAGCCTGCACAAGCTGTTCTATTCAGTGTTGGGTAGTAACTGAGTAGAAGTAATCCATTACTATAGTAACTAATTACTTTTTAAGTAACTTGTGCTTAACTTAATTACTTTTCAATTTTCCGTTACTGTAGTGATAACTCGTTACTTTTTGTCAGTAACGTTCTAAAGTTAGTTTATTTCCTTAGATTCACGCTTCACAAGATAGTAATAAGCTGCTAAAGTGTAAATATCTCTATCAGATGAATAAGGTTTTTAACATACAACTGCAGTAAAACTTTATAGCTACACACTCTCATATTTAAATTGAAACTAGGTATTAGAGTTATGTAGGTATAAACACTTATAAATCAATAAATGACAACCAAAACCATGTAGTGTTTGTACATACTGATATGATATAGATGGTCATAAAGAAATAAGAAAGCTAATTGTAATGAATAATTGTTGTTGAATAATAAAACCTCCAACACTTGATAAAAGATGAAAGGTAATAAATTTAAAAACAAACTTGTTATTGTTGAAATTCACAAACACAACTTAGGGCCGGTATTATAAAACTTTTTACTTCCTAGATAAAATTTACTTTGAGTAAATTAATTTATTCTGTCAATTTGGATATGAAATTGACAGAACAAATGAATTTACTCTCAAAGTAAATTTTATCTAGGAAGTAAAAAGTTTTATAATACCGGCCCTTAAACAGTCTGAAAATATACACAACTAAATATCATTTACTTTTATAAAAGAATTATCCGGCTATAATTTCTAAACTGGAAAACAAGTTCCATAAATGCATGAGACGAAATCAGGCGGGTCGCTAATTAACTAGGAAGCTTAAATTATAACTGTAAAGCGTTGTTAATAGACCAGACACAAATAAATACACAAATAGATTTCTTTTTATACATTTAAGTGGATAATTTTATTTATTAACACAGAAAAGAAATAGAAATTTAAAATTTCATTAACAGAAAAGAAAAACAACTATTAAAAATTAAAATTAAAGAAAATCAAATTAAATCTCGGTGTCAAATAGATTTAACAAAATAAGAATTAAGAGACATTCTAATTCTCTTTGTCCTTTTTAATTCTTATCTGATCAGTCCAACAATCTTAAATTACTATTAATAATAAAAAAATTAAAAGTTGAAAATTATTTTAAATTTAAAATTATTTGCGCCACACAAAAAAATTAATCACCCTAAATCGAAAGTTAGCAAATTCCAGTTATAGTTGGTAAAATTACCTGCTTATTTCTTGATAAGATGTTTACATTCCGTGTCATCCTTCAAATGAATTTTATTTGTGATTGTTAAAGATAATTATAATTATTAAACGAGCAATAACACGTATCTTCTATGACGTGAGTACATAAAATAATTCGTTTATTTGCAATAAGATTCCATTACCTTCTTTTTAAATTCGTTCCATACAAAATAAAAATTCCAAATAATTCTCAAAACAACAATAACAGTGTGGTCACTAAATTTTAAAATACTGCACTTTCGTTTTATTACAATTTTAGTTCACTTTGGTTGTTCATTTAAATTATTAAAACTTATAAAAAGATTAAAAAATAAAACAAGATGACATTTGTCATAACCTCACTTTGTTGACATTTGAATGACGTAAAATTTACCAATATAACCTCGAAACGTCATCAAAATAACGTACAAACTGACATGACGTCTGCTCTGTATGAAAATTTAAGAGAAAGTAACCAAATTTTCGTGCTGTTTTTATAATAATTGGAAAACAATTGCGAATCGCCAAGTGATTTTTCTAGTTGGAACTAGAAACAAAACAACATCTTTTCCATCAAAAATCTTTTTATCCAAATTGTTGATTAAAAATTAAATTAATTGTTTAAATAAAATTGTTGATAAAAAATGAAACAGGATAGTTTTTCCTTCATTTCGGTATGTAATACGGAATTTATGTATAAATGCATACGGTATAAATGCAAATTTAGAGTTAGGATTCATTGGCAACCATCTTGAATTTTTTGACCAACATTAATTCACAAAAATTCAAATAAATACATTTTAACATTTTGCTACATTCTTTTCTTATCACAAAATTAATCCTATGATCCTTTCAAACAAAAATTACATAAATTTTGACACCAAAATTGCGAATATATAAACTAAATTTTCACATTCTAGCAGACCCTGCTGAAACGTTGCAATTTTGGTATTTTAAAGGCCTAAACCTTCTGTATACAAAGTTCCCCACTTTAATATTCTCGTATCAAATGCACCCTAGAACTTGGTTAACAGCAGTAAAATATTTTACTTAGAAATTCAAATAGCATTGAAACATAACCATTTACTATGGAAAATTATGATTCGTCAAAGAAATAACACTTTCTCGAAATTCAATAATAAAAACTGTAAGTAAAGTAATAAATACTTGTGTATACCTTCTCCCTTATGCCTTCAATAATTTTCAGGTGAAAACATGCCATAAAATGGCTTCAGAATATCTAAATGTGAAAATATCAAGCAACGACATAGATCGTTCATCTTAATCTTAATTAATGCAAAATTTTATTGTTTTAAAATAAAAATTGTGAAATTCAATAATAATTTTATTTTTCGCCTGGGAGATAGGCAACACGTCGTGCACACATGTTATGCGTGATGTCTCTATCACAACAATATGATGGCTAATACTTGAATACAGGCCAATGAATGACATTAGTGCACTGTGCAGCCGGTACAACTTTTAATTCACAAATTCATAAATCATTCATAGTTCATAAAAATCAAAATTTCCAAAAAAAAAACTTTTGATTTTTCTTTGAGAATTTTCTGAGAAAATGATTCAAATATAATTTCGGTGCAGACAAAAGCATTACGTATTTATTTGGACTGTTAAAGGGTAAAAGGGTAAGGCAATGTAATTGTAAATAATATTAATGAAAGAAAGAAAGCAATATTTATAACAAGAAGTTTCTTTTACAGTTTTAATGCTTGGAGGTTTTCGGCATGTTTAGTTATGCTAAAGAGCCTTTATTATTGCCGCTTATTAACAAAGATGAGAATCTTACAATGATCATTTATTTAATACCAGTCCATTTGAGCCATTCAATAGAGTTTTATTTTTTGATAAAATTTATAAATTGCAATAGATACAAAGATAACCTGCAAACATCACTGACTTTCAGTTCATTACTCAACCTGTGCGTTTAGTTTTGCTTTGCTTTTCTGTTTAACTCGAATTATTAATAAAAATTAATTAGAGGAATTTTGGACTACAATAGCAACTTTAATTGTACTGTAGAATAACTTTTCAGTTATTTTTAGTTCTCTGTAACTTGGTAACATATTCAGTTAGTTTTCTGTAAAGTAACGAAATAATTCGCTTAGTTACTTTTTCTTGGTAATTCACCCAACACTGATTATATTACGTGGGTCCTTACCGCTTAATTTTATTTTTTTGGCCGACGATACCTTATAAGTCCATCGCTTACTATAAGTAGAGCTCGCGGACCATAGATGACGCAAAATTTTCATCTACAATGATTTATTAACAGCAGATAAGCTGTGCCTTGAATTAAATAAAAGTATTATGAAATAGTAAATAAGCAAAGGTGAAAATTCTATCTAATCTTAAGATTATGGAATGTATTGGTATGTGTTCTTCATAAAAAAATTAGAGATCAAAGTAATAAATAACATTATACAGGTAACTACTACACCTAACTAGAAATTTCGTAATGAGCGGGGGGAGTAGCTGTAATGATTCAAAATATATTTTCCTTATCAACATGTGGTAGCTTCTTGCTAATATTCGAGAAAATCGCATTTTAAATTTTAGGTACGCCCACTGTACTTAAATTACGTGAAAAATACGAAACCAGCAAAAATTTATCGCCTCCACTTACGGAGGAACCAATATCTAAGACCATATATCATCCATCTAATATGCTACACAATCACGCAAACCCATAGTTGAGACGGTTGAACTTTACATTTTTAGAAAAATTCTGCTGCTCCAACTGGGACTTGAACTCAAGACCTTTAGAACAAGAGTGATGCACTGAGACCACTGAGACTTTTTTGTATAATTGTTTATAATCATACGAAACTTAAAAATAATAAAACTCAAAACTATATATATGCGGTATATTAAACAAATGAACTATTTACAACACTAATTTATAACCATTCGAAATTAATAAACTTATTCTTAACTTTTATAATAAATTATTGTTTTATAATGCATTTTTGTTGAAACTGCGCATGGCAGCTCTAGATTTCGCTCTTGTTTAACGTATCCGTCTTTTTCGGGTTCAAAATAGAGTTATTGCATATAATCAGCCAGGCCACGCCCACAGATCGGTTCACAAACTGCTGCAGCGGTCTCTGTTACTAAATAAGGGCATTTTAGAAATGTCAGTGACTCAGTATCATCAACGCATGTTTCAATGTCTTCTTAGCAGATCGGTTGAGTTAATAGTAGTTCAATATTGGAGTAGCTTTCGTAACTTACCATTTCGTGGTAGCCAAAGCATAGGCGAACTTTCTTACACCTTCCTGATTTTCTTATAGTCTCTACCCTTTAGAATATATGATGCAAAGGGAGATTTCTAAGTTTTTAAGCTTTTAATCGAGGTTGGTCCTTTATTCCATGTAAATATACTGACTGTATTATAAATGATTTATCTATATGTGGCAGTTTCGTCTAATCTTGCTGCGACTATAACATAAGACGACTCTTGTTAAAGACAGTACCTAAATCCCGAAGATACAAATCACAGCTGCCACACTCCGATTTCATAATCCACACTTTGGAAAAGTTGTAGGTTCTAAAGGAATTGAAGAAGTCGAGATAATGTTGTGTAGTTTTACTACATTTGAGGCATGTTCAATTGACAACACACAAGATTCAGAATCTTGTGTAGCAGTCTTTGTTCGCTTAATATTTGCATTGAAGCTACCAGACTCTTGTAGTTTGGAAAATTTACTTACTTGTAGGAACTCTTTTTTCTTTTACCTGCTTTTGTTTCTTTCTTAAAGTTTCTTTGACATCTTTGAAATATATCTTTCTCATGCTGGTACTTTTCTTTGACTTATCACAAGAACACATTTTGAACGATTTACGTCTATGGGACGCAATATCGAATAACATTTCTGAACTTTCGTTAATTTTTTCCATTTGTCTTATGTAACTGGGAACCGTAGATTCTTGTTTGTATGACTTTGAAATTACGATAGTGCTTATAATATTCACGATTCTTTACAGTTATCCTTACTTGCAAAGTTGTTGTCAAAGAACCTCTTCTTCAAATTTTTTTGAGGTAAGATAACATGGCATGGGTCATGTCAGTAAATATGAAATATGCTAAAGGCCTTCTTTATTTTTCTTCGGTTCATTTAAAAACGACTGCATGGGTAGATAGATCAAGTGCATTTTAATAGTTATTTACATGTCAAGCTTTGTAAATTAATCTTTACGTGTGATCTGGAAAGTTTGTGGGGCGAGCGACGAAGGAGCGAGCTTCCATAATCCAGTGAGTCCAGTAAAGATTAATTGCAAAGCTTGTCGCGTACAAAGCTTTATTTCCACCTTCACCAGCGTTTTTATATGAATTGTGTATCTTTTATAAAGAAACATTTTGTAATCAAAGGTGGTAGCACAATTTATAGCTAGAAGTTGTCATGGTGTTGTGGTTTAGCTACAAAGTAGTTTCCATGGCTGTAGTTGTAACTACTCATTTACTTAGTTACCATAAATGCCCATAAAGTATCATTTACATAAAAAGTGGAAATAAATATAATACCGTCTTGATTTGTCAGCCGAAAGTGCTTGGTCCTCGACGGCCATTCTTTGCGGTTCGCTTACATAGGGTGCTGTCGGTTTGAACTAGAGGTGTGCAAATGACATCATATGTAGGAATCTAAATATGCAATGCTGTCGCTATTGATGAACAGAAACTGCTTGGCCTCCGACGTTATTTATGGCCATCCTCTATGTGTTAACCTGAAATTTTACTATATGATGGGTCTGGCAAACGCCTGCTACAAGACAGTATCCGCCGTTTGAACTTATAGCATTGTCAAAACCAGAAATGAAAAACGCAGGATACAACCGAAATAGAAACGCATATATTCAAAACAACATTTTTCACAACTAACCCCTATCAATATAAACAATAATTCAATATAAACAATAATATTATTCAGTTCTTATAATTATAAAATCAACCTTTTAAATCATTCAAATTGGAATAAAGTTAATAAGTATTTTGCAACAATAAGCAAATAGCTCTTAAATACTAAAATCAAACAGTAACAATTAATTAAATTTATTTTAGAGCCGAACAAAAAATTACGATTACTTACGATTTCTGCAGAAAATGTAATTTTAAAGTAAACCTTGCAACCGTGTAAACGCAAACAAGATAATTAAATCAAAATCATACGTATCGTAAAAGTGTGGCGTAAAATAGAAGCCTAAAAGGGAATTCTGCATTAGATCAAAGTTATCACTATAAACTACAGCGTACCGAAATCGCTAATAGGTGGTATTATCGACTTGAACAAAAATGTCCTTTAGGATAGAAATTATGTGAAAACCAAACGGGATCCACAGCAAATAATAATTAAGCTTTTACCTCAAAGAAGGAAGTTATTGAAACTTCACAAGTGATGAAAGCACTAACTACACTACTTGTACCAAGATAAATAGTTTACAACTCTACAACTCTACTAGTTTACAAACAGGAATTATTTTTTTGGAAATGTTTAAGAAACAGTGATAAGCAGAATTTACCAATGAAGAATCTCGAACTGCAACTTAAGCAAATATAGAATAGCGAATAAAAATGTTTGCTTAAAAACATGACCAAATTAGGAGGGATAAGTTTGATAATACAATGGGGAAAATCCTTTTAAAAAAAAATTTTTAAGTTAAACACTAAAGTGAAATCTGAACTGGCGAATATAGAAAAAAATGTAACAATTAATACAACACATCTGAATTACTCAAAATAAGAAAAAAAAACAATTAACTATTTATTGCTTAATGACGTATATCATGAATTTATAGCAAGAAAATATAATTGTCTTAAATAACATATTATTAAGAAAGTTTCCATTCATACATACGAGGGTGGTCTGAAAAGTTTCCGACCTAACAAAGATACAAGTCATTTTTTCTTTAAATTTGTTTTTATTTTTCTACATAGTCTCCTTGTAAGTCTACACACTTCTCCCAGCGATGCTCCCATCTCTTTAACCCGTCCAAATAGTACTAGGCGTTTTTCTCTGCAAAATAATTGTTCACGAAGGTGACTGCCTCATTTGACGAAAATCTCTGTCCGCCGAGCGCAATTTTTAGATGAGGGAACAAAAAGAAGTCGCTTGGGGCTAGATCTGGTGAGTAAGGAGGATGGTCAAGCATTTCAAACCGTAATTCGTGGATTTTCGCCATTGCAACCGCGCAGATGTGAGACGGCGAATTGTCTTGGTGAAACAGGATTTCTTTTTCTGCAAATGTGGCCGTTTTTCCGCAATTTCTGCTTTCAGGTTGTCAAGTAATGATGCGTAGTATGCTCCTGTAATGGTTTTTCCTGTTTGAAGATAATCGATTAAGATAACTCCATGACTATCCCAAAAAACAGCCGCCATCACTTTCCCAGCCGACATAACAGTTTTTGCTTTTTTTTTGAGCCGATTCCCCCTTCGCAGTCCACTGTTTTGACTGTATTTTTGTTTCGGGCGTATAATGGTGTATCCAAGTTTCATCTAGAGTAATTAATCGGCACCAAAACTCTGATTTATTGCGCCTAAACTGCGCCAACAGAGCGTTGGAAATGTTCATTCGAACACGTTTTTGGTCTAACGTGAGCAAACGCGGCACCCAACGCGCGGACAGCTTTCTCATGCCTATATCTTGATTCAATATGTGACAAACACGTTCTTTGGACATATTCATAGCCTCTGCTATCTCTCTCACTTTAATTCGACGGTCGTTTAGCACCATTTGGTGAACTTTAGCGATGTTATCGTCAGTGGTTGCAGTTTTTGGACGTCCCGAACGTTCATCGTCTCCCAAGCTGGTACGGCCACGTTTAAATTCAGCTGCCCAAAATTTCACTGTGGTAAGTGATGGCGCAGAGTCCCCATACACAGAGTCCAACTCATCTTTGATTTGCGTAGGCGTATTGCCTTTCAAAAACAAATATTTAATGACAGCTCGATACTCGATTTTTTCCATTTTCACAAAAACACTCACATCGACTCACTCAAATGATTGTCAAATAACAACTGCGCGTCCAAAATGGCTGAAATTTTGGTGAATACCTGTCAAAAGATGCACAACTACATTCCCTAGTTTTATTGACGAGTGCTGCCATCTTCACGCTAAGGTCGGAAACTTTTCAGACCATCCTCGTATATACAATCATCAAGTCCGTATATTTGAATGTGTTGGTTTTTAATTTACTATAACTTTTTATTTAATTCTTTACGTATTTCCTCTCAAGAAATACACGCTCTGTAATCAATACTGTATTGATGAACATTTCTCTTATAGCTTTTAAATTAATTGAAAAATACCGGAAATGTTTTAGAAGAAGCATTTCCAATGTATAGGCGTAATCCTCTAAGGAATGCTGTTATGCTTCATTTTCATTAACCAAGAGTTAACTGACCGGAAATGGAAAAATTTTTAATTAATTAAAAATCAAAAGTTTCAATTTCTTATGTAGGATGAAGAAGCGTTAACTACTCTTTAAAATAATGTACTTTCCGATTTTATTGGTCTATAAACTATTCGCAGCACGTATGTTATTACGTTACCATGTCTTACCTTCTAATAAATATCTGATGTCAAATATCAAAGAGAGTAATAAAAACAGAGTAACAAGTTTTATACATTTATTGATTTAATATTTAATACCAAATTCTAGTTGGATGCCAGCTTTTAATTTAATTTTCCTGCAACTACAACAATTTCAAATAAGGTACGGCAATAAAACAGAACTAATCTGTTTATTTACTTGCGAATGCGATAGGTATACCTTTAACCTAGTAAATGAAAGAATTTTAATTAACCATCCAAAAGGGCAGCAAATTTTCTGCAGCATACATGGGTGTGGTTTTTGAAAGAAGTTTAATTGTTCTCTGTAAATGCATTTAAATTACAAAGTTTCAACACAATTGCCAGAGCTTAAACAATCCCACAAACCTATTCTGTTTAATGGTGCTACCTATTTAGAATTTGATTATTGCATGCTTCAAAAGATTACCAGCTAGTCAAATCCCAGGAGGCTTAGAATATTTCTTTAACAGATGTCCGACAGAACTCTCTAAACCTAGACTCTTTTAGATCTAATCCTATCAAAATAGCTAGTTTCTGGTTAATTCACACACAGAGGGCCAGAATACCCTATGATACTTTGAAATTGAAACAAAATAATTACACAGTCTTGATTAGCATACTTTAGAGCAGTTTTGGTCAGAGTTTTAAATATGTTACTAAAAAAATGTCGATACTATAGTCACTTCACTAAAAACTTAAAAAAATAATATTACTTTGTGTTTTTTCAAACTTTGTGTTTGCACTACTTTTAATATAATATATTAAAAGTACATATTATGTAACTCCCTAAAATCTAATTAATAAAATTAATATGTAAGGAATTTAATAAATTCGCCTTTTATCCACCACGTTTTACTACATATTCACTCTCTATCGAAAAACTAATTAATTAAAAGAAGCGTGCAGTCCACTTGTAGTTCGATAGGCGACTGGTTGCGTAGACAAAAGTTAAAGTTTTATCAGAGTTTGAAAATTCGAAATAGCGAACCCAATAAGGCGGCCAAACTGACTGAAGATTTGTCTTATTTACATAAAACTTGGCGTCTAGGGGTATTTAAAGTTGCTGATTTCACAATTGACGTCAACATTTGAAACTTCAACATGACTGATCCAATATGGTTGTCAAAATGACTAGAATTTGACTTATTTTCGTAAAACTTGGCATCGGAAGTTTTTGGGGTCGCTGATTTCGAATTTGTTGTTAAAATTTGAAAATCTCAAAAAGCATATTTAAAATGACGACCGTATGATCAAAATTTATTTTTTACATAAAACTGGGTACCCGGCGGGATTATAGGTTTTGCTGGTTTTAAATTTGATGACAAAAATTATAATTAAAATATAAAATAAAAAGTTGTTAGGCTTGCAGTTACCCTACAATAATAGCAGTTACTAGGGTCTACCACGAGAAAGTTGCAGTACGGTTTTAGACTCTACTTTTCGGTGTGTTTTGTAGGTGAGGTTGAGCAGTTTAAAGAAAAAATAATAATAATTGCTACAACCCATTACATGGCTAACCAGTAACCAGGCCCCATAAGCTAAAGCTTGTGCGGGAGGGAGGGGTCGATTAATATTATTACGCAGGCCCATCGCGCGGCTGCAGTCGACTTACAAATGGTATAGCCCAAATCACATATTTGTATTACTACTAAGGCTATGAACTCAAAATGACGAGTAGTATGCAATAGACATGCGACTTCGGAAAAATATTTTATCCAAACCGATCTGACCTCTGATCTGGACTCGTATCCACAACTTAATCAAATTATTCAAATCTGAATTTTAGCGGACATCTGATTTTTCTTCCGATATCCGAATCGCATCCTTCCGATGTCCGAATTGTATCCCATATCCGATTTTTATTTCATATTCGAATTTTATTCAACATCCGAATTTTATTCGACATTCTCGTTCAATGGTAGAAGTATCATAACATGCATTCATAACAGACATTAAAAATTAGTTAATGACGAATCAACGATGACTTATGGAAAATTTGTAGCATCAACACATCTCGACGCAATCAACATCATCGTAACAAATTGCTACGTAGACCATCACCGATGACAAACAGAAGAAGCAATCGATCGTCAGACTCGTTTAAATGCGCTTCTTAAATTTAGTCAGGCGGTTTTGACTTGGCGGGTAATCTTTTTAAAGGCCATCAAAATCAAACCTCAAAGAGGCAAACTGGATTACATGTAGAAGAGGATTCCGATTAAGTAAATAAGTAAAATCAAACAGCAGTCGGAATATCTAAAGTCTTAGAGAAGACGCTGCCGATTTACTGAAATCTTCCAAAAAGACTTTAGATATTTCGATTGCTCAACCTTCCAACCAAATTTCAAGCTCAACCTTCCTACTGTCAAAAAGAAAAATACTACCCAACATAACAAAGATTTCCGATTCCTTGGGATGGTCACACTTATAATATAATTAATTAGAGCAAATCGAGACAAAAAAGTGCCAGAAGAATTTTTACGTCATGGAAAGACGTCGGATTTTGTGATTTGTCAAAATGGAATCGCAGCCGTCCAAAGGTAGCTGTAATAAAAATAAAGAAATAATTACTTCGGCACGGCAGCGTTACTTGCAAAGCTTTTATATAATAATACTCTTGGCATTACTCAGCTGTTATATTTGCATTGTTAAAAGCACCTCCTGACAAATGAAAGATTTTTTAAAAACCACAGTAGTTAAAACACAATAACACGCAACTACATCAAATCCGAAAAAACCCTAGCAGATGTGCTCTCCAGAGGAACTGAATCCATGAATCTGAGAAATCATCATCTACAGTTGAGCGGGCCGTGGCTTCGTAAAAAGGAATATCAACCTACAACGTTGATAGAACCAACAACACAAGAATTAATGTCATATCACATCAACATTCAATCTGGAAATAATGACTTCTTTTAAAGATTTTCTCATGTTCTCATATTGCAAAAAATTGATCGATGGTTATAAATGAGCAAAATGCACTGGAACCCTTTACATTCAAGAAACTGAAGAATTATTGAAGATACTAATAAGAGGGTCTCAGGAAGAACTTTCTCATGGAATCAACGCAATGAAAAGCAACCACCATGTTGCACCAACCAGCAAAATTCTATCCCTGAATCCGTTTATGGATAAAGTTTATGAATAATTCTTAAGGGGAATGCAAGGCACTCCATAATAATACTTTACGCCAGCCATCTTAGGAAATTATTAATCTAAGATACTCATCGGAAGCTACAACATGCTGGAAGCTGAACAATTTTAGCTTAAAAAAACTAATTAACCTGTGGTGTCCTTCTAGTAATAATTCTGCTAGAGCAAGTCTGCTCGCAACAAATAATAAATATTCAAAACAGAATCTTGACCTTCGAGTCGGATCCTGCTTGATTCTGTTTAGGCAAGTCTACGTAAAGAAAATAGTAAAAGAATTATTAACCATGTTGCACTATTTACGTTAGAAATTTGGTAGATTGATATGTAGTGTATACGCTTTAACTACTATATTTCCATCGTAATATTAATAAGAATTAATTTCCTCAGCTGCTGAAGTTAAAGTCATGAATTCTTATTGTTACCCAATAAAGAAACCCTAAATGTTGAGTGTTTGTATTTATTGTTAATAATAATTGTTAATTGAACATTTATAAAGAATTTACTACAAAACGGTTCAAGTTTGAGTTGATTTTATTGATTTGATACATGTACATAATAACAAAATTTGGTCAAGGAAATTATTTTGGGTTAATAGGATTTTCACTTGCAGTTACATCAGACAGAAAGAAATTGTATTAGTTTAGTAAAATTATAAAACATTACATATCTCATTGACAATAATCTAACAATATAAAAACATTCTTAACTACGGTTATTAAGAAACTAATATCTATCATGAAAGGCAGTTACATGGTTGACAATAATCATAATATCAAAATAACGACAAAAGACAAGCTATTTTGAATTGAAAGATAAACAAGAGTAAAATATGAAAAATAATTGCAATCTGAAATAATGTGGATTTACTAAGAAGGTAGTTAGGTAAATAAAGAGATAAAAATGATATTAAACGAAAAATAGTTGTCAAATGTATATTTTCCTGTTAAGCAATGTTCTAAAACAAGAATACTAAAAGTTTAATAGTTTATCATGTGTAAAAAGGCGTATATTTATTTCTACTATAAGAAAAAGAATATTTAAAAAAGAAAATAAAACTTAACGGTAGACAAGAGAGCAGTAAAGGTGAAGTTCCATTCAACTAGACCCGAAGAAACCGAGACCCGAGAAACGAACAAAACTAATAAAATTTATTATTGAACGTTGTTCAAGAAGTAGCGTAAAAAGGCAATTTAAGTAGGTGCGATTTACCTCAACGTTTTAGTTGCGGCTGAGTTCCAGGGTCCAGAAGCAGTAGGCAGATTGCTGTGTGGTGATTTTCCAGACAGTAGACTGAAAAAGGGGGGAGACATAAGTGAATCAAAATACAAGGTTTGTGACGAATATAAAAAAGTGTTAAAAAGGCAAAGCTAGTGCTCTTCTAAAGGAAGAGAAAAAGTGAGGTAATCTTGATATCAGTTTAGTTAAGGTTAAAAGAACTCACCATAATTTCTTAGTAGATTTGTTTGTAAACCTGCAGGTGATAAGCCACATAACAGTTAGAAATATTCTTAATTATCTCAACCGTCTTACAATCCATCCCTAGATCTTCCGTCTATACATATTTTTTTATCTAGAGCTAGACCTGCAATAGAACTGTATCATTTTATAAGTACCTACTATACCTCATGTTAGTCAACTTGCGATTTGCAATGTTGTGTGCTCTGGTATTTTAAGAATGTGCGCATATATTTAAAACAACTTCTAAAGCACAACAATGACTTGTTTGTTTTCTCGTAATTTGAATTTTAACATAGTAGTTGTAAAAACAAAAGTGATTAAGTAATCTTTTGTTTTGTGATCTACCCAACACGATAACCACACTAACCTATAATAACAATATCAAATGGATGACGGAACAATTTCATTCTCTATTTCACACGCTCGAGTTTCTCCAGATATTTTATTAAATTTTCCCATCGTTAATATTTAACTATGCGAGGATTTTCTGATTGTTTCTCTCTCGACCTTTAGGTTGGATTGAAAATAATATCGTATACCCATTATCGCTCACCGACAACGACGACCCTTCGGCAATTTATTGAAATTCTACAAATTCCTGATCAGGGCTGGGCACCGACTAATCTTTAACTTAACGTTAAAGCTTTTATACAAAACGAATTATGAGGAAAAGAAGAGGCTTCGATATTAAATTTAGGGATAGCACTAAATTTTTAATTTTCTAAAAGTTTCTAGAGCTTGATTGATTTTAGAATATGATCGTATATGCATTAACCCTTAATAATTACCTTCAAAGTAAACGATTTAAAATGTGTGATAAATTTGAAGAGATCATAATTTAGAATTCAGGAATGAAGGAAAAATTCTTCCGATTTATAAAAATTCAGGACAGCTTTTGGTTGGTAGTTTGAAATGCAGATGGGGCTTTCATATTAATGGTTTTGTTTTGGTAATATGCAACTCATACTAACTTGGGTAACTGTGTAAAGATATGACTGAGTAAGTAGAATGCAATGATGACGAAGAGAAGCATCGTATTCATTAAAGTTTTATTCAAGGAAAAACTTTTGGCAATTTTTCAATCGAATAGGATAGATACTTACTTATTATTCAATGGCTTTATCCTTTCACAGAAAACTTTAAAAGTTTGGCGTAACCATTAAATCTCAAACAGGTACCAGACCATGCCGAGAATGTAATATAAAGTATTTACTTTACGTAGATATACTATATCTACAGTCACGGTTGCTAAGTCAATTTCCCAATGATCCTGGTAACATAAAATCTAATTATAGAAGTGATTTTCTAGTAATTCATAGCTTCTTTCCTCGTTTATTGACTAAAGTTTTAGTTTATCGCAAACATAAAAACTAGCAAGTCGAAGATACTGGAAGAGAAGAAAGTCAACATAAACAGAGAACATTATTGTCCTAGTGACCAAAATAAAGGCCTATAGCTAGCATTCACGTCCGATTCGATATTCTTTTACTTTTAAAATCTAGTTTAAAGTTGCAGTGGTTAGTTAAAGATTGTATGTAGAGGTGTAAAGTATCTCTTCGTCCTCCTACTCTGTCCTCAATGTTTTGTGCTGGGCATTTGCAAATGAAACATCAATATTTTGAAACAAGCCAATGCGGACATCTTCTGTATATCACCACTTGAAACGGCACCGCTAGCGCTGTCAGTAATGCAAAGAAAGAGTATGTCATAGAACTGAGGTAGATGAGAAAATATAGCAAATAACAGGGTGGTAGTAGAGGTAATAACTTGCTCTGGCAATTATGTTTGAAAGTATGAAAATTTTAAAAGTGCTGTAACAACGTAGATTTCTCGTATCTAATAGTTATTTTCCATCTATCCCTGTTCTCTTGACTGGAATTTATAACAGTTTGCTAAGAAATAAGACATACCGTGATCATATTCGGCCGCAAATTGTAGCGACCTCTGTTGCTCGCGGCTGGCAATGTCATTTGAAAGTTGCTGTATAGTAGAGTTCTGCACTCAATAGTAGCGAGTGAAGTTTTTTAAACTATTAAGGCCGTTGCCGACCTACTAGAAGAATGCTCTCGGCGCCTACAAAAAAAGTAGTTATTACGCCTACAAAATAAATGTAGGCAGAAACACAATGTATGAGCCAAATGAATATATTCTCAGAGAATTGAAAGTTGATATTTTCTGAGGAACAAGTTTTTCTGCTTGCTCAAAACAAATAACATTTCATATAGATATAAAATTGATATATCTTACTATTCCTACTGTCGTAAAAAATCTAATGTGTGTTGTTAACAGAAAGTGTCGTTGCCGTTCTCAAGAGACAGCGGCGCTTCGCTTCGCGTCTACTCTTTCTCTTGATTAGTACTTTACTACTTTTCACTCTTAATACATAAACAGCAATTTTACAATAATTTGGAATCTAATTTATGAGCAAACGGTGGGTAAAAGAACTAAAAGATCTAAACAGTGAGAAGCTAAAAACGAGTAGTAATTTTACATGATATTATGCACATAGAAATTCACAAATTCGTCTTCTAGAATCACTTCAGGTACACCCCTCATCACATTCCCAAACGCTCTCATGAAAAATAATTGTAGTTAATGAAAAGCATACCAGATAGATACATAAATAAATTATTTCCTTTTTCTTCTCTTTTGCTGCAAACATGTTTTCTGTTTAGTTAATTTAAGTCATTCATAGTATTTACAAAAGATATTTTCCCTGAATATGATGATTCAGCCGAGCAGTATGACTCGATATGATTTCAAAAATTCGTTTTAAGTTTCAAGATAAACAAACTTTGAAATACATTCATTCCTGTAAACCACTTTGCTACTTATTAGAAAAAGTGTACAGTTATGGTCGTAACATTTTCAACGGTAATTTATCAGTTTGGCACATTTTTCTGATATTCACATCGAATGAATCTGGCTTGTATTCATGTGGCATCATGGGATTATATGCGGTTTGGGGAGTGGTACCTACATTTCCAGGTCTATAAAGTGATAATCTGAAACAAATATCACGTTCACTAACATGAAGCCACGCCCACTAAAATCACCCACTGTATTTCTGTAGTAGATGTGTTCGGTGACGTAAGAATGGGGATCATGCTGTGGCTGTGCAGTTCCATTGTTATGATCCAAAAAACCGTATAGAACCACTATACTTAAGGGGTGTTGGGGTGCGAATATACATGTAGCCTCTTACTAAATAATTTCACGTTAACGGGTACATACCGGGATTCTGCTTAGGTAGAATTAAACCAACCTGGTGTTGGTACACCAGGCCTATGACATGGTAGGCCAGGTAGCATAACCTCCAATCCCAACCCCATTGACGTTGTATTCGGCCGGGTAGTGAACCCCACTCACTCACGTTGTGATAGAAGTCCGCATGCAGGACTAGGGGCCCACCTCTTTGGAAAAAAACCGACGGGTGAACACGGTTGTAACTTCAGTACTAGCTTGCAGAGCTATTAGAGGGTGGATAGGCAACCTCGCTCCCACCAGGGTGAACTGCTAGCACTTGCGATAGCGAGTGCGCGCTGATTGAGCGTATTTCAATTATTTTTTTAAGGGAACGTTCGTATAAGGTAACGCAGGTGGCGCTCGTTAAATATTATTCTGTATCTCTATGAGTGTTCGGGAGACCACACGACGTTCACCCATAAAACTGGCTGTCTTCTACCCTATCCTTGTTTCCTTGGAAACTGGGTAATGGATGAAGCTGTCAGGTCAAGTGTGTGGTAGAGAAATTCGTGAGAATTCTCGACGGTTACTCATACCGATCAGGGGGAGCCCTGGTATATGATACCGGTGTGGGCGGATTCGAATCTCGCCTTGGATAAGGTCATTTATGGTCACCAATGAAACCCGCTGTTTGACCGAGGTCATTTATGGTCTCCAACGGAACCCGCTGTTTGACCGAGGTCATTTATGGTCATCAAAGGAACCCGCTGTTTGACTGAATCCTATGTGAGGAGAAGCGAAGTGAGGTTTATCCCGGGCAGATAGGAAACTGCATGCCGCCAGGTAAATGTGCTTAGGAGCTATCCCGACCACCCTATGATCCGGACTGCAGCCGGGTACAGCGGTTGGGAGAAGCTCTGAAAGTCATTACACTTAAGGAGAGTTGAAGCGAATACATAGCCTCTCACAATCAAGACAACTTCACCTTAACGGGTACACACTGGGAGTCTATAACGTGTAGACTTAAACGAAGCTCTGTCGAGGGCCCACCAAGCCTATAATTTGGTAGATCGGGGTGGCAAAACCATTTAAAAACCAAGTCCTGCCACAATTGAGGTTGGATTCGATCGGGCAGTGGCCCCGACCCCTGTCTCGGGGAGGAGCTTATGAAGGTATGAAAGAGGGCTGGAGGGCTCTCTCTATTCAACTGAGTTAAGTTGGGGGAATAGTCCTATTGCTGGACGAGGTACTTACCCCCGTATGAAAGAGGACGGGAGGGTGCCGGCGGGTGAGCACGTGTTAAGTCAATCGCTCCGGTACTAGCCTGGATAGCTAGCAGAGGGTGGATAGGCAACCTCGCTCCGACCAGTGAGCAGACTGGGAGCAATTGCTTCGCAATTGCGCGCTGATTGGGCGTATCCCAATCACTTCCTCTTGGAAGGAACGTGGGGGTATGTTGATACGGGTACCCCACGTAAAACAAACTATAATAATCTGTATCTCTATGAGTCATGATGAGTTCAACTATGTACTTGGTTAAATTTATCTGCCTTAATTTTGAAACTAAGTGTGGCAAACGAATTTGATCGGTGGGTAAACAATAAGCAACAATTAATAGTATAAAAATTTAATATGTCAAAACTGGGGAGGAGTTATCGCATATTATTAGCTATCGCAAAATTTTAGTTGGGTTTATGTAGGGTAGCAATAGCCAAACGAACAGTACAAAAAAATGTCTGCAGAATAAGTTTGTTTTGAAAATACAATTTTGATTACTTTATCTCTTAGCCAGAAAACTAATTATAATATTTATGAACTGGCACATGCTGTGTTGCCAAACTTCGTACGAGCTTCTTCTACAAGGGTGACCGGTCCATATGTCCCCGTAAAAAATATTCCTGCAAAAATAACCCCGCCATAATATCCCCGCAAAAATAACCCGAGTAAAAAATATCTTCTAATAAAATATCCCGGTCAAGAATATTCCTGACAAAAATATCCCCCAGACGAAGGCCGTGAGGATAGTTTATCAAATCTGTTGTACCAACATGGTTTCATGAGTATACAATTAGTTTAATATTAGTAGAAGATTATAGAAAAAATAAAAGAAAGATAAAAGTGGTACTAGTATCGCTAATGTGTCAGAAGCATCAACATCAACTTGAGGTCAGCTACCAGGTTTATCTAATATCACTCGTAACATACGACGTCTTATCGTAATGTCTTGTATTTTGTTTAAGTTTATATTTAGTATTTATTAAGAGAATATTTATAAATATTATCATGCGTAATTCATATTATTAATAATAAAATTTAATTTTCTATATTATTAATTACTATTTTTATTTACATTAATGTAAAAATGGTGTATAATTCGCGATATTTTTGTTGGGGTTATTTATTTTGGAGATATTTTTGTCGGGGATATTTTTTACTTGGGTTATTTTTGCGGGGATATTTTTGCAAAATTATTTTTGTTCGAGACATTTTTACGGGGATAAATTGACCTAGAACCTTCTACAAGCTTGCACGAAGTTGTATCGATAACGATGTAAATAAAATTGGTGCGTAATGAAGTCAATTATTATGAAAGGCACGTTATTGGTTTTTTTAATGGAACTGGAAGAGAGAGCAGTAGCTACAATATTGAGCTTTTCATTAAAAGCGACGCTTCTACTAGCATCATACACCACTACCAAAAAATGTTAAAGTATATTTTTGTCAAAATACGTAATCTATTTTGACCATTCGAGTATTTTTAGCTTCTACTCTTCTAATATTAAGAATATTTTTCCTGGGGATTAATTCTTCTTCTGCGAATGCCGTGCAATATTGCAGAACGTTAGCGTTTCTCTCCTATATTTGTGTTGTGCGTGTAATCACAAGTATAGGGGACCTGCAGCTTAAAATTGACTCCGAACCACCCCAAGTACATGGTGCTTGGATTTTTTTCCCATTAATTTCAGGGTAATTTCCTGAGCAAAGTATACCTCAGCGGTTTGCCATTGCCTTCCGTGGGAGAAGCGATTTTTAAAAATTCGGTGATATATTAGACGGGGTTCGAACTCGGGTCCGTTGGTCGGTAGCACCACACGCAACTAACCGGATCTTTAAAAGAGTGTGTAAAATGTGGTGAGTAACCAAAGACCTACCTGTCCTTTTTACAAACCATACTAATACTAATTGCAATGTATTAATAGTTTTACTGCGGAACACGCACATGTGATAAAACTATAACACGGAAGACGCACTTGTGCGTCCTACACCGATTATGTTTTAAATCAGTTGCAATCTTTCTTGCACTGGTAATGGAGTGTCGTCGTTCTGTCCTCAGGTAATAAAAAGTCTGATTAAATAATGTAATCAACAGATTACATACAAAAATATAATTAAATAAAAACTTATGAGTACCGGGGCTCGATGCAAAGCTCAAATTCTAACCACCAGACCACGAAGACGAATAACTTACTAGAAACGAATAGAAGTATTTTCTTTATAGTAACCCTAAAAATTATTCTTTTTTAAATTTGGTTTTTATTATTTTTTAGCAGATTCTACATTCCTTTTTCTGTTATTGTTTTTATACATAATTTTCATATTAGCTCCAGCTGCAATGAAAGTGTTAAGTAAAAATCCGTTCTATTATTCTATTTGTGACTATCGACAAGTCAGTAAAGGTATATTATATACAGTTGCTTTGAAGAACAATCGTCAGAATCGATCAGAAAGTTTTGCCGAACCAAGCTTTTTGGCGTAAATAAATTATTGTAATACGGAATTTACTTAATGCAAAAATTGTGTATACCTTCTGAAATGTATATTTGCAATAGAAATTGAATCATAAACCATGAGATTTATTGAGAAAAAAAATGATAAATGGCTAAATACATTTACATAGAAAGGACAACTTTCCCCCTTTTACAGATTCCATAAACGATTCATAAAAATATCCGTATGAATGATTAATTCATCGATAGAATTCGAAAGTGAAACTATAGTACTTAATTACTTTCCATTACCGTAAACATTATTAGCTAACACTTTTTCCCTCTTCAATCAATCATCCACTTTTGTATACCAGCATTCGTCTAATCCAATCAAGAACAAGCCCCTTCAAAATTAACGAAAAGCCAAATCCCGTATACTAAGCTTATCATTTCATCAACTCTTTCTGTAGCTAACACAGATTAGTCTAGAATCAAGCCTAAAAAGTAGAAGTAATATGATTTTGGCGGCGTTCCCTACATTTTGTATATTGTAAGTACATTTTCAGCAAAACAAGGGCGGTTTCCTAATACTTTCCGTTCTTCCCGACTTTAGGGAATTAGAGGGCCAGGGAAAATTGGAAACATTAAAAGTCTATTAGGTCGAAATTTTACTTGCTAATTGGTAGTACGAGTTTTATAAAATTACGTCAAAAAGTTTCCGGACCATTCGAATGACATCGTTAATTAGCTAAGTTTCATTACGTAATTAAAATTCAAAGACGTCGACCGTTATTTAAATATAAATATTTCATTTTGAAAATTGTCAGAATAAAAACAAAGAGAAATGTTTGTTTCTGAATATTTGTCTCTTTTTATGTAGGATTGCAAGAAATCGATAGGATGTAGGCGTTTCGATACTGGAATTAAGACAATACTAGGTCAACAAGATCAGAATGATCATGCAAAACCCAGAAAAACAGAATAGGAAATAATCATCGATAAAAACGTCAGATATCGAAATGTGTCAGTATGTGAGCAGCAATAATGTGAAACTGGTTCGAACCCACTCGATGCCATTTGTGTTTATTCAATGTATTTATACAGCAGATGCATTCAAGATGAAGAAATTATTTGATTTACTGCAAAAGGACATTTGTTTGAAGAGATTTTCTAAATAAAAAGAACAAATTGAGAAATAAGCAACATTGCAATAAAACAATTCCGAAGAATATTAAATAGCATCGTATGTAGGCAACAATTTTCCTGGATCTACGAGTATACCAGAGCTAAGAGAAAATGCAATTTTGTTTGAAAATACCTTCAGCACTGAGATATATAAGAAAGTACGCGTTTAATTTTCTGTATACAAAAACTTCAAATATATTTTGTAATTGAAATTCCTGGAAATTTAACTTAAAAGGTATTTTTCTTAGATGGAAATATTAGGTATTTGGAACTGCCTTAGATGCAGTTGTTTGTATTACTTTTATGTAATGAAACCAGGTTTTCTGTAATTTATTTTATTTTCTACGTCATATAACACCAGAAAAACAATTTTGTATTATAAAAACAACATTTTATTAAAATATGCCTGAAACCATGTATACATATATCTCGTTTTTATTTGCTTTATTCCTTTCTGTACAAATACAAATACAAAGTAGGTTTTTGTCGAGTAGTCTTTTTGCGCGTTGTATGTGAAGTAACAGACAAACAATTTACTTCAAAATCTGCAAATAACATGGGGGAGGTTCTATTCTCTTATTAAAGGTCATGATAAAATTGCTTAAGCTCCAACAAATAGCTACAATAATTACTGAAAATGTTTGTATTTCTACTATCCTCACGGCATTACATTTTTTAAATCTGCCAATTTTATTGTCAAGGAGTAACTATCAACCTCTTGTATTAGTTTTACATATACTTATCAATTTTTTAAATTTTTATGGCTGAATAAGATACTTCAAAAAATACTTTTATTACTACAGACATTCCTGACACTTATTTGAAACTAAGGCAACACTTGTGTAAACAAAATCTATTTCCCACAGGATGGTATCTTGTTTTAGTCACGTACTACTTCAATTCTGTTTAAAATCATATAAAAAGCAAACAAGATGCTAGCTTGCAGTAACTTAATCTATTTTATGATTTCATTTATGATTTCTTTGAATGAATAAAGCATCATACTGAGGCACGTTTCCTTTAAATCTCAGAGGTTTATAAAAGAACCAATGGCTTGTGGAAACATAATACATGTTTTGTGAGACAATTTTATAGTTTGTAGTTGAATTGATTCTTGATAAGCTCGTTCTGATTCTGAGTTAAATAATTTTGTGCATCTTTCTTAAAGATATTATAAAAAAATCATCTAAATTTATTATTGGTAGTTGTTGGCATTAAGAATATTGTGTGGTTGGTTAGGATCAAGTTTTTTCCTTTTCGAGGATGTTCAACCCAGTACAGAAAGTACGAGAGCACGGTCAAGTAGTGTGACTTGATACGCGCGACAAGGGAAGACTACGATTAAATAGTGAAAAGCTTTCATTATAATTTATTATTTGGTCGGGTTTATTGGCCCGTATGTATAAAAAGAAGCGTAACCTTATTTTTGGAGAATTTGTAGCAAATCATTCCGTTAGTATGAATAAAAAGGTGAAGTAAAATCTTCTACTTGTAAGTACCAAGCAAATACTTTTAAATAAAAGGACTCACTCACAAAACAAAAATGTAGAGTAACGGTTGAAAAGTTAATTTTAATTATGGCTGAAGTAGTGCATTTAAGAAAATTAGTAAATGTCGGTTTCAACAAAATGTAGAATAACTGGCAAATCATTTCTTATGGGTTACTAAAGGGTCACAAGTAGGTGCGCTCTCTTCTGTACTAAAAAGTATAATACGTCTAAGATACTTAGCAGATGCTGGATTCCAAAAGGGTATAGGCGAAGAATTTGGTATTGAACAATCAATAGTTAACTGATAATAATAATAATAACAATAATGATAATAACTGATCAGGCTGATAGGTGACTTAAATTTCCAACGAACCACATTTCTATCATGGAAGTAAAATTACTCAATTGGCAGACTAAGTAACGTTTTGCGACTGCAATTGGTGTGATAGATTGTACGCATATAAGTATCTAGTAACACCAGAAATCAGAGGCGAATTAATTGGAAAGGCAAGCCAACATTAAATGTACAAACAAGTTGGGGTGCGAGATGTACATATGTCCACAAGTGTTGACGTTAGTTGGCCTAATCTCGCCCATGATAGTAAAAACTTGATAAATCCTGCAGTGCAACACGCTATGTCAAGAATGGAAAACACTGTACGGTGACGAAGATAATGGAATTGAGCAATGACTCATTACTCCATTTTGTAATTTTGCGATGCAAAAGAGTTTCAACAATTTTCTAAAAGAAGAAAGGGTAATAATAGACAAATTAAACGGCGATTACCAATTTTAAAATTTGTCTTATGTAAAACTTGACTGGTATCTAACTATCCCAAGCATAATTATAGCCTGCTTTATTTTGCACAGTATCGGTAAGATATTGGCAGATGCAGATCTTGAAGAAGGTGAAGTAAGTAACAATGAGAATGGAAATGATCCTATCCCTGAAAATCTTGATGATCCTAACGTACTCTTAACGTAATCTTAACAACCCATTTGTCAACCTTTTACTTATTTCTCTCAAGCATTTGCTTGCAAGTTCAAGGTAAACATTATTCGTATACGGCGAAGCAAATGCTTTTACTGCTACCTTACGCTTACCAGCATTTCATTCATATTTTTATTCATACCGGTCATTGTTTAAACCTTGTTTTGTAAAAGTAAATGTTCTAATAACCTGCCGTATATTTGCCGTTTTTGCAATTTTAGCTGAATTGAGAAAAGGGAGTAAACGTTCCAACAACTTCGATAATTTGTCTTAATTGGGTTGCCACCTATTCAGCAAAATTGTTTTTATGAGAACTATCGTAGTTAATAAATGAAGTGAGATTTTGTAAATTCTAAAAATAATTTCTATAATTGTCCTAATAGGGGTAATTAACAACTGCAGAATTGAGTTTGTTTTAGTACTAAAATCTATCAACGTCCAATAATGACTAATTTTAGTAAAACCAAATTTTTAAACAATTAACGAGTATATAAATAGAAATCGTTGCTACTTTCGAGACCTTCATCTTCTTAAAAAGAGTTTAGGGTTTAGCGAGCTGTAAGTGCCAGCAGCTTGGAGAATGTTGTTTGTGATTATCAGGCTTTTGTTTCTAGTGAGTTTAAGTCTGTATTTGTAAGTACTAGGGTGAATTGAAAGAATATTAGTATAAAAGGATTATTGACATACACATTTTTTGTAAGTTATTTGTAACTATACTATCTGAGATATCATTTTTCGCTTAAAAATAGTATATAAATATATTGGTTTTAATTCAGGAACTTAATAAAACTGTATTTAGAATAAGATCACAAATTCAGTTAAAATGTAGCACAAATAAAATGCGTGTAGGATTCAGATTAACTGTTGTGTATGTTTTAACACGTAATGTAACCACGAAATATAAATTTAAATGTTATAACTCACTGCTAGAGTTTAGCACGACAAATTGTTAGTGTTCCATTCAAGAAAATATATCTTAGAAATAAAAAAATGATAACCAAGGAACTACGAAAATGATAAGTAATAATCAATCTAACCTAATTACGTAAACCGGAGTCTTTTCCCAAATTGTGGATTCCCATGTTGCTTTTAAACTATGATAACAATAATTTTGGTGGCGCCCTGCTATTGTTTAATCATTCTTGCTTTAGTTATTAAGATTTTGCAATAAACATCCACGACCGCCGAAAATAATTTGAATTTAAGCAAGTATTTTTATTATGAGCAGTTGTTTAGTGGAATTTAGATTTGGCAGTAATAGTGTGTAGCTTTTGTTTGAAAGTTTAGTATGTTACACGTGTTTTGACATCGAGAACCTAAACTACTCGGACTAAACTAAAATGCGTTTCGGAATCTATAATGCAAAAAATAGATTGCATTTAGGCCAGAGAGAAAAACACGCGATCACATCTACGTATTAAAAACATTAATAGAAAAAACTTGGAATAACAAGAATGAAACATGTTAGAATACAATATAGATAATGCAAAGGGCGGTGGGTGACAGAAGATCCAAGGATCATGGGAAGAAAGCGGTAAAAAACTCCAATCTTCTCTAAAAAGAAACTAAACTCTTTCTACTAAACTCTACGCCTCCAAAAGAGGGAGTAAAGTAGTTGTTTTATTCCCTAGGGAGTAAAGTGTTTCTATGACAAGCCAAAAATCTAAATATCTTTAAACTATGTGATTTTAGTGTTTGTTGCAGGGATTAATTCAATAACATTTTCAAAAATCTCGTGAACTCTTGCGACTAGGTTTTTTAGGTCTTGCAAAAATAGCATAATACCATTGTTAGTACCCCAATAGGTCTGCAAGCATTGTTATTACTGGATTCACTACATATTTTAATTATTACTAAAATCTTATTCGACGTTGTACCCTTTATAGGGTGTTCTCTAAAGTGCCATAGTTTGATGAATGTCGTAATACAGTGTCGTGTTTGAACGACTATTTCACGCACAAAGAAGCATTGCCTCTTGGCATGTAAGCACCAATTAATTGATAATAATTTTGATAAAAAATTGATAACTTTTGAAGGATTTAAAATCATTATCTATAACGGATTAACGTAATCATTTCCTTAGGTATATGATTATTAAAAGAATCTAAATTAGCTTCGATAGTTGATGTGTTGTCGATGAACTACCGATCCATCAAAGATTAATAAAACAATTATATCTAGTACATTTTGTACGTTTACAATTATCTACTTCGTATAGAGAAATTGTCATCCTATAATAGGCCGCCTTGGTAGCTTACTTGGTAGAGTGTCCGCCCGGAGAGCGAGAAACTTGGATTCGATCGCTAGTCAGAGTGAAAATTCGCAGTACTAGTCTGAAGAAAAAATCTTCTACAACAAATTTCTATTATTCCTTATATTTATTCTTCTATGACAACTACTGCGTTGCTTTGCAGTATGAAAATCTTTTACTAAATGAACTATTTAAATATAAATAGAAGAAAATATTCATTTTTTATGCCACCAAGTCTGACATTGTTCATCATTAATAATTCCAAGCTTATTATCGAGAAAGGTTTAGTAAATGCTAATTAAAGGTCGAAACTCTCAAAACAAAAACAGAAAACGAAGAATACCTACTCGAACTTTAAGTAAACTTCACAAACACAAACGAGTCTCCGATTTGTTGTTAATTGAAATTTTAAAAATTTATAATACCAACAATCGATTTCAATTGTTTGTCTTGTACTAGATTATATTTTCAAGATGATTTTAATTGAAAAGAAAAGCAACTAGAAGTTTTAAAGTAAACCATATTTGTTTTGTTTTCAGCTTTCACATCACTTCATAAAAGGAGTATTGACAAGCTGGTTTTTTTTAAGAATTTTGCCATTTATACGATACTTGATCAGTAAAAGAAAGTGCAAAAAGGCAATCTCTGTATTCATTAAAATGTGCTAGGGTGCATTTATGCACGTATAATTTAAGATGAAAGAAGTGCTTTCTTATGTTATTTTAAGATAAGGGAATGCAAATGCATTTTAAAGAGGTATTGGGGCTACAGATGGGGATTTTTAGGGGTTTCTGTCTGTTTTATTAAAATTTTCTATAGTTTAAAAGGAGCTTCACAGTAGCAGCGGTGCCTAGCAAAAGGCATTGACATAATGTCGAGGGAACTCTTAGTAAAATATTAAAGAAAGTAGCTGTTAACAAGGATAGTGAAATTTAATAGTGAAAAGTTGAAAGATTCCTTATCCCTGTTATTTTGAAGTGCATTTAGTAGTGAATTAAAACTTTGTGAGTGTTGTAAAATCAAAAATAAAAAAGCGATTTAAAAATCTTTCAAAAAGTTTAACTTCAAAGTTACTGAAAGTAATGTTCTTCTGGTTTGAAGTTCGTACAATGCTTACATTTGTTTTGGCACCGATATGACGCTTGAGAATGAAAATTCTGTACACGTTAACTAAACAGATGTAATTGGTTCGTTAATAGGTTTCTTTTTTGTTTAAATTAATCTTGTGAAAATCGCTGCATTTTTCCTAAATAACTTGGTAGTTGATAGGTGACAGTTAATTAATAGATCGAACAAGAGTCTACACGGTAACCCATTAAGGCATAGTCAGTCTTTGCAAGTGGTTGGATATTAATAATTAAAGAAAGAAAATTCCTCTATACCATTTTTCTCGTACTTCCATACTTTTGGAGAGAAACACATCGAAGTTCAGCTCAATTTTTTCAAATTGAATAGTAAGAATGCACATGACACATGTCTCGAAGTTTAAGTAGATAAACAATACTGCTTGGTTTCTAGAATGCGCAAGGTAGCGTAATAAAGTCTTTATTTTGGTCAAATGTTTAGTAGAATAAGAATAGATAAACAGAACTAAATAAACAAAACATGTTAGAAAACGACCTCCCGTTTGATATCCTGTTTCAAAAATGACATTTCTGTTTTGTGATTTCTGATTTGTAAGACAATTTGAAATTCTTCTAATAGACACGTTAACCCCTATGTGTCATACAAGTCTGCAGATTTGTGAATAAAATATAGTACATGTAATAGTGATACATATTTTGAAGTTCAAGCAGATAAACAATACTATTTGGTTTCAGAAATGTGTATAGTAGCAGGCAATAAAAGATAAATCATCAATAAATACGTACCGTTTTGTTATTCTTAGTTCATTGAACCCAAACACAGCTGCGCTCCTTTGTGATATTATATTTCTTTCAATCTTTTAGTTCCATTTTTTGGATTTTAAATTTAGTTTGTACTTCTTTATTATCTACACTAGATACGAATTTGTTAAACCATAAAAAAGGAAAATACCTTTTCTAACTCATATTTTCACTTTCGTAGTTATTAGTTAGAATTATTATTAATTAATAATTAGATAATATTTATTTCAATAAAGAACATTAAGCATTCATAAGAATTGTGTCTAATAATTGCAATAATAACAAATTGTAAACTTTTTAGACTGGAGGTTTTATGTTAGTTATAAAACAGTAACAGTACTTATTTTTTACGAATTACGTTTATACTACATAGTTATTTTCTATGGATACATATACTATCCATGAGGATCGTTCAATCAAAACATAAAAAAGAATAAAGATTTTACTAAAGAAACTCTTTAGAATTCCAATAAAAAATAACGATACCTATTAATGGATAGATTACATTATCTAAACATGTCTTTAATTAATTAACTAATATCTGTTTATTAACGAATAACAAATCACACTGAATGATATCATTAAATGGGTCAGTATTAGAATGATGTCATTTCTGCCTGCGTTTCCTACTAGAACACAGGGGAACCCCACGGATTGTTTTGACTACACTATTCCTAATAGAACGTTTTAAGTTGTTTCGACAACATGCAAAATGGAATGTGTGCCGTGCTGTCTGCATCCTTGTTGTGCTCATTCAATATATGTCACGTATTTTACTGATGGTGTCAATTTCTAAAGAGTTTGCATTTAATCCTATTAGACTTAACACTGGTCTGCATCTATTATACGTACGCAAAATGTTACTAAGGTTGTAGGTTTCTAATGATCAGAGAATCCTTAAAGTCCGATTATTGGGTAGTGAATCACCATGTATAAATAGGCTTTTCATTCTCGCGCCACGACGCTGACGCTAGCCAATTTATTACCTATGTCCATCCAAATGTTTTATTAGTTTATATTAATATTTGTAGCAACATCTTTGCTACCTTCTTAACGGTCTATGAGTAAATATTTCGTGTAAATAAAATATCGAGTTAATCTATTAAACATTTCATTTCAATATAAGTGTAACAATCCTAATAATGCAAATATAAAAGGTTAGTAAGTGATAATAATGGGTTTAGATTTTAATCGTCGACTTAAACAATAATTGGTAAAAGGAAACGTAAACACCTAACCCGCTTTAGCCAACGAGGGACGTTTCCAATAACACTCACAATTGAGGAAGCCAACTAGAACAGGGTAGTTTATGCATATATAACATGCAAAGCTTCCTTTGCAATTTACATCAGGTAAGAGTATAATGCTAATAATATGTCAATGTGGCTGTATTTTTAATGACACAGTTAGAATACAATAAATGCCATTAAAAATATGCAAAAATAAGTTTAGCAATATGAAAGCATCTTTTATCTCTACGACAATACCTGACTCAAACCTACACTCTGCTGCTATCATTCCAAACAATTACTATTGTATTTTCCATTTCAAACGCACAGACGTTCGCTCCTAGAGAAATAATATTTTTAAATTCCTTCTATTATGTTTGCTGAATATTGTTATCAACGACCGTCTCGTTTCGTGCTCTATTATTGAAAGTTAGATCATAATAGTTTTATTCCTTTTTCTATTGTTATATCTTCTTTATACTTTTCCGGTTTCACTATATAGTTCCACTAGTTCTAGGAAAACATACAATCGTTAGATAAGCTTATTCTGGTTTATAAGAATAAATTTTCGAAATACGTAGGAGTTAAAGCACAGTATAAATTTTAAACAATTTTTCGTTTTGTTGTATGTTCTAGTTCTTCTATCTGATAAATCTCATGAAATATGAACAAATGTATATCTCTACAGCTGAATTTTCCGTCATCTGGATGCGGATTGTAATACATTTGGTGCAAATTGAAATTGAAGTCATAAATATACATTTGTTTAATGCCATAAAAAAGAAAATCCTAATCTTAAATTCAGCAAAATTAATTCTTGAAATAATCTTAAGCACACTTTACCCTCGGTAATTTATGCTTCAATTTCAAATCTTTCGGATAATTTGAGGTTAAAAATTATTAACACTTAAAAATGATAAGTTATATCGTTTTGTTGAAGCCGCATGTTTATTAAAATTTTCACGCAAACAGTTTATTAGAGTAGCTTTAAGCTCTGTTAGAGTTAAGCCTAATAAATTGGCTAATTTACCCACGAAAAGTAAGACTTAATGGCCATATTTTAAATCTTAATTGCTTGAATTTGTAATTAAGGTGCTAATTTTCATTTCGTTGTAGAAAGGTTTAAAATACTAATATCCAGTTGTAAAATGCGATAATCAGATTAAACATTAAAAAATACTACTACAAAAATTACGGCTTTGTTAGCTCGAATTTTAATTAGTAAAGTTGTATAAATCTAAAGCTCATCTAAAACGGTTGTGGCTTATTATGAATATAGGTATAAACGTGTCGTAAACAAGACGAGTTTTAAAAGTTCCTAAATAAGAGCTTTTTGTGAAGAATCAATCTGCACTTTGCTGTTTAGCTAGTATAGAGATTAATGGTGTTAATAAAAGACATACATTGCAGTGGAATTTTGCCAATAAGGAATTTTGGCATAAGCCATAACCCCTTGGTCTCATATTTTTGTACGCCAACGTATTATTTTTTACCAAATCCTTTATATGAGACTGTATTATATAAGATTTATCTTTAATGTGTATAAGATATTAACATATTATAAGTATTTTCGTGATAAAGTTTTGAAACTTATTTACAACGCCCCACAAGTCCTTAAAAGGTGCCAAATAGGTACATGTTTCACATCACAATAAGCTAGTAATTTGCCCAAATTATTTTATTATATGTAATTATGCTATTAAATTTTTTACGTCCAAAATCATTTTAAATCCTTTCAAATTATCTGCCAATGTCATTTGTCATTGTCCTTACAGGATGCCTTACAAGTGGTCGTTTTGGGAATTGTAAAAGATTTGTTTTTAGTGGTAGTTCTATCGATAATGAAGTAATCTATTTTATTAGTTGGTGATTGTTTTCAGTTTGGTTACCGCACGAATTTGTTCAAAGAAATTATCCAAGTTTTCAGTTATTATTATTATTTTTATAATTATTGGCTGAAAAATGAAAAACATATGTGACAGTCTTTAAGCTGTTTGAATCTATTGTACAAAATAAAATTAATAAGATTATACTGCTATAACTAAATAATAATTATAGTTAACCCATTGTAAATACAAGGAAGATTTTAAGTGGTATTCTATTTTAATTAACAATCATAAGATAAATATTAATATTTAAACAATATAGGTTAATCTTTGTAGTACTCCTAGTAGTGGAAAATAAATTTGTTCGTTCGATATTATATAATATATTTGCTTGCAACATTTTCAAATATTTATATTACCAACAGTATTTTAACAAACTTTAATAGTGCGGGAGAAGCCTAACGATCAGTTAAACTATTTATTTATTTTTTCAATTCAAGCGAGTACACGTAGGCCACCATTGTTCAATTCGTATTAGCCAACTTTTCAATTTTCCCATGCCCGAAAAGAGTTTTAGTGAGAACTGATCTCTTGCTTGCTTTGACTCAGCCATTCTCAACTGTATTCGGAGTCGGTAGTATTTGTGGATGTTGTCAGTGTTCGCTGGTAATTGGCAGTGGCGACAAATCGGTGGTTGTCGATAAAGGCGATAAGCAACCGATTAGTCGTATGGTTTGTTGTTCACCGTGTAAGAAAAAGAAAAGTTAGGTGGAGTGCTTTGTTTCTTCTCTACTACTTTACAAACAAGTGAATGGGATGCTGAAACTAGCAGTCGTTTAATGGGGACAATGACACACTAATGGATTTTAAAACCATCTGGAGCAGTTGTCGTGTTAGTGGATCTGTTCCAGTCGAAATCGAGCAATAACAAGTTACCAGTGGAAACAACGTTAGTCTTAAATACAACTGAGTCTTTTTAATATATGGAGGATCTCACCTAAATGCTACTTGACTACCATGATTGAGGTGGGAAGATAGCACTTACGCTAGTGAAAGGTTTCGTGCGTTGGTTACCCTAAAATCAGAAAGAAAAGTTTTATCTTGGACTGTTGAAATCAGAGACGGCTTTCTGAACTTCGACTTCCTTATCTTTACGGCTAACGTGGAGTTGCTGATTCGGCATGACGGCCGCAGATGTCCGCAAGAGGAGCATATCTACTGGTAATCCACGGTATCCTTTCGTGGCAATACCACCAGGCTAGTTCACCTCGCGGGCATCACAGGCAAGTAGCGACGGCTTGGTTTAATAACGTATTTCAAGGTTATAGGGGGCAGAACAAGACGCAATTTTACGATACCATTTTCTAAAATTTTAAATTTCACTTCAAGTCGCTCTCGATCTTCAGGTAATATTTCATCTTTTTGATTAATCCTGTTTTATTACCATAAAAGAGTTGAATTTTTATTGTTCGTTTTTTTTCTCCAACATACTTGAACGTGTACTAAAACGGTCCGTTTTTACTGTTTTTAATTTATCTCGTTATCTTTAATTCTCACCTAGTTGCTGGGGTTTTGTTCATCTTCTGACAGTTGCTGTATTGGTTTATAATTGGTTGCAGATAAAAGAAGGAGTACCCACGAATATGCAAAGCAAGAACACACACACTAAGTGAGATTTAAGGTCAGGTAGAGTTACTATAATTATTATTAGCAAGTGATTTATCAATCTGAAAGCTCTGTAAGGAACATATTCGAAAGTATCCAGTCATGCCAGTAGAGAAAATTTAAATACTTAGGTTTTTTAAACGATTCTTTTTGTAACACCACCTGGGGGGCTGTTGTTTACTTTTCTATAAAATTATGATTTCATTAGTCTTAAACTAAGAGGAAAACTCATTCACATTACATTACTGACATTGAACCAGCTTTTAGAAAAGAGTCCGGTGATAACGATCAGCTGGTATACAACGGATTATAATAAATATTAAATTAACCAATTATATGTCATCCTCTGTTTTCCAAATAATAACGTGCACTTCAGTGTTGGCCTGATTTTATATTTAGCTTTTGCCACCATTTACGAAAGACTTAAGTTTTGATAAATGTCTGTTTTTAATAAAGGTCAGGTGCATTTATTATTCCTTTTTTTATTATATATCAACTTATTGTTAAGTTTTTATATTGAATTTCTGATCGTGCTGTTTACAATAGTTTTTTATAATTGATAATATTTGATTGGTGGTTACGAAATATTGGTTTTGTTTTGTGGACACGTTTTGTATAGTTGACTTGACGTTGATTTTGTATGATTATCTGTGCCTTTTTGCTAAGGCTAAGCTACTAAAATTCTTTTCACAGTTTTAATTTTTTCTACTTATACAATAAAACAGTTCCCATTGTATGGGCTAATCCCGAAGCTTATTGTCGCAATTTTAAGCTGCTTAGATTATAAGATTGCTTAGATTATGAGATTAGTGAGTTATTAATATATGTCCTTTTAAATATACCATCAATTTGACAAAAAAAAGCAAGTGAAAATTTAACAATCGCGTAATTTATGTAATCACGAGCTTTCTAATTTTTGTTAATTAAAACATCACCGCAATTATCTCTATACATTTTACATGCTAAATGCTAATTAGAAAACACTATTAATTATTAAGAGTTACATTAACGTAAACAACAAAAACAAAATAATGCGCTCTATCCATTTAAAACTTGCACCAACATTGTAATTTGCTTAGAAAATCCCAGTATAATAATAAACTGCCAACCATATAAAATTTAAACTTATCAGCTTGATGAACACGCCGAAATAAAAAGCTCTAGCGCCCGCCACCGCCACCGCCGCCGAATATATAAAAAAAAAGTGAAATCTCATTTTCCCATTCATTAAAACAGAATTTTAAATTTATGTAATATGTATGCAGGAAGGGTAGTTTATTGCATTTTGTTTTATGTAATGCATCGTCCACTATCATTAAAGCCATAATAAATTTTTCCATGTGTGATATTTTAATTCCATTTGTTTTATTGCAGAATATCCTGGATAAATTCAACCCGGGAGCGAGGCAGATGATTAATGCTGGGAAAGCTTACCTAAAAGCTCTTCA
The DNA here is from genome assembly GCA_929113105.1 of Agrypnus murinus. Lineage (NCBI taxonomy): Eukaryota > Metazoa > Arthropoda > Insecta > Coleoptera > Elateridae > Agrypnus > Agrypnus murinus. Next base: position 61,499,049 of record OV816031.1, on the reverse strand, counting down.
CAGTGAGTATTACAGTAGAGGATATAAAAAGAGTAGTATTAAGTTCACATGCATGCAGGAATAATAAAAGTAAATAAATAATATGCAGTTTCTGAAGTTTATAAACGTTATGTAAATCTAATTAGGTTCATAATGTAAACGCTTTGTGAAGAATCAAGATAAGGATTTTAGTTAAATTTAGTAATATTGGATTTGAGAAAAGTGACCTGGAACGTGATATTAGTAATTGATTGATTATTATTATTATTATTTGTACAAGTTACATATTGACTATTAATTATTAGGATTGAACATTAAGAGTGTTTGATTCTGATGAAGAATATGCGGATAATCGTGCGGATAATTATCGTTCATTGAAATTTGGCGTTATTTATAATTGACAATTATTATTATTATAAGAGACAATTGAAAATGCGTTAATACCCGAGAGCAACTTTTCTCCTCGTGGAATAGTTATGAGATGAGTCTTATCATTATCAATCATTGCCGAAATACTTAAGGAATTGCTTAATAAAACTTTTCTCTCGTGTAACGGTATTTTTAGGTATGTTTTGATTGCGAATTATTTCTTGACTTATTTACAATTAGGAACAAATATTTGAAATGCAATAAGCTTTTGGTTACGAATTTTCATAATTTTTTTAATTTATTTTTGATGACTTAATATTTCAGGCGCCTACCAACTCTTTAATTACATAGTTATATAATTGCATAATTTTTAATAACTAAATAATTAATTTTTATGTTGCTTTTTATTATCATACTTATTAGGTGCAGTTATGTTACTAAAAAACTTTATAAAAGAGTAATTTAATTCTATTTTTTGGAAACTTAACATAATGACTCAGATTAACCACTTTTAAGATTACGTACTTTGGCTAATTATCTGATAAGACTGGAAGAACAACGAAGATACAGGAAATGACCAACGACGGTATCGGTTGAGTAGTCATTCCTTTCAATCAATCGCGATTTTTCTAAGTTTTTTTAAGCGACTGTTTTTTATGAAGGAATTTGAACTACAGAGTAACGCAACTTTACTTAGATCAACAGTAGGACTTTATCAAGACAATGTTTAGACACCAAAGTAAAATATTTAGAGTTGTATATGGCAGTACTTGCAGTAACATTATGTTTAGACTTTATACCGTTATTTTGCGTTTTATATCACTTTAGATGAAAGAAAGTTTAAAAAAGGCTGTATATAGCTCAGTATACAGCCAATAAAATTTTTAACTACTTTATAAATAATCAAAAGGCTCCACGATTAGGATGGAAAATTGTAATATAATAATCTAGCAAAAACAAATACTTACGTTACGATAGCAATAGAAATGGGCGCCAGCATGACTGATTTTAGCAAAAGAATGATTAATAATAATCCTTCACAATAAGAGAGTTTTAAAGTGAATTAACTTCTCAGAAACTATACTCAGAAAAGATCACAACAATTATGCAAAATTCCAAATCTTGAATCTGATAAAAGAAATATCTTTGAAAAAGGACAAAACACAGAAAAAACATCTAACCTGTTACTTCAATCTATCAGACATAAAATTACAGAAAACAATTTAATTTCTGTTAAAGCAGATAAGGGTAACACTTTGGTAATCCTTTCAAAAGATGTTTACACACAAAAGGTTAATGATTTTATTATTAAAGAAAATTTAGATGTTTTAAACAAAGATCCAACCACAAAATTCCAAAACAAAATAAAACAAGCTTTAGCAAACTGCAATATCTGCTTTAACGAATTAGAAAAACAACAAATCATACATAAAAACCCACAAGCACCGAAACTATATGGACTGATTAAAACACATAAACACAACATGCCTATACGACCAGTAGTATTATGATACTACTGGTCGTATAGGCATGTTGTGTTTATGTGTTGATATATGTATCAACGCACCTAATCACACCTTGTCCAAGAAACTCAACCATATTATTAACATCATAGGATACAAATCGAAATACTCTGTCAAGAATTCATTAGAATTAGTAGAAAAACTACAGAACATACATCTTCCAGCACATTCAAAACTTGTAAGCTTTGACATTTGTAACATGTTTTCAAAGATTCCACCACAAGACTGTATTCCTTTGTTAGATAATTTCCTAGTTAATAGTAATGTAGAATTAGTAAAAAGATTAGAGTTAATTCAATTATTTGATCTTTGTATTAGTCAAAATTATTTCACTTTTAATAATATAATATATTTACAGAAGGATGGTTTACCTATGGTTAATTCTCTGAGTCCTCTATTAGCTAACATATTTATGGATAATTTGGAAGATCGAATATTTCAATTAGATCTTACTAAACACTTATTTTTTGGTTTCGTTACGTTGATGACATTTTAGCTTGTTTTGACAGTTCTTTTGAGGTTATCAATGAATTTTCAATTCTTATTAACAGTCTTCACACAAACATCACGTTTACACTAGAAACAGAACAAAATAGAGCTATTAATTTTTTGGATTTAACTATTACAATTAATACAGACAATGAATTTGATTTTTCCATATACAGAAAACCCACAAGCACAGACGTCACTATTCCTAACGATTCATGTCATCATAAAATGCATAAACTAGCGGCTTATAGATCTTTAGTACACCGAGCTTTAACTACTCCAATGAAACGATCACATTTTGATAAAGAAATTTCAATCATCAAACAATTAGCACATGCAAACCATTATAACCATAACATGATTGACACTTTAATTCAACAAAAAATTATAGGTTAGCCATCAAAAGAATATTTCCAATTGACACTCAAATACAAGACAACTACATATCAATACCATACTTTGCAAGATATCAGAACAAATTGCAACTATACTAAGAAAAACCACCAATTACAAAGTAACCTATAAAACTAACACCAACACCTTTTCATTTTTATTTAATGCTAAAGACAAAACACAAGATATCATGAAATCCGGCATTTACCGTTTGAATTGTTCTTTTTGTAACTCGGTTTATATTGGCCAAACACTTAGAAATTTCGACATAAGATACAAAGAACACGTACGCTCTTATAGACTTAAACATCCAGAAAAATCGAATTATGTCAAACACATTTTGGAACAGAACCACCCAATGACACCTCAAAACAACATTAAATTCTTACATTTTTGCAACAACAAACACAAATTAGACATTTTAGAAGCTTTTGAAATATACAGACATAAACGCACAGTACCTTTAATGAATAAACAAACTGAGCTTAGTAATTCTCCTTTATTAGAAGTGTTAGATATTTAGTTTTTGTTATGTATTGTATCTAGTTACCTATTTTCTGTATGTATTTATCCTTAGCAACGTGTTTGTTTATCAATCTTATCTACCTTGGATAATGACACAAAGTGTCGAAACAATATTGTCAGGTTGAGATGTTAATAAAACTTGTGAAACTTTAACTAATCTTTGTATTTGTATTATATTTCATAAAGGAATTTATGCATTTTTATTGATTTGTGACATCCAAACCAAGGAATAATTCTTTGAAAATTTAACGATTCACTCTATGCACTAAAATGCATTTTTCATTATCTCAAGGCAGGAATTTGCACAAAATTCACAATTTTAAAATAGCACCAAATATGACATGATTGCTTTACCAAAGTTTCAACAAGAAGGGGGGTTATATATAGTTTAACATAGATGGCACTAAAAATATAAAATTCGAAGGAGAACGTTCATTGAGCAAATATACAGGGTGATGTCAAATGTAATGACATAATAATAATGAATGCCAATATACGGGGTGATGCTAAAAACAAAGGTAGAAAGAAAATCTGTTTGTTATAAATACCCTGGGAGACTTATTCTAACAATATCCTACCCAGAAAGCAACTGTAAGGAAAATTGTTTTAGTTAGGTAAACTAATGCTGTTATAGGTGTAAGAAAGAAAAAAATACAATTTGACCCGTTTAGGTTGAGATCAATGGTGGTACAAAGTTTCCATAAGATGCGAATGGCGAAAATAAAACCTTGAGTTTAACCTAGTTAGAAAGAAAAATTTATGCGTAATCAATTGCAATAATTCCTGTTCCAATATCTGAAAAATAAGTAGACTTACTATAAGTAGACTGCCTATATCTTCCTTCCATACATGTAGCACCACTGAGAGATAAATTTTGCATTTTCGGGCTAAAAAGTTGAGTTCGGGCAAGATAAAAGAAAACCACAGCCGGAACTTTTAATAATGCATCTAGGTGTGAAGATAAGAGTCGTTTAGCTGATAAGTCAGAAATTCTCTTGTTTTGTTTTCGGTGTTGGGAAGCATCCTACGGTAAAGTAACTGGTAGAATTTAAAAAAAAAATAAATTACTATGATGGTTAACCCCTTTTTTGAACGTGTTCCGACTGCCAATCCAAACGTATATTTGCAGCAGGTCACCTTTCTGATCCTCTGGATGAATTATCTGGACGTACATTGTTGAATTGATTCTCGGGACATTTTCAAATTACAAAATTGTATAAATATTGGGTTACATATTTTACATCAGGAGCAAAGCATAGCACGTCTTGTCCAGGTACGTAGCCAGGGGGGTTGGTCGCGGGGCTGAACCCCCTTACCGAAGCGTATATGCTACTTCGAATTTTTTCACTTTAAAGTTTATTTTATTATAAAGGAATTTTTTGTCATATTTATATTTGAATTAATATGTTGCAGGTTCTCTGTAATAAAATTGTATATAATACTTAAAAGCTTAATTCCGAATATCGGCTTATTGTAGATATAAATTATAAATAAATTATTTTGCCTGTACATAAAAGAATCATAGAAAAGGAATTATTTTGAGTTTAAATTCGAAGTTGTTGATTATGCTTTTATCCCCCCCCCCCGTCGTCCTCATGCACATAATAATTTTTTACCCATTTCTTTTGAGATAAACGATATTTTAAAATTAGCCCCCCTCCCTGAAAACAAATTCTGGCTAGGACTTTGGTTTTGTCCCTTCAATTATCGATGTTTGTTAACATCATTTGTTAAATGTTCTCAAAAAGCCAACTTCTTTAACATACCCTAATTTTTTTGTTTTTAAAGATTTTTGGATACTGGAAACTGGTTTATGTTCCAAATTAATGTAATTTTATATTTCGAACATATAATTGACTTTTGAAATCGATTTCTTGGGACAAGATTTATTCCCACATATAATACCAAGTTCTAACATCTGATGTTGTGTCGGTAGCAAGCTTCTTCCTATCCAATGTCTTAAATCCGAAACATGTAACTGTAACAAACGGCTTGAAATTGTGCATTGTGATATATATATGACAGGCTGAACGAGCAGGCAGCCGGTTTGGGACTCACTAGGATCCGAGACTAGCCCAGGAGACAGAGGTGTGAGCAGTCGTTAGAGGTGTCGGAGAGCACTTGTATCCGAGACTAGCATGTGAACAGACCACACGGCGTTCACCCTTAGAACTGACTGTTATCTACCCAATCCCAGGTTTGTCTTGAGGCAACGGATGACGCAGTCATATGTGGTAGAGTTACACGCAAGTGTTTCTCGATGATGATTCTAAAACATTGAGGAAACTCGTCTAACTCTGCTAACAACAGAGTTCGGTGTGGGTGGATTTGATTCTTACCTAACGTCAGGGTCTGATAATGTGCTGGTTTCCCGCTGTCTGAACTAGACTAATGTTGGAGAATTAAAGTGAGGTTTAGTTCGGTCAGGGAGTACGCTCGCTGACCTATGGAAAAGGGCATGCCACTAAGTAGAGTCTTGGAGATGACATATGGGGATCCGGCTTTGGCTGTACAGTTCTAGTCGTCGAATTCCCGGAAATCATCTAAAGACGCTTAAGGGGTGCTAATGCAAACATATAGCCTCTCACGTTCAAGACAACTTGCTACTTTTGGATCCTATGAAGTAGCCTCGAAACCAAGCTCTGGTAGGGGCACACCAGGCCTATAACTGGGAGGTTGGGGTGGTTAAACCATTCAATACCCTGTCCCACCACAATTGACATTACATTCGCTAGGGCAGGGGCCTTACTTAGCTGGGGGAAGAAACTCGGTCCCGCATGAAAGAGGACAGGCTAGTTCCAAAGGATGAGCACGTTTATAGCTCTGGTACTAGCCTGGAGAGCTAGTAGAGGGTGGATAGGCAACCTCGCTCCGACCAGTGACTAACTGGTAGCATTTGCTAAGTAAATGCGCTATGATTGAGCGTACCCCAATTACTTCATCTTGGAAGGAACGTGGATATTAAGTCTAACGACAGGTGCTCCACGTAAAACACTCTTGGTAACAGAGATGTAAAGGCAAACTTCCGCTTTTTTATCCTTTCCTGATAAAAATCAAACTAAATATATTTAAATTTACCAGTTAAGAATTGCCATTTAGCTTTGATATTCCAATAAGATTTGTTTTTCTGTTATTAGACGAAGTTTCACGAATTTCTTTCCAAAAGATGGTTTAAACCTTTTTTCTGTTTTCATTCTTTGAGATGGTGATGAATCCTTATTAATCCTTATTGTTGTGTAAAGAATAAACCTATTTTACAGAACCACTTATTAGGCTGTAATCTGTAAACGCTATCACCTTCCTAAAAGCATTTTGCGACTGGGACATTTACCAAGCGTTTCTTATATCTATTTGTTATTTACCTAGTTTTCACTAAACTGTTTCTGCACAATATACCGAGTGATTATTTGATTGTTGAGATATCTTGTTGTGCATAAATAATTTGTAAACATAATTGTGAAGATTAGAAATCATATTCAAAAATTACTTGTGTTTATTAAAATTAATGTCTATTTGAATCTTCAAATTTAAAAATGTCACAATTGATTAGAGAAAAAAACTATTTATATAATGGCCATATAGTAGAAATTTTAATGTATGTTAACAACTGGTATATAGACAACCCAATATACAAGTAAGTAGCAATGTTTAGTCTGAAAATGTATTAAGGTACATAATTATTATGTATTAGAAAGTTATCGATACATGTTAAAAGTAATTCAGAAACGCCCTGTAGATCACGCAATTTACTTGGAGATATTATTCAATTATAACTTTTAGTAACTACCAATCAATAATCAATTAGCTCAAGTAAACCTAATAGATCTACGCGAAAATAATAATAATAATAATATAAAATGCTATTTCTGTAATTTTCACTCCGGTGCCCATGGCTCAACACAATTAGTGGAAAAAAATGGTAGGCCCAGAACAAATTAGTGAACTTTATTTCCAGGTGTAAGTTCGTGACTGCTTGGAGGGATAAGCACAATTTAGGGAACACGTAGGATTGGATGCAGCAACATACACCAGCATTTTCACAAAAGGGCGAATCTAACTTGAGGGTGTTTGATGTTTTCAAAAAGATACACATCTATAATTTTCTGCACGCTTTTTTTTTCCTTTTAACTTATACATTTTCTTTGAAATTGTATACAATCTTTTGGCATTTCGTGTCAAAAAAAATTTTAATTAAAACCCCTTTACTCCTTTTATAAGTTTCATAAATACAAGGTTCCCTTTAGAATTTAACATTTAAATAGGAATGGGAACCAAGCAACCAAAAAGTTCAATGTTGAAATCGTCATTTCTCTTTTGTAATTTAAAATTGGTTGAATTTCTTTAAAAAACAGAATTAGATTTGGTGTAATTTTATATAATCGTAAGAAAAATCTTGTTTAATGTTTCGTATTTAATTTAAAATGATATTCACGTATTCGGTCTTTTATCGATTATACTGTCTTAATTTCAAATACTAGCATATAAATGAATTCATTACAAAACGTCACGTAGATAATATAAAACGAGAAGTTCTCACCTTTGCAAATAATAAATTGAAGCTGCGATTCTCTCCCCCGAGTTTAATAAAACCATTTAAATTCTAGTTTTACTTCGTTATGAATAAATCAAAGCGAAAAGACACTACATAATTGACGATATTTATAAAGTTACAAAAGTTGCGTATTGTGGATACTAACCATAATGTCATTTAATTCAGTGTCCACCGACCCTAGTTCACTATCACTACAGAATTTATTATCGTTTTCTATTTTTGTTTTTTGCTAATATTTTAGATATACAATAAAATTATTGCACTTTAAAGTGAAATAAATAAAGATTAGTAAAAGTTTCACAGTTTTATTAAAATTCATTCATTAAAGGTACCCTGAGTTTGTGTTTATATATCTCAAAGACTTCTAAAATGTCTAATTTGCGTTTGTTATTACAAGAATGTAGGAATTTAATATTATTTTGAGGAGTCATTGTGTGATTTTGTTCTAAAAGGTGTTTGGCGTAATTCGATTTTTCAGGATGTTTATTTTTGTAATGACGTACGTGTTCTTTATATCTTATGTCAAAATTTCGAAGTGTTTGTCCAATATATACCGAACTACAAAAAGAACAATTTAAACGGTAAATGCCCGATTTCATGATATCATGTGTTCTGTCTTTAGCATTAAATAAAAATGAAAAAGTGTTAGTGTTGGTTTTAAATGTTATTTTATAATTGTTGGTTTTTCTTAGTATATGTGCAATTTTTTTCTGATATTTTGCCAAAATATGGTATAGATATGTAATTTGTGTCTTCTGTTTGATTGTCAATGGGATATATTCTTTTGATAGCTAACCTATAATCTTTTTGTTTAATTAAAGTGTCAATCATGTTCGGATTGTAATGATTTGCATGTGCTAGTTGTTTAATGGTTGATATCTCTGCTAAAATCTGATTTTGTTAGTGGAATAGTTAAAGCTCTGTGTACTAATGATTTGTAGGCTGCTATTTTATGTGTATTATGGTGACAAGATTCATTTGGTATTGTTATGTCTGTTTGTGTTGGTTTTCTGTATATGGAAAATTCAAATAGATTTTCCGCGTTAATCTTGATATTTAAGTCTAGAAAGTTTATAGCCCTGTTTTGTTCAGTTTCTAGTGTAAATTTTATGTTAGGGTGGATACTGTTAATAAAAATTAAAAATTCATTGATCACCACACAAGGGATGTCAAAACAAGCTAAAATGTCATCAACATAACGAAACCAGAAGATAATGTGTTTAGAGAGGTTTAATTCAAATATTCGATCTTCAAATTTGTCCATAAATATGTAAGCTAATAGAGGAATTAGAGAATTACAGATAGGTAAACCATCCTTTTGTAAATAAATTATGTTATTAAAAGTGAAATAATTTTGACTTATACAAAGGTCAAATAATTGAATTAACTCTAACCTTTTAACTAATTCTATATTACTATTGATCAAGAAACTATCTAATAAAGGAATACATTCTTGTGGGAGTATTCTGGAGAACATGTTGCAAATATCAAAACTAACAAGTTTTGAATTTGGTGGAAGATGTATGTTTTGCAGCTTATCTACTAATTCTAATGAATTTCTAACAGAGTATTTCGATTTGTAACCTATCGTGTTAATAATCTGGTTCAGTTTTTTGGATAAAATGTGATTAGGTGCATTGATGTATGATACAACTGGTCTTATTGGCATATTCTGTTTATGTGTTTTGACTAGTCCATATAGTTTAGGTGGTTGTGGGTTTTTATTAATGATTTGTTGCTTTTCTAATTCTGAAAAGCAGATATTGCAGTTTTGTAAACCTTCTACATTAAAGTTCTACATTATTTATAAATAAAATTTAAGAAGGGAAAATTATTTAAAATAATAACTCACCTGTAGGAAAGAAACGATCCATAAGGATGTTCTGTAACGAAGTAGTATAAGAGAGTTGCATGAATCAAGGAGCTGGTCCAGAAAATTCAACTGTAAAATAAAAGCAAATAACTTGAACTTTATCTGAAACATAAAAAGTAAAAGTTAAAATTCCAGAAATACCATACAAGAACGGTTCCTGTAGTAAAGCCTAAAGTATAAACCCCATGAAACAGGCTGTGTAGAAGAGAAACATTAGTACAAAACATGGGGTTTGTGCATAATCAAAATGCGTAATAAAAAGTAGAGTTTGTATTTTGTTTTACAAAAGTGAAAACATTTCTTCAAAAGTGAATATGTTTAAGATTAAATAACTCAACTTCAGTTCTTAAAAAGGTAATATATTGTAAATTCGCAAGTAAAGAAATTACATCAGCTAAAATAATTAACGTCAGTAATATGTAGCTTTCAATTTAATTAAAATCAAAACTTACTTGAATCATATAAGGCTCTGATGCACAATTATCATTTCATCATAATAGTTTCCCCATTGAGTCAAAATATCATTAGGTTTTAACAATACATCTGAAATTAAATTAATTATTATTTTTTTATAAATTGATAATTCAGTTTGCAACTTCTGTATCGACTATTTTTCTTTTTTGCAGATTTGTAGGATAGATGTTAGTTAACCGTAGGTTCTCGTATCATATACTCTTATTATTCTACTAATTGAATTGTAAGTGAATTGTGAAGTCGCATTTGAAGAAGAATTTAAAACCACAAAAAGACTATAGAATAAAATTATTGAATCAAGGCTTTTGCATAGATTTCGAATCGAAGAACCCTCTGGAAGCCACGTCAGTATTAATAGTTTAGTATAAATTAGTTTACTATAATAATATAATAATAATTGCTACAACCTATAGCCTGGAAACCAGGCCCCAGAAGCTATAAGCTTGTGCGGGAGGGAGGGCGCGATTATTATTATTATTACGTAGGCACTAAATGCGGCTGCCGCCGACTTACAGATGGAACAGCGCAAATCCCACATTTGTGTCACAGCTAAGGGAAACTGCAAAAAACCTTAACCAGATCCGCCGGCAACGGGAATCGACCGCGGGCCGCTTGGGTGAAAGTCCAGCACTCTAGACATTACACTACCAAGGCTTATCATTTAGTATCGATCAAAGCAATCTGCATAAATATCTAAGAAATCAATCTCAGTTTAAGGCGGGTAGTAAAATACATCTTTTTTTATTTTAACGAATCTTCCTTCAACATTTATTGATTAAATTAAATTTGTACGTATAAAGGTTGCACTTCTGCATTTTTTGAGTAGACGATATGTCAAATATGATACATCTAGGTATATGTATCGCATATGGTCATAGATCATTCTAAGCAGACAGCTTTCTGATTGTGCGCTTCTGGAATATTGCAAACTATCTCAGAATCGATAATACACTTTGAGATAATTCATGAATTCTGCTATATCGTCGAAGAAACAAATATTTAACAATAAAGAAAATTGTACTGGATTCGTCTTAATTGGTGGTATTACTTCTTGTAAATTGAGGTCTTCATACCAATTGCTTTCTGGTTCCGTTACGTAGCTTCAAAAATACAATAAATTAAATGTTTTTAAATGTGAAGGAATTAACAGCAAACAGAAACATGGACGGAAGTAGGTGTATTAACTCAAGAGGGATAGCCCTGTAAAAAGATTCATTTTAATATACACGTTTCTCCATTAAAATTGTATCACCGAGATTTATAACGGGTGCGCCAATGGATTTTGATGGTTTTCAGTACGCCATTGTACGATAAACAAATAAGCGTTTCGACGTTTCGATGTCGCCTGGTTAGGCGACATCAACGACATAACGCAGTTGCAGGAAATGACCTGCAACGGTGTTATCACTTGGCCGCTCAGGTCACTCGATCTTTTATTTATGGGCACCAAACTTTTATTTATGGGTTTTCTTCGAGTCTCGAGTTTATGTGAAGAAGTCTTGCACACTTCAGGACTTGAAAAATAAAATTACACAAGATATAAGTGCAATAGACAATCGATGTTTGCAAGCAGTCATGTATAACTTTCGCATACGTATGCAAGAATGAAGAAAAGTATTGATTATTGAATACAAATATGGCTCTGGCAAACCGATCTGTTACAGGGAGTCAAATATCTGCTACCATAGCACCTGGTTATGATAGAAGCCAGCGTCACATACCAGCCGGTTACATCCGGTTACATAAGGTGGTTTTCGTGGATCACGTCCATTGACACGTTTGCCTTCCATTCCGTTTCGTTTCATCATCGGTTCGTCAGCATTGGTGCATAGGACAAGGAAACTGGAAGCTATTGCAACAAATTGCTTTTCGTGATGGATCACGCTTGTGCATAGGGATGACGGCCGTGCTTTTGTTTGGAAAGAGATAGGTGACATAGTTAACCTATCTAGCATTAGGATATCTTCATATAGGTCATGTAGGACAAACGTTTGTTATTATGGTATTTTAAGACATCAGTTATAACCAGATATAACTAAGTCTAAAGAAAAAACCTTAGAACCAATAATTAAACGGCAATAAGTCTTAATAAAATATGAACATAAAGGGTTGTTCCTGCATTCTAAAGTAATACTAAACTATTTTGCGACATTGATAGCATACATCTGTTTCCCGAAGCTTTTAGAATATTGTTGTTGGTTTTTTGGGCTGCTCAGTAATTTTCGTAAACTTTTTTGCTGAGAAATACGAAGAATTTCTCAATAGGCCGCGCTTGAAGCACTTGGGAAATTGTCCTCTTTAGATACTAAATTGAGATTATTTTCAGTTGAGATGAAATAGGCTGGTTGCAGTAAGATTACATTTTTCTCAATCATTTTCGAGCAATCGTATGACAGCGTCGTTGTAAACTTCTTAAATAAAAAATTCTTTCAAATCGATTATTAAAACGTATTGATAACAAGATTTTGGTTACGAGTTAATTTTTCTATTCCTGGGACTCGAGCCCTTTTCCCGGGAAATTCCGGAAACCCCCTTAGAATCTGGGATAGTAACTAATTCTATATAGGCACCTAAACACAGAAATCAAAATATTCTTTTTTAAACTGTTTTAGCTATTCCTCTAAGTAATCACTGTCACCTAAAAGTTTCCATTGCAAAATTACTATATTTATTGAAAAGCACAGCAGTACACAAATAAATTTTCCTATCTCTTTTTTTTCTTTCTTAAGGCAAAAACCTTCGCTATTTACTATTGTATTGTTTATCGGCAGGCTTTAATTCATTCGTAGCTTTTATAAAACATGTTTAAGTATCACGATGATTTAATCAAGCAAAGGTATTATTTCAAAAATGATTTGAAGATTCCGACCAAAGTTTCAATAAATTCAGTCCAAACATCAAAGTTTCTAGAAAAATATACCTGCTATTGCACCCATATCTATGAATTAAGTCAAATGAATCATTCATAAATGTAGTAAAAACACATTATAAACAATTATAAAAGCACATTACCGTCTTCGAACTTTCTTGGAACCCTTTACCTCTTCAAAACGACTGGTTATTAACGTGATTAAGGCCATACTTTAATATACATTTTTAATTAAATTTTGCTGAATCATTAGGAAGACTACTAGTGCGTGGTATAAGGCGGTGTTATACTTGACGACAACCACGGAAATATGCTTATGTGGTTGTCGAGACCGACTGCTTAACGTGTCCATCTGGCAGCACAGTGAAGTGTACTGAGGCTTTATCGACGAGAAAAATCTTCTCGCCGGTTCCGGCGATCAAAACAGGCCGCCTGAGTAAAAGTTAAACCCTTTACCGGCGACCACCCACTTCACTTATTGAATATCATTCACTTCACTTCATATAATTGAATAGAATCCGCAAGTTTACTTAATAAGAATGGTCTGGCCAGGTACCTAATAGCAGTTTCTTACTGAAACTAATCTCTTTCTTTACATGACTGTTTATAGACGGATTGTAAATAATTTGTATATATTACAGATGGCTGTTTACTGGGCTCTTTCAAACAACCAGTTAAGAAAATCACATAAGTAAGGCGACACTATTGTTCAGAACTGTCTTTAACTAATAATTTGTTAAAAAAAGTGAAATAAATAAAACCCTAATTCTAAAGTAAGGATTTTATTTGAATACAATTTGATTGTATACAAAAGCTCTGTGTCTCGGATTATTTTTCCCGGCATTCGAGACAACAAAAATTGAGTATTTTCTGAACTTGTGTCCTGGAAATTTCCCTGGTCAGCGACACTAATTATGACCTTTTTGATTGATAGTGTATTTTCTATTTCTGTTTATAGAAATACACCGCCAGTGTGTAATGTGTACTGAATAGATACTCTCCAACAGTATTTACACTCGATTCCGTTTTACATACTTATCAAATAATGATGTCAGTAATATTCCACCCTCAACCCCTTTTTACGACTTTCGTTTTGGTCAAAATAGCATTACTCGAACGCCCATCGGGCGTAAAATTTATATAGGAGTACTTTTTTTAAGGAAGTCATATAAAAGCGACGCTTACCGGCGGTTGGTTTCATCTAATTCCACCACTTCTTAGAAGAAGGAAATGCGACCTGTAACAAATAGACATAATTTAACAAAATGTACCAGAAAATCGCTAAGAAATTGGTAGCGGGGGGTTATTACGTTTTTATGAATTTCGTAACCTACGAAACGTCTTTGATCTTAAAGGTTATAATCATCCTCGAAACGTTTTTCACCTAGAGCACTTTAATTTTGTCAAATTCGAGAGGCATCTTTGAAATTTACATCTTACATTACAGTAAACTTTCAGATGAATATGCATTTTGCTGAAAAACCAGGCGCTGTCGGTGGTTTTGGGCGCCGCGTATCATTAACTTTATTAACTTCATATTTATTAAAAAGTGTCCGCCGCTCGTTACTACTGCCACTTCTGCTTCTTTTTTTCCCTTGATGATAAATTTTCGTTGTTCATCTGTTCAAATTGAACAATAAATCTGTTAAAATAAAGACGTGTAGGTTATTTTTTATGATGAGAGCACTCCCCTTGAGTTAAAGACAAATAGGCTGAATGTCAAGAAAGTGTCTCTGAAAAGGAAAAGTCTATTTCATTTACTTTTTCTTGCGCCCCAAAGATAAATAGCTACTTTGATTGTAATTGAGGCATCGCAAAGGAACATTCTTTTATTTTCTTTTATTACGCCCTTGTGTATCTCGTGTTTAATTTCCTCCGATATCGTTGTGTACTACTGCCAATATTTATGTAAAGCAGATTATTTTTCTGCCTTCCTTTTACTTTTCTTTCTTATTGGAGAAAAATTCCAATTCCACAACAACAAAAAATGAAACCAGTCATGGGGAAATAATTGGCGCTCTAACAAAAAGTAAATCCAATAAGCGAAATAATTAGAACAAAAACTTGTAAAACGAAGTTTAACAGCAACGTTTACGGGGCAGTCAGTCGTCTGCGCTTGTTGACCCTCGTCCTTCTGTCAAGAGCTGCTGGCGAAACGTACTGAAAACTCCTGAAACTGACGGCCTGGTCGACGAACAGAGTGTACGCCGCATGGCCAACAACAGTGGAATGTTATATTAGTTTGATGGGTTTTTTGCATTCGATTTCATTAAGAGCGTAATTTAAAACGGTTTCCATGAAATATGCATTCAGGAGAGGGATTCCATCGAACGACTGCCTTTAAATTATTAAAAAATTGGAATGCAGTTTATTTGCAGACTAAAATTATCAATGAACTGTTAATTATGTAAATTGTTCGAAATTAATGAACACATGATGCCTTTATTGTCACGATGGCAATCATCATCGTAAATTATAAAGTGAAGTAATAAAAAATAATAAAATTAAAAAGGTTCTTTTTAAAAACAAAAGTATGAGCTCATACTTCAAAAGCTGCCAGTGAACGGCAAATACAAAAAGAGATAATAAAATTCGGGCTGTTTGTCGTTAACCTGTTATATATAAAGCATTCAATCTTCATGTCGAAATCTATGATACCTACTCGATACTTACCTTATTGTTTGCCGTTTGCCGAATTAATGTATTTACAAAATCGACTATATTTCGTAATTAAGTAGAAGCAAGAGTGCCGACTTGGAGAATAGGGTTGATAATTAAACCACGAGAACGTACTTGTATGGTTATTGGTATTGAAAGGGATGATAATTTAAAACTCCTCAAATTCTTGCGAGAGTACTGAATTTAAAATTGGGACGTTACGTTGGTGTTTGAAAAAAAAAGATATTATTCTTTTTGTTTTCCTTATACTCCATCATCCCAATCATAAATCTGATATACTATATATTTTTCTTGATACAGAATTTTACCATTGAATTATCCACGATTAAGGTCTTTAGTAAACTGTAACTAGCAAGATTTATTTACCACGACTGGGCGTCAACGTTTTAATAATAATAATCAATACTTTGACTGGACGTCAAAGTCTGACTAAGACAAGTTTGCATCAATTTTTTCTGCTATAGAAAAATTGAAAGCTTGGCTGATTTGAATAGAAACATGGTTGCCTATGAGCGCCAGCTTATTTGAAAATAGTTTTAACAGTAATTCTGTAATTGGAAAACGCTTATCTAAAAGGTACCAACCACCAACTTCTGCAATTGAGCAAATTGATGTAAAAGTTTTTTTAATCTGAAAAATCCATTTTTGACTGCTATAGTTCTTATTAAGCGTTTTATTGCAAGATATATATATATATATATATATATATATATATATATATATATATATATATATATATATATATATATATATATATATATTTTACCAATTTCATGTTTTTACCTTACTTTGTGTGTAGAAACGGCGCTTGGTTCCTTTTCGATTGAAGTGAAATTTCATACATGGATCTTTATGAGCAGTATTTGTGGTCTTTGGATCATTTAAACTAAGTAGCACATGTCATATAGATCCATTGTTACGTAAATATAGCTTTAGTTCATTGTACTTTTTTGAAACTTAAGTTTAATAGCATAAGTAATCGCTGATAAACTGAACACAAAAATTCTTTTGTATAATACTTTTATAGTAATGTCCGAAGAAAGCAATTTTACTCATCAGTTTCTTACTTTAACATCATTTGGAATCAGATACATTAGACTCTTAATATCCGTTAATTTCTTCCTGGAAATCTCTTTTCCATTTGGATACAACTCAAACAATTTTGGCGCAAAATCATTACTGGTTGCTGGGCGACCTTTAGCTATCTTTTTTATACTTATTTCTTTGATTTCTTCTTCAGCTTTGCGTGTATATTTCATAAATATGGATAAAGGACTGTCTTTGCTGAGTTTTATTATTCTAGCATGAAGCCAGATAATTCTCTCTCCATTAGTATCAGTTTTTCGGTTGTTTATGGACTGTTCTATTGTTGAAGTTCCACGAAAATCGTCCTTTGCCATTTCAACCACAATAAACTTTTTCTTTTTTGAGCAAAGCTGTATGATTTTCTAAATTCTTCTAGAGTGTATACACGCAGTTGATATTTCAAAGACCTTTCAATTTCTCCAAAATCTGTGTCATTTGGTAAGAAACTATGGCCTGGCATCAAATATTTTAGATAAGTATTTTTTAGCGGAACATGAGACTCAAGCACAGCTTTTAAAAGAAAAACAATTTTTATGTTTCTGTTTTGGCCTCCGCAAGAATCAGACCACAACCCTAACTCCTCTGTTTCTTGTGCCAAATACATATCAATACATTTTTTAAGCAAGATCCTACCTCCTGGGCTCCCCGACCGGCAGTGCCCTTCTTCCATACAAAACAGTAAGGTGTATTGTTAGAAGCTGTATGTACCCCTTCATTATAAATGGAACCTTTTGTAATATACAATATTTGTGGGCAGTTTTGGCGACCCCAAAACTTTTTCCATGTCATAAGTTGCCTACGCGAGTTTTACATTTGCTTTTGCTTGCTCCAAGTCATACTGCATCGCATCTCGTGCTTCTTTTGCTTTTAGTAAATGTTCCTGTTGCCATTGTTGTTCTTCTCTATTCGTATCGCCCTGTAGACAGTTTTTAATTTTGACATTAAAACCATCACATATGTTGCACGTGTCTTTGACAGGGGCTTTGCGTCGGTCTCTGTTCTTGAATAGTGAGAAATATACGTAGGAAATCTTTCATCCTCAATGTTACCAGTTTTCGATGCTGTCTAACTGTGGCCGCTATAAATGTTGTTTGCGCGTTATAGCTCTCTAAACCCCAAAACTGTTCAAATATATGTTTTCTCATTTCCTATGTTATGTTCTCATTAGATTTCAACGTACAATTGCTCACAAAGTTAACAAATGGGCTTGGTTCTACCAGCTTTCCCTTAATAGTGTAATGTTTTTTGTTGGAATCTCTTAGTTTCTTTCTGTTTTTGAATGTCTGCCCTGGATATTTGATTTTCTTCCTTTTCTAGCCCTTCCCTTCCAGTTTGACCTCTCCTGAAGTAGTTTTAAATTTCGTTGGGTCTCTGCCACTTCTAAATTTTTCTCCAAAGTAGAGTCCGAACTAGAGCTTAAATTTCCAGGTAATAGATCTCTCGAGTCGAATTCGCTCCCAGAATCTCCGAAGTCACTAAAACTGTCACTAACACTCTCCAAGTGTTTTTCATTATTCTGAAAATATGTTTGAATAAGGTAGGTACATCGATTTGGAATAATTAGCGATAATTTAGGAAACGAGGTACTTAGGGTAATATTTAATACGTGGTTGTATTATAGTCAGTATCAATATTTTCAATATTCATGAATAATTTGTTGTTAATTTGTTCCAGCAATGTTGCGTCGCCGTCGTTAACCTTATTTCCTGTACTTTCAGAAGCATTTATGCTAGTGATAAAGGAACGACTCTAAAAACAGTATTATTTTTTATTATATCTGCAATAACTACAGCTTGATGTTATTTTAGCAAGATTAAAATTAACAACAAAAAGCGATTAAAATAATATTCTACAGTAATATTATACATACCGAAGAGGCTAAACAAACACCATCTGATTCATTTGATGGCTTCTGATACTGAATATCACAAGCAACACTGCTGGTACCAGAATGCTAAAAAATTAAAACTGTTAGATAAGTGTTTCATTACCTCAAAACTTGTTAAAATACTTACATTTCTAATATTTATCCCATTATTAGTTTCAGCTGTTACTCTTGACTCTTCTAAAGCCAAATTTAGAATCAAAGCACTTCTCTTACTCATTTTAACAACGTCAAACGCTTTAAAAACACCCTTTAAACGAAACGTCGAAGTCAGCAAATAATATGCCTTATGGTTGAAAAATGTTTAAAGGAAACCAAACGCCACAACTAATATTATTCTAAATGACCTTCTGCGCCTTGGGTCTTTTTAGAGAAAACTGTAAACCGGTGACTTACAACTAATCTTAAACGGTCAAACTGAGCTTACTACTACTAAAATTCTAGCAATTTCTAAATCAATTCTATTTTGCTCCACTGGGAGTATTACAAAGGTTAATCTAAATTGCTTAGACTAATGCAAATTATTTTACTTTTAGATTACCCTTGAACTTTACGAGTTTTAATTTAAATTTTCTTTTTTATAAATATTAACTGTTTAATTGTTTTGAAAATAATTTTAAACGTCATTAGCTTTCAGCTAATAATATTAGTAATTAGTAGACTAATTTCTTTAACTAAATTCCTGTTTGTCGTTGCTCCAGTCACTACTTGATAATTTTTGTAATGTGATTCTTCCTTAGATCTTAATATCATCCAATTAGTATAAACCATGACAATCCAACTTGCTAGCGATGCAACTATAATTTATAGATTCTTGGTGGGGAACGTTACAACGTGTTATAACAGGAACTTCCTGACCGGCTAGCTCACGGTGTTAAAAGAAGCTCCAGCTATATTAAAAATTTATTACACAAAGCATTAACCTTAATCTGGCCGAATCTTTGGGTCCGGCAAACATCTGCTCTAAGATAGCAGCCGCCGTTTGAACTCGGCACAAGCGTTGATACATATAAAAGGCACAGATACAAAAGAAACAGAAGGTTATTTATTCTTAAAACATAAATTATTCAAAACCATTATTCGTAAATAAACCCCTAATACTATCAAAATAATATCATGAAATCAGAAATCTTATATAATTTTACAAATAATAAATTCACATAATCGAAATAACAATAATTTAATTACATATTTTAACTAAAATGGATAACTGAATCAGACTTACGCTTTCTGCAAAAAAGTAATATGGGGCAAGTGGCAACTGCGCCTTTAATATAATTTGTTAAAACCAATTTATTAATTACTTTGTTTACATAAACTAAAAGTTAAGAAGGAGATAAATTTATCTTGTTTAGGTGTTGAGTTCTGTGTTGGTACCCAACGTAGTTACCCAACGTAGTTACCCAACGTCTTGGACGGTGGAACCAGGTAGAACGCAGCTAAACTCTGTAATTCTGTATAAATTAACTGTCTATCAACATAACCACAGGCCTACCGGAAAAGATGTTTTAAAACAATAGTCAATGGGTGGATTATCACCTCTTGTTATAATTGTGTTAAAAGGTATTCCTACAAAACAAGGAATTGTTAAGATAACCATAAAGATTAAAGTAAATAAAAGGTGTACATTGCAGCAGAGCTCAAAAGACCAATAAATTGGATTCCTGTGATACAAACAATCACCACTGTGAAAAACTGATCACGAGGAAGTTAATTGCACATATTTACACAATAAACTCATAAAGAGATAAATCATCAAAATTTCCTAAAACTGGAATAAGGCAAACACTCTATTTGCAAGTCAAATTACAACTCACTTTTTAAAAGGACAAATGATGATTATCTTATCAAAAATGTTCAAGGAAACTGGTAAAGCTGAATTCACCAATGAGGTAGCCTGAACAGAAACATTACCAAATAAGGAAAAGCCAATAAAGGAGTGTGCCCATAAACACTTCCATATTTAGAATGACAAAATATGATAAACACACTGGAATAAAGCCTTTTAAGAAAGAAAAATATTAGGTAAAACATTAAGTGAAATTGAACTGGAGAAAAGCCTTAAAAAAATTGTAACAGTGTTTGGAGTGGAACGCAGTTCCAGATCAAAATAAATACTTTAATGAACGAATCCAAATTAGATTGCTGTAAAAACAAAAATCGACTAACAACAGAATTCTCTTAAAATAAAGAGGGAGGGATAGTAGGATAAATATTGACGTTGGTTCTATTCAAAACAATAGACCAAACCAACTAAATCAGTACAAATAATGATAAATTACCAAAATCATCACTAAACAATAACTTTATTACAATTCACGAAATGGACGCTTGTGACGAGACGCATCAAGCGAAAAATACATCATCAGTCAACCTTATCAGTAAATAATTTCAAGAGATTGAGACTTCAGAAACCCTTCAAATGTTTGTTTACCAAATACAAGGTAAGTCTGCTATATAATGCTGCCTTATATAAAGGATTTATTAAAATAACACGTTGACGTACAGAAGTCTGACACCGGGCTTGTATGCACTCTAACGAGCGGATTGTTTTATGCATGTCTGTCTATTAATATAAATAGGTTCACCAGATAATTTTAATTGAAATCTGGTAGAATTAGATAAATAATTTCAGCAGTACAGCTTATTCCGTCACAAAACGCCCTGTGATTTATGGCAGGATGGTTTATCAACAGATTAGCAACTGTACTGAATACTGGAATGAGT
Source organism: Agrypnus murinus (assembly GCA_929113105.1). Classification (NCBI taxonomy): domain Eukaryota; kingdom Metazoa; phylum Arthropoda; class Insecta; order Coleoptera; family Elateridae; genus Agrypnus; species Agrypnus murinus. The sequence goes on along the minus strand of OV816031.1, from coordinate 61,477,626 downwards.
GATACTGAAAAACCTAAAGGTATGGATTCAGCTCTAGATGTGTCTACGAGTTCAAACTAGCTAGGTCCGAACAACGCATCGCTTCCTCATTACAGTAAAGAAAATGTAAGCTTCAGGTGCACAACTAACCAAAGATAAGAGTTGCAGTGCTCCCAAAAATCCCATCTGCTATAGAGGTTGGTATTGGGTCTTTACATTAGAAACCACAGCTTTAGCGGCAAAGTTCTACAGACCAAACCTGCAACAAATACATACTTACACGTACGTATAGTGGGCTTTTGAGATTATACGGAATCCTGAAATGCAGGTGAAAAAAGTTATATAAAGTATGAGGAGGAGACTGGTAAGGTCAATTTGACAGTAGAGATGGTGAGAAAGGAGTTTAGACGTTTGATACAGGTAGTATATTTTATAGTAAAGAGACAAACAAAATCGAAAAATGGTAAGAGTCATTTTTGACAGGTTCAGTCAGATGGGGTATGACCCATCGTAAAATGGGATGGTCAAAAGTCATCCCATACTGATTAAAGATTACAGACTGTATATGTCAAATAATAATTTCCGTAGATAAACAATATTCCCAATTAAACCAAAGAATAAACTAAATTTTACTCACTGAAGCACATGACCTAAGAAGTACTTATAGGGTCTGAAAATGTAAACAAGAAAAAATATGTTACAGTATTCAGCAAAGAAGAAACCGCCCCAAGCAACCCTACGCGAGACAATCTAGAAAATGTAGATGCGTAGTTACATCTCAATAAGTTCTGAAACTTTCTGCAATTCTATAAAATGTTCTAAACTCCTACATCTCCATAATTCTCTGACTTGTGACCAGTTGAGCGACTCAGACCAATAACTCGACTAGCAAGCAGCTTCTGTATAAGTTATTCCATTCTGTACACTGTGAAAAATTGCATTGCCTTTCTACCATTTTACCCCTTATCTTTCAAATGGACATGTTTCAAATTTTGCTGCTGCACAAAAATTATCGCGTGATACGGGCTGATAATTTTTTACTTAAAAACACAGCTTCTAGTTCTTTACTTATTCTTTGACCCTTTCAAGCTGTTGACGCTGCAATTTGGTTTACATAACTCAAACAAAAGTATTAAAATAGAATCGGAAAGCGACTACATTTCAGGAATATTTTGTATGAAATATCCGACGCTTTTGCCACAATGTAACCTTTAAGACCCTCCAGCACGTGTTGCACTATTTGCTGGATTTAAATCTCCACTTTTATTGATCTAACCAAGCCTTTTCTATAATCTATGTTTTATTGATTCACTTTGTTCATTGTCTACTTGTGTCAACAAGCACGCTCTCAGGCAGAGAATTAAACTGAAAATAGAATGAAATGGAATAAAACAACACATTAGTAAAAACTATCACGTACATCGCTTGTCGCAAAAACTGCACCAACGAAATGAATTCCTTTTGCCCTTTGAAAATATACACCCGTTTAGACGTTTTTACTATCTTCTTGAAATTTTAAGGGTGCTTCTGTTATGCGATACCTTTAGACTTTAGCCATACATTGAAATATTTAGAGCAAGTAATTGCATTGTGTAAATTCTAAGCAGTGTTGATGCAGCTGCTCTCCCCCAAGAATTTGGTATCATCAGCGACCCCAATGTTCGTGACGCCCTCGCTGTCTCCTCGAGCGAGGAGAATATATTTTATCGCCCCTTTTTCATTTTAGCCAAGTCAAGAAACTGCTTCCGACGTTGTATTCGCATACAGCTTCTTATAGAGAGAGTATTTCTTTTTTTACTTCTTTGTGTGCGGAGCTTTCTGCGTGGAACTAAATTTAAGAAATTCAGTTGGAGCGAGTTAATAGCACAAAAATGCAAATTGTATGACATTTTTTGCCTGTTTTACAGGTAATATTAGGTTATTTCTTATACTATAAAAAGTTTAAAAATTCAGCAATGCATATGAATTCCTCTTCGCTCTGTTTCAGCAAAATTTATAACAACTAAAAATGTTAGGTTATGTACTGTCCATAAATTTAAAAGAAAATCTTCAAATGTTTGGTAAATATTTTGTTTTAAAACTAAAAATATATTATGTGGAACACATTTGGGGATGTTTGTATAACCGAAGACTGCAACAGCGTGAAATGGCCGGTGATAAATTGGAAACATTTCATCGGGTAATATTTTTTTCCTCTTGCTGCCTCTTGGATCATAGAAGTTAATATGGCAATAAAGGCACATTTTATATACTTTTATATTTCCGAAGGAAACCAACACTATAAACGGCATCGGATAATATTAAAGTCATGTTTAATTCATTTCCTTGGCGCCTATTATTATGTTTGATTCAATTACTGCTAGCAAAATATTCTAAATTAATATATTTGTGTGTCCAGCATATATCAAGATATTATCTCCAAAATTTTGGCTGGTTTCACTGATTTCATTAAAAAAATACACGTTTACCTTTTTTTTTTCAAATTGTGCCAGAAGGCATTCTAACAATAACAAAAACGATACTACACTCATACACTTTTTGTTAATAAACCTGTTATTGTTGTGTTCTTCCAGAAAAGGAAACAAGGCACTGATGATGTTAAATGTTTATTTAATTATTGGAAATTGTGACAATGTTTATTAATACTAAATTTGTTACACGTTCCCTTTTATAACTATAATTAATTTCGTACTTGGTTATATAGGATGATGTTTCTTCGATGAATCTACTTCTTGTACTGTCTGAATAACAAACTGCGTTCCATAAGGAAACTTACTATCAATTACTCATTAAAATAAAAATGTTCCAAAGGAAAGTTAACGACAACAACATGATTCACTTTGAACTTAAATATTTACGTCCAATGTAGCATTTAAATTAATATATTTTTGAAGGGAAAGTTTAGTTTAATGAGTTACTAATATGTAACTAATGATAGTAGTTATTTCTGAAATATGGTAAACAAAGATAATGAGATATGAATAACGTTGCTTACAATTTTATAATAAAATCTAACGATTAAGAATCTATAATTAAGAATCACCTTAAAATATGATTATAATAAAAAAGGATGTATCTAACATTATTAACTTTTGCCGAATTATTTTTAAATCATTTTTTACTATTTCTTTTTGTAGAAACAAATGTACCATGATCAACTAGGGTTTAACTATCAAGATTGTGGGGATAGCTGGCACCCTAATCTATTAACTGTTTCGAAATCACTACCTTGTGGATTTCTTTCATGTTTGTATGCAATGTCTTTGGAAATATCTGTGTCAAATATCTCTGGAAATTATTATTTCCAAACTTCCAAACGAATTTCATAAGAGGCTTCGACTGCGTTGAATTTATTTTATAGCGAGCGTTTAATACAGTATTTGACAAACACATAAACGCATTAAATAATAGTGTAAACAATTTTAGTGCAAGATAAACAGAAAAGATACATTTATATTACTGCCAATAGAGAATTGTTTATTACAGTTTCATTAGATCTAGAGAGCAATCATAAACACAACAAACTAACCCCTCTAACTTTATACTCTCCATAAAAGCACCCTCCAAAAGCCAAGTAGTGTTTGCCGAGTTGACTGAAGCAGTCAATCAAACCATTTCTTGAAATAAATACTAGAGTTACGAGTAATGTTTGCTAAAGCCGAAATTAAATTTTCTAACTTTCCCTAAAACTCAATACGAAACTACAAACTCATCAATTTTGGGTAATTAAAAGGATCTTTACGTAAGATATACTTTTTACACTATGGAACCTTTGTTTAAATATTATCAAAGGTGTGTGTGTAACTAAATAAGTGACAATTTCGATGTCAAACAAATATTACACCTAGGATATGAGACTTTTGATGTCACGTAAGAGAGAGAAATAAATTTACATCAAGCTTTTGTTTGACAAGGCGGCAAATTGTTAACAGCCTCCAGGCAACTTTTGGAGTAGTATTGCACGAAAAATATGAGACCCATATCAACTGAAGGACGTTTGTATTTTATAAACGTGTCAAGCTTTTTGAACACGGTGTAGGAGGTTGTCTTCTTGTAGTTTTTTTTTTCAAATGTAACAATGCACAATGAAATGTTTGTATCTATCTGTGTTTACAAGAGCAAAGGAATGCTTTGGTTTGATCGTTGAGCTTTGTTGGTTAACATGTAACACGTATCTGCATTTGTGAATAAATTTGTGAAAATGAAAGCTAATTAAGCAATAATTGTTTGTGTAAATTAGAGGTTTTTAAGAATAAAAACAAATGAAGAATTAATTTACTTTTACTTTTATTATACAATTTTTGTTAATTAATTAAAAAATTAAGTAATTATTACTAACTTATTGTAAAACCGGTAAATAATTATATCTTTAGGAGATACCCTGGGACAAGAAATGCTATACATGTACCGGGACAGAAGTCCCAAGAGTTACTTAAATTTAGATTCATAACACGAGATAATGCGTCTAATTAAAATTCTTGAAATTACCATTGTCCAGTTAACAGTTTCCTTTGCGTTTGATGGTCTTCTAGAAATAATAGGTGGTGTGAAATAATAGGTTGCGCCCCTAAGATTTTAAGATTATCGTATAAGTCCAAAAGTTTTTCGGTCTTTTCTGGATTAGGAAAGCACCCTAGCAAAAAATGGCAATATAAGATCTTGTTCTGTGAGCTACGAAAAGTTTACTTCAAATTTGAAAAATGCACCAACTCTCATGTCAGAGAACGTTTCATTTTTAGAGTGCCCCGACAATCAATCTGACCATGTCTGCCCAGGAAAATTATTTAGAGTGCCAGAGGGGTGATCTACTGCATAGACATGGTCGAATGAACGCTAAACGGGAAATGTTTTGCGATAAAGGACAAAGAAATTAATTAAATTATTTTAAATTAATTAATTTTTGTAGGATGGATGTAATTCTATGCAAAATTACTACTCGCGATTCTCGGGAATTCTTTGGACTTTTAAAGAAAACCTCGAAGCACGGACATAGAAAAACTGAATGCACCCAGAAATCCTAATCTGTACCTTTAAACCACAAACTTAGTAGTACAAACCTTTTTTATATTTCTTCTATACTTTTAAATATTTTTTAAGTATGCATCTTTGGCAGCCAAGAAAATCTAGTATTGAAAGTTTTTCTGTATATGTAATAGATTAGGAGATATCGAATAATTACGCACTAAATGGACACCCTGTATATTATATTCGACTAGATGAGCCGATCTTCAAGTTTTACCGTTATTTATTATAACTCTGATGTACGTATAATCCATCAGGGAAAAAAAGGAAGCGTATGCATTCCTAAAGGATCCAGCTCCGAACGGATCAAATGGTGGAAAGTGTACAATGATTAAAGGGTCTAATTCTCGAAAAATTCATGAAATAACAATATTCAATATTCAATTTTATAAATTTAACAAATTACAAGCTAACTAAAAAAATGGTGTTGGGTACAACGATCTATTCTAAAAAGATTCATTCTTAAAGGCATTTTTAATCAATCTAAAACACTTGAAACAACTGTCGTTGATCAACTTTCATTTGAATTGGAAATAAATTCAAATAAACAAAACAAGTTTTATGTTTAGGTTTTGTTTTTTTGTTGCAGAAAAAGCTGTTTTACTGCATGACTACTCATTTTGTACTTGCTTGTTGAGACGTTAAAAGTTGCGTCTCAAAAGAAGTGCAGCTTCCTATCCCAGACTCTTTAAGCCATGGATCTGTCGGTATTGCATCCTTTGCAATTTAATCCTTTGGAATTAAATCTTATAGGAAGAGATCCTTTATTACTTGGATCCCTTTCGTATACCCTTGCTTCAGATTCCCTAGTATTTTATCCCTTTCGGTCGCAACTATCAACCTGTTATCTGTAAGCTGTAAATTTACAGCACCCTATCCAATGTGAATATTCATAATATGATACAGGTATTTCTCCAATTTCTAAGTATCTTTTTCATGTAGATCTTGAATAATTTGACAATAATTATTACTATTATCATGGTCAACTTGACTTCCTAAGTTTTTAAAGTAAAATCTTTTTGGAAAGAAATATGGATTTTTGGCTGTTTTCATCTTTATCTCGGCTTTGTGTAAAGAACATATTGAAACAAGCTTGGTTTTATGCAAAACTCAGTATTTGGGCCTTAGGCCTTTTTTGCAATGAGTTATATATTAATTTTGTACTGACCAAGAATTACAGACTCGGTAAGGGCAAAATATTACTAGTCTAGTCTAGAGGTCTGAGAAAAATTCTACTTGCTACGCTATGGTACTCTAGGTAATGCTTGCATCCATTCGTATAAACTCAGCAACAAATTATGAAAACGAATTATTAAAATTAAAAGGGATGAAAACGCGATTTTGACAAAGGAAGACTGATTTTATCGCTTAGTCACAATGATCACCAGGTACCTACTATACGAAAATGTAGCCATCGTTAAGTCTATTTTTCAAAGAAAGTTTCTTGAACCAACTTTTCTTAAATTGTTTTCTAATGTCCAAACAGCACGGATTTGACGTTTATCCTTCAGAAAGTAGTAATCGAAGTTTTTACTCTCACAGAACTTTTTCAATATATCAGTAATAAATTTCAAATGTATCAATGGTAAACTTCGTTTTTTGGGTAAAATTAAAAAAAATATTTAAACGCCCCCTAGATCCATAGAGGATACTAAATAATATCGAATTAAGGTAAGAAATAGTAATACTCTTTTGTGATAGGTAGTTTAGCTATCAATTTTTTACCGCTCAACCTCAAATTGAATCTGGTTATAGAATGTACTAATCAGGTTGACGTCTGCCTAATGCCGTATGTCCGTTTGATGCTTTCCTTCATTTCTCCTTGAAAGAACCATGCTACTTCTTTAGCAAGATAAAATTTAGTGAAATTGTAAAACGAATATTTTAGCTAAATCATTAGTTGTGACAAGTTAGTGGAAATTCGTTATATGTGGTGATAATTCATTGTTTTGAGTTGGTTCGTCATATCTTCTTGTACAATTTGGCAGTGAAAATAAAATTTCAAAAAATTGCGTCTTCACAAAAAGACAAGTAACTTTCACAGTTATAACCTGCTGAAGGTAACTAACTTAAATTCCATTATTGAAGATTTTCTACCTGGAGTTTTATCACACCTTGAACAGGGGGTTTGGATATTGCCTGATTGGGTAGAATAAATGATATAGTTTAAAAAGTAGGTGGACTTTGGATGATTTGGATGATAGATGGATTTTGTGGAAACAAGATTTTTTGAAATAATTAAAGCATCGAGATTTGTAAACAAGAAAATTAAAAAGAAAATCATAGAATTCAGGATTAATGTTTTAACTGTAACTTTCACTGCATTTCTATTTTATATTTAATTTTTTTATGAACTTTTAACTGAAGTTAACGAACGTTATTACCATTAGAAAAGAATTTTTGAATACAATGTTTAGAATAATTCCTTATATCACAGATGAAGATATATATTGATAAATAACAAACAAATCCATTTACTTATCTTATTCGGTCACTTTAAAAAAATATATTTTTTATTTTTTGTTCAGAGTTAACCTGATTTGTTTATATTTATTGCTAAAGATTTTCAAATGGTATTTTACAACTTCCCAGATTTTTTTTTCACAGAAAGAGGTTTTTTATATTCTTATGTTAACAACATTCTAATGTTGATAATCAAATTATTTAATTAATTAAACCAAACAACTATGTCTTTCGAAACAGTTTTATACTTTACTATATTAATCCCAGTTTACTGGCTTAGTATTAAACTGGTTTCTTATCAATTTCCCCAAGTTTTCTTTTTATTTCGTATACCAGCGATAACAGTACTTAGTTGTCTATGTTTCTCGACCCTTTGTTTAATACAATTTCGTCTTTTAAGTAAATACACTTTATGAATGATAGAAACAAACTTAGAAAAACAAATTGTAACATAATTTGTGCAAATAAAAATAACATAAGCAAAGTATTAATTAATAACAAAGATAAAATGGAAACGACGAACAAATTGGACGTCTATTAAAATTTGTTGTCAAGACTGCGAAACATTTTAAATCGGACAAACGCAACGCGATATTTTATATAATAAGAAATCGTCTAAGAAATAGCCACCCATTATATATATATAATAATCATTTCGTAGACATAGATAGAGTAGACTTATTGCATGTACAAAAGAAAGGTAAGAGGTTAGATTTACTAAAACAATTGGAAATTATAAAATACTACAATAGTAACGAATTTATTGTAAATGATTAAACAAGCTTCATAAAGACTCCCTTGATAGATTTGTTTTCTGAGAAAATATTTAAAAACAGATGATTGGGATTTCTAAAAGAGTCGGTTCGTCTGATGCTGAACGCCATTTAACAAGCCGAAACACGTGTAGAGTATTCTGAATAATTTATGGGAACATTTATATACAACTGGTTTTCTTAAAACTATTATAAACAATGTTTCACAAGAAGGCTACCGCGACTTCAATTTCACTAGTTAAAAGATACTTTCGTATGCAACAAGTTCTTAGACCAAACGAACATTTCAATAATTTGAATTTTTCAACTTGAATCGCGTGTGTTGTGTCATATAGTATGTATATGTAGGTAGATGATTGGTTTTTCTATGCGATTGTATTTAAAACCGCTATATGTTCTTTTTTTTTGCTTTTCGGGGTGATTGCCCTTTTAGCCACAATAACTTAAAATCAAAGATAACAAGTCAATAAACAACCTAAGGAATAGACAAGGACAACTTTTCACGCCAACGGGTCTTTCAAGGCGACTTTAGTAACAAACAATGTAGACCAGGATACCATAACAAAGGAGTAAAAAACAAAGGAATCGCTAATCCAAACACTTATACTCCAATTCATACGGTTGCATAGCAAAATACCTACAACTAAAAAGCACTTTTCGATCGGTAAGTTTTTTCATGAACAAGTCAGTTTGAACTTTATGATTAGCACATCCAAACAAGATATGATTCAGATCACAAACTGGGCATCCGCAAGAGCAGGCTTGGGATTCAATAATTCCAAGTTTATGCAAATGATATGGGAACTTTGTGACCAAATCTCATCCGTGTTATAGATGACTGGAAAACGCGACTGATTTTACGATTTTGATACCAGGGATCAGTTATCACAGACGGCACTATTAAAGCAAATTGGGTAGGTTTATCAATGTAACTTTTATGACACCAATTTTCCCATTCATCTTTAAGAAAGCGTCTTCTTACCATAGCAACCGAGTCTGAGAATTCTGACAAACTATTCCACCACCGATTGCTTGTTTTGCTAGGAAGTCAACAGTTTCGTTGGGATCAATATTAGAGTGTCCTTTCACCCAATAAAATGATACTGTTGTGCCCAATGATTTCAGGTATAAAATTTCTGTTTTTATTTTCAGGATAATAGAATCCATTCTACGAATATTACAGGAAGTTCTCAGTGATTCAAGAACACTTCGCGAGTCCATCATTATATAATAATTGCTACAACCCATAACCTAAACCAAGGCCCCAGAAGCGTTAAGCTTGTGCGGGAGGGAGGGGGCGATTATTATTATTACGTAGGCCCTAAGTGCGGCTGCAGCCGACTTACAGATGGAACAGCGCAAATCCCACATTTGTGTCACAGCTAAGGAAAACTGCAGAAAACCTTAACCAGATCTGCCGGCGCCGGGAGTCGATCGCGGGGCGCTTGGGTGAAAGTCCGGCACGCCAGACATTACACTACCAAGGCTGTTACCATTGTAATGATATAAGGAGTGTTTCTGTTGTTTTTGTCTTTTAACGCTTCATAGATGGCAGTAGCTTCTGCGGAGAAAATTGATGCGTGGACCTTCAACTGAAATTGTTTCTAGTATCCTGACGATGGGCAAAAGAAAGCACAACCACAATGTTCTCTAGATTTGGATCCATCAGTGTATATAATGTTTGCATCGCCATGATTCTCCAAAATGGAGAGGTGTAATTTTTTGTCATGTACAGGTATACTCAGATATTCTGGAAAGAATATATTGAGTTTACTGTTAAAAACTATATGTTCTTTAAATCTAGTCAGAATAGACCTTTTTGTCTTTCCAATATAAATTTTATTACAGTTATTGCTTTTGACTTGGTATATTTCCGATTTCAATCATTTATCACTTTTATCTTTTGTATTGTCTAACAGGTTCTTTAAAGAGTTATTTGATGTATAACACACTCTCATGCCCTCAATCATCAAATGACTCTTATATACATTATTATACATACACACAGAAGAATTAGGTGATTTTAAGCCGAAAAAAGGTAACATCGTTACCGAAATACGGATTGACACTAGTCAAATATAGTGTGCGGTTGATCCGTTTAAAATATAGTGTTGTGATAGATCACAGTGATGAATGCTGAATGATGAAAGAGGTAGGAATTAAAGTGTAGTTATTAATCAAAGTGTATTTTAAGTTTTTTATTTTAACTATTTTCGAAGAGTCTTGTTATTTATAATGGAATTCCAGCCATGTATCATTAGTAAGTAAATTTATCGTAAATACAGTACAATTTACTAATTACTTTTGTTGTTTTACAGTGGAATCACGAAATTCGAACAGTAATGCTAGAACTGATAGTTAAATTCCATTCTAACAATATTTTAAATGGAATTAAGTTGATCCACCAATGTACACTAAAACAAAATGTGCGTTTAATCCATTTAAAGCCGAATCGCATTGTACATGCAACTGTAGTTAATTCTATGGTCGTGTGTACGTAATCAGATAAATGTGCCCTAAAGTAAATCGGATGAATTCGAAGCGAACATGAAATCGGTGAAATTTTGTTAAAAATTAAATTACGCCATTTGTTCTACTATAATGTGTACGAGGAGAATTACTTCCTTTCCGGTTGTTTATAAATATTTTAGAGAATTATTAAATCGGTTGAACACGAAGTTTTTAAATTAAAATGTAAAAATGTTTGTTTTTTCAGCACTAAAATTTACATTTTTATTGACTTAAAAATTAAGTGAATAAATTTAGGATGAGCTGACGAATCACTGCAACGTTGATGGAAGTGGTATCCGTTGCAAATTTAAATTAAAATTTTCAAGATCGAATTTTTCCTTTTTTTTCGTTAATTCTGATGAAATGAATGAAAAAATGTCATTTCATTTCTTCTCAAATTGGTTTTCAATTTTCACTTAAACTAAGATTCAAAGCAGGGCAAGATTCGGACAATTCTTAAATAAGGATAATCGTCCAATTACTGAGTTTTACTTTCGACTAAAAGGCATAGCTGCTATAAATCTGATGAAAAACAATTTCACCGGAAAAATCATGATAACGAAACAATCCAATTTGAAAAGAACGTAACTGGGGCTTAACTTAATCCGAGCGTAACCGCGCCTGCTGCATCCGCTGCTTCCTCGCCATTAAACAATCATTTGACAGCATCTGACTGATGAATTTAATTTTGGCTGACAAGTAAACAAAATAGGGGTTCTTAGAATGAATAGAAAGGCGAATTTTAAGCAGTTTTTCTCTGTCGCCCCATTCTTCCTCGAGGCGCTCTCCTGTCGTTCTTACACTCAATGAATTGTTTCCACTTGACGTTAAGATCGATTGACTCCAAGACTGATGTCTATTTTGATTCAATTTGTGTATTTTATTAAGCTATTGTAAGAGAAAAACTCCTTCTAAATATGTACGTGATCGGAACAAGTTTCCGATTCCCTACAGAAAACCCTGATATAATAGTTGTCGGGTTGGGGAAAAGTTCGAAACTTTCATGGTGGCACAAGCGGTTGATAATAAATAATTATCGCACAATGAAATTACATGATGTGGCAACCAACAACTTTTTAGGACTAATAAAACAGCGATTCGTATAAAATGTTTAGGGCTACATAAGTACGAAGCACTAAAAGTTTTAATTGTTCAATTACATCACATCATCTGTGTTCACAAACTCGTGCACTGTACGCGCAGGCGGTGGTGATAGAGGGGTAGTAGTGACGTTGGTGGTTTAGTATCGCATTAAATTGCCAAATGAGTGTTTTTAACGAGCACGTCTTGTTGGCGAGATAATAATTATTATACGCAACCTAGCTGAGTGTGATAACTATTATTATTTTCATTTTAGCGAACAAGAGGTAACCTGAAACATGCCATAAATTCAACACCCTTGTGAGTGTCTAAAATGACACCGTCCTTTTTAACATCAGAACTAAAATAATGAGGGTGTTTTTTTATTTTTCAGTGCAAAATATTTCATTTATTGTTTACTATATTGTAACTTAAAAAAATTCTGGCTTAACACATATGTGCACCATTTCTTGGGTTATATCTCGTATGATTGCGATAGACGATATAGAAATATAGATATCCGTGAGTTGTCATACAGTGTCAAAATCTACAATACTAGCTATCGTTCTCGACGTTTAATTACTTATTATAGACTGCATTAGATTTAGAAATTTATATTGAAATTGCTACTGGTTGGGATTTTGAAGACGATTCTCAACTTCTCATAATGCCAAGTCAAGTCAAGCACATTCGTTCGCCTTAAAAGATGATGATGTTAGACAATGTTCTAGTCTGTCTATAGTTGATGTAGGAATTACTATTTACTGCGAAAAGCGGCGATATCCATTTCGGTATAGATGTAGAATTTACCATTCGGCTCCAAAAGCTGTCATACATTCAATCGGTTTTGGCTGTGCAGTTCCAGTCGTCGGATTCTCAGAAATCGTCTAGAGACCTACACTTAAGGAACGCTGATGCGAAGATACATAGCCTCTCACGTTCAAGACAACTTCACCTTAACGGGTACACACCGGGATGCAGCTTCGTTGGCCGTATGGAGCAGCCTCGAAACGAAGCTCTTGTCAGGGGCACACCAAGCGTATAACTGGGAGATCGGGGTGGCAAAATCAAGTCCGCTACATGTGAGGTTGGACTCGATCGGGCAGTGGCCCCAACTAAGGCTGGGTGAAAGGACTTGTGATGGCATGAAAAAGGGCTGGAGGGTTTGGATGTACCTAACCTAGATTGGGGAATAGTCTTAATGCTGGACAAGGAACCCGGCGCTCGTTTGAAATAGGAGGTTCCGACTGGTGAGCACGTTTATATCTCCGACACTGACCTGGAGCACTAGTAGAGGGTGGATATGCAACCTCGCTCCGACCAGTGAGCTACTGGGAGCATATGCTAAGCATATGCGCGCTGATTGTGCGTACCTCAATTACTTCCTCTTGGAAGGGACGTGGAGATTAAGTCTAACGACAGGTGCTCCACGTAAAACACTCTTGGAATCTATTACACTGCTCAATTTACAATTCTCACAAAGCGCATACCCCACCATCACAAACATACACAGAAAACTTTAGTCTTTCAACAGCAGGGACCACTTATAAACTGTTGGTTGCACACCGCTGTTGCTACCAAGTTTATCAGGTTAGCTACCATTTTTCAACTGGAACTTTGGGTTGTACCTACCAACATTGGGTTGTAGCAGGATGAGCTGAGCAGACCACACAATAGAAATGGTGACCTATTCAATGCCAGGTATCTGGGCAACGGATTACTCAATGTAAGAATAAATGTGTGGTACAGTGACATGCGAGTGTCACTCGGCGAATATTCATAAACGTTGTAGAAGAAGCTCTGTTAACATGAGGACCGGTGTGGATGGATTAATTTCTTAAGGTCTTTACCTTATCTCAGGTAACGGGGGCGCGTTGTACCATAAAAGTATTGGTACAACGCGCTCCCTGACTGAGGAAGTGAGGTTTATCCCGGATGGAAGGCCAATGGGAAACTGCATACCACCAGGTACTGTGATCCGGATCACCACATGTACTGTACTGTAGCCTGAAGAAGCTCTTACATTACACTAAAGGGACGTTGAAACGAACACATAGCCCATCACACTCAAGACAACTTCACCCTTACGAGGGTCTAGAACGTGTAGACTTATACAAGAAGCTCTGACAAGGGCATACAAGGCCTATAACAGACAAAACTATTAAAAACCCACCACCACATTTGAGGTTAGATTTGATCGGGCAGTGGTCCGTAACTTCGTTGGGGAATAATCTAAAGCTGGACGAGGGGTCATCTCCTCCGAGAAAACGCCGACGGGTGAGCACGTTTATAGCTCCGGTACAGCTACAATAACAAAACAATAAATAAATCAAATATCTAGTTACTTCAAAATTGTTGGTATTTGTATTTTTACAATAACAGTGTGAATGTGATAGGCCTAAACTAGTATTGTAAAATGCCCGAGCCTTTATTTTTTAAGAATATTTCTGGAGCACAAACGAGAAAAACGAGAATAAATCTTCAAAAGTGAGCAAGACTAGATATAATATGCTTTTAACTTGCAAAGGTATACCCAAAATAAGGATAATTTCTTGAAATATTCTGAAAATGCTCGAATGTTCTACAATTTTCCTTTTCTCTTTTATAATGCTAGTTATAGTTAATTTGATTGTTGGAAGGTAATGTGTTGAAAAGTAATGTAGTACTGGAAAATATTAAACTGATTGATTATTTATATTAGAAACTCAGGTATGCTCGAGTATACTCCGACTGGCGGTTTTGACCAATTTGCAGGCCGTGGACACTGGACCGACCCTCAAATAAAATTTTACTAGTGGACACTTTACCAACTGTGGACACTACGCCAATGGCAGGCGGTAGATAAAAGTATCTAAGTGGATAAATATATAAGTGTTCATTATTTACGGTCGGCCTTTGCCGAACACTGTCGACCATGGACACTATGCCGACCGCAACCACTGGACACTTTACCGACCTCTGACACTAACCTAACCTTACCTATCTTAAGGTGATATTATAAAAAACATCGCACAGTTCATATTTAAGAAAACCTTATCAAAATCGATCAACAAATTAATTGGTTTTAGCTTTGGACGTTAACATCCCCATAAGAATTTTAACAATGGACGGCTATTAAGGGTCGGCGAAATGCTGCAAAGTGTCCAGCAACAACATTTATTTTAAGGAATAGGCGTAGTGTCAGCGCCGGTAAATTATCCACCGGTTGCTGTCGGTGTAGTGTCTACATTCGGCAAAGTATGTAGTTGCAAAATTTATTTTAAGGGTCGGCAAAAAAACAAAAGAGATTTTGTGGTGCCTGTAAAAAAGAAACACTGCATGCTTGCTTTTAAAATGCGATGCGACTACCGAAAGGCGGGAGCAGGCAAGGTTGTGTTTAGTTTGCCTTTTGAACACCCGATGCCGACAACAGCTGCGAGTAACACGTGTAAATTGTTGGTTTTATATTTTATTTTTAATGTTCTTGTTTATGCTCGTTTGTGCTCTATTATTCCTAAAATTCTCGAGAATTATGAGCATATTCTCGAACATGCTCGATTGTGCTCCCGAAGAGAACGTCCTCCTGATAATTCTTTCATTTACATCACTATCCTAATCAATGATTTGCCTAATTTAAGGGCCTGTTACGCTATCCTTATGCACTAAACCTTGTTTAAGCTTAAGATGCAGCTTGTCAAAACAAACACAGCCGGCCAATCTGATTCAAGTGCTAATGTTTGTTTGATGGGCTGCAGCTCGAAGGTGAATGCGGTTAGTGCTGAAACTCTGTGCGTTTGAACTCCATCCTGACTCCCATTACGCTAATGTGTGTGAACAATCAACAATGTACGTTAGCTATTTTCTTCTTCTTTATTACTACACTGTCAAGATACGTCATTCTCTGATCTTTCTGTACTAGTTATGTGCAGTTGTAGATAAAGTAGACGGATCAATTGTTAATAGAATCTTTATTAAGTTTTACCTTTAGTTTTTTTACAACTAGCAGAATTCTGAAAATGACAGAGAGTTAATATTTTTCAATAAAGTGAAAAAATGTGCAATCAACTTTTCACTACCGAACAGTTTATTAAGTAGTTCATGATTAAAAAATTGAAACGTCTATGCAAATTAAAACTTTTTACCTTTAGATTTTCAACTACATCTTTTCTAAACGAATACGCTTTGTTCGTATTTTACATAATAACGAAGCTGATTCCATTCCATATGAACAAATTTAATTAAAAGAGAAAAATTCAATAAAGTACCGTCCTTTAATTTGTAAAATTATATTTAAAATAAAAAGAGCTAAACAAGTTAAACAAGACAGAAATTCAATAAGTCTTATTGGAGAATGAGGAAGAGTAGAAACAAAAGGAACCGTCTTCGACGGCTGCGTCAGTAGGGAACGTTGCAAACGAAAAATTTAAAATTGCAGTAACCGGAGCCAAGGGTGACGTATTTTACTGGTGCTTACAGCACAAGTTGTCAGTTTTCAGTGCCTGAAAAGTCGCGATGAGGCGCACGCTGCTACGCTGCGCTGCAGGGAGAAGGACTAAGATGGATTATCCACGCTGCTACAGCCAAGTACTTGTCACCCCCGTGGTTTCGTTATCCTCCAATAACACTGCTCTTCATGCATTTACATTTTTAACTAACGCAATTTACGAACGGCGGCAGACGGAGGAAAGATAAGTGCCAATTTTTTCAGAGCGTGCCGAATATGAAACGGCGAGCTTAAGTATAATCGCTTTTAATCAGCAAAACCGCACGTACTGAATTTTTATTTTTGGTAGTGACACCTAGCACAAAACAAATAAGAGGTAGAGTTTGTATTACGTTTCCAATTTCCACTAATTTACTTATTCTTGTTATTTTTGCAAGAAAGTAGAAAATGTCCTGTAAAATACACTTTTCCTAATACGCTGGATAACTGATTCCTTCATATTAATTCTATTACCTACACAATTCATGCGATGCAAAAGAGGATGAAATACTAAACCGAAATAAAGGAAATATTTAATGAAGGCAAATCTATGAAATACTATGCACTACCATCACCATCATCATATCTATATATGTTCTCGTATGGTGTTATCACTGAAGAAAAAATCAGCATCTTCAATTATAAATTTGATCACTCTAACTTGTCTGTATTTTATTTCTTATTGAAATGACTTTGATTGTGCTGTTATTTTGAAGGATTTATCGGTTTGTTCATTGCTTTGCCGTTGAGATTATTCAAATTGGTAAAAATCTATTTCCTCATAAATATATTCATTTCTTCTTTTTCACATTAGTATCGATTTTATGAATGGTCGGTTATCTGTTGTAAGCCTCAAGCTGTTGTATATGCTTAGACTTTTTTGGATCTTCCTCTTTCTCATTCTCAGTTTTTGTAAAGTTTTTACTACCGTAATGGTAAAGTTTTCAATCAAATCCACCAGTTATTTATTATTTTGGGACTAAAAATGGGTCTTGACTAAAGTCTAAGAATAAGTCTGGGACTAAAAAGAGGCTACATCCCAAAAACAATGATTCGCGAACGAACGATTATGCTATGTATCGACCATGCTCCATCATATTTCACAATTAAATTTTGGTCGGAACAGTTTCACTGGGGCCCAGAATCTGTAAAGGATGACGATGATGCAATGTGCAAGAAAGATGTTAAACATGATTCTTGTGGATCGCCGCATAGAAGTCTCCAATGCGGCATTGAACATATCACAACCTCACGTTTTAATAATATTCATGATAAACTGGCGATGGGTATACTTTTGGCAAGATGGGTTCCCAGATTGCTGTTTCCCGACCAAAAGATACGACGACAATAAATTTGTCAAATTTGTCTGAAATTTTTGGAAGCTGATTCCGAGTCCTTAATGCGAATAGTAACCAGGAATATGATTTAGGTGCATCTCGGAATCTATGTTAATGGATTCTGAAGCTTTCAAACAATCTTTATCAGGAAAACAGATGGCAACCATATTCTGGTACATGCAAGGTGTTTAATTGATTAAATATATGCCTACAATCACTGCAGAAGTTTACGCTAACACCCTCCAAAATCCGTGCAGTTTTGCTTAATTGCAACTTTATTAAGCTACGCCATCCATTATAGCTCAGATCTGGCACCGTCCGACTTATATCTGACTATCTGAAACCTAACAAGAAACCTCTTTGAAACAGACAAGCATTTGAAAGAGACCATCGAGAACTATCTTGACACCAAGGAAAAAACATTTTTTTACTGACATTAACTCTTTGAAAGACAAATGGAGCAAATAATTTGATGTAAGGGGTGGGAGGTTATTGAAAAATAGAATTCTTAAAAATACCTTCATAGTCATCGATAATTTTTCTAGTTAGAAAACGGTAGAATATAGATTAATCACGGTCAGCTATATTTATCGTGTTATAAATATTATTTCTTTATTAAAAGCAGATGCATTATATAGTTGAATTCGTTTACCATGGCCAAATAGTCGTTTCTAAATAATCCTAACTACAGAACAGTGAAGATATTTACTTACTAAAATCAATTTGCGTTATTAATTAATAATTAATAATTACAAGTCAATTGTAATAATTATAATTAACTATGACAATCTTCTTTGTTGTGTTAATTAATTTTTTAACAAGATAATGTATTTATGTCATTTATTACAATGACGTGTATGATATATTTTTCTTTTATCATTCAAATGAGGGCATGTTATAATAGTACTTACTACTTCTACCCTTATCTATGTACCTATCTTATTCTTCATAATTAATTTTTATTTATTGTTATTTAAAATTCATACTGTTGTTAAATTTATTTATGCAACACATTTCCAAACATAATCTTTTTTTGTATTGTTTTCTATTGCCAAAAGTTTTGTTTTATGAAATTTAATTTTATGAAATTCCTGATTATCCAAAATCCTATCAATTTTATTTTTGTGCTTATTGTCTGCACTGTAATTTTTGAGAGGTCTGACCAACATAACTAAAATCACAATTGTTACAGAGAATTTTGTAAACTGATTTATGTTGTTTATTATTAGGTGTAGCATCTTTTAATATGTACGTAACGCCAGCACCCCCACTTCAATTAAATTCAAAAATTATTAGCTTATAATTAAGTACTAATTAAAGACTAATTTGAACCAACCAAGAAAATTTGTGCCTATTTTTGGCTAAAATTTTTGAATTTAATTTAAGGGATTTTTAATTGAAGTGTTGAAATTAGAGTTTAATTTGTACTTAATTATAGACTAGACATTTTTAATTTTAATTGAAGTTGTTGACTTTAATTGAAGTGGTGGTGATAGCTTCAACTACTGCCAGCACCCCTATTCTTAAAACTTAAATTACGGCTAAATGGGGATAGGCACAATTTTTTTGTTGGTACAAATTAGTCTTTAATTAGTACTTAATTATAGGTTAGACATTTTTAATTATAATTAAAGTTGTTGAGTTTAATTGAAGTGGTGGTGCTAGCTTCAACTACTGCCAGCATCCCCACTTTTAAAACTTAAATTACGATTAAACGGAGATAGACACAATTTTTTTGTTGGTACAAATTAGACTTTAATTAGTACTTAATTAAAGGCTAGAAATTGATAAAATTTCTATATTCTAAAATTTTTGAAAGCTTTGTTGTTTATAATTATTATTTGTATTTTTTTTTCAGTCAAAATCACGTTTTCATTTTGATTGCTGATATGAAAAAAATTAAAATCTATATAACATCCTAATAATTTTTTCCAAAATACTTTTGTTATAATTCCTAATTGTTAATAAAGTATCTAAAATGGAACTGCGTTAGTATTTTCTTCTTCAACGGTAAATTTGATTTTTGAGTGGAAGTTATTCAATGTATTAAGAATTTTATCTGTTTTATCATTAGGTTATGATGCAAATAATATCATAGATAAAGGATAAAAAATAACCATTATTAATTGACTACTACACTCAATTAAAAAGAAAAAAAAAGCATAATATGTTGTTGGAATTTATGACTTTGACTTCTTTGGGCTTTGAAATTGTTTGGAGTTTTCTGGATTAAGATAGAGTACAACTTTCAAACTTTTTTTTGTCTTTATTTTGATAATTAAGTTTTTGATAGTTTTAATTGTTTGTATTTTAAATTTAAATACTTTCGCAAACTATGTAGTTAGATACTCTTATAACCAATTAGTTTTTAAATCAAAGAAAGGTTAAGTGTTGTGATGCGTTGATTGTTAATCTTAGAAGTACTGAGTGAAAGACTTGGTGACTAGCATTAGTTTAGTCTAGTATGTAGAGTAGCAGTCTTAATAATATTAATCAGGAATTTAATTACCTAATTAATATGAAATTAGCATTCAGTCACTCAGTTTTCACTTAAGATCAAATTCAAATTTTTGTTCTTCGCCAAAGAAATTTAATTTGAGTTCAATCAAACCTAAAATTTCTAATTTAGCAAACAAAATCGAAAGCCACTCACATTGGAAAGTTCTTATGGTAACCTATTACCTAAAATACAAAATTAATATTTCGTACTTATTCATTTCGAATATCATTAACTTAATAGGGTTAAATAGTAAAACGTTGGCGTCCTTCGGCTTCCAGGAAGAAGTGAGACAGAAACAACACATTAAAGGGCTAGATACCCTTCATCTCGCTTAACTAACTTTCCACATCATAAAATCGTCTGGACGCCAATATTACCGTTTGCTAAATATATATTTTCAGGCGCCCTTGAAACTTGCTGTTATCTCGTCCAATCAGCGGGAATATAATGTGCGGCAACAAATTTTCCCCGATGAAAGCTTAAATATGATAAACAATGCGTATAGGCAGTAATACAGAGGATATCCACTAATCTAGGATAAAGCGCGGGGGTCAGCATTGTCCTAACGGCATCGTTATCCTAGAAAATGTTCCAATAAAATGCCGGAGCACTGGAATCCTTTAATTTTGTGTACGGCTCTTATGAACACAGTTTATGTGGGGGGGATTAGTAAAACGTACTTTCATTTTAGGTTAAAATATTATTCCGAATATTTTCTCCCTTTTTTATTTTCTTTATTATTTTTTTTGTAGGTCGCTATGTAGATTTCTGTTTATGTTTGAAATAACTGATTTTAGAAACAACAAAAAAGATAATATAAAGTGAAAAGTTTACTATCGGATTTATACCAACTAAAAGTTTATGTTTAAGGATTGTGATTATTATTTAAAATATTGCCTTCCCTCCTAACATAATTACATCAATTATTCTTATCTATAAAATAAAGAACAACCCTCGACTTAAATATTGATAATATAGCGGCACTGGGAATAAATTACGACTATAAAGTTAGTTAACTTGAAAGTTTAACTTTCTTAAACTTTCAAAGAGAACTTTGATATTAAA
This sequence comes from Agrypnus murinus, assembly GCA_929113105.1. Lineage (NCBI taxonomy): Eukaryota > Metazoa > Arthropoda > Insecta > Coleoptera > Elateridae > Agrypnus > Agrypnus murinus. The sequence continues at coordinate 61,456,434 of OV816031.1, read as the reverse complement.
TTGTAGGAAATATTATCTACCTGTTCTTTAATTTATTTTAATTGATGATGATGAATTTTGTTATTTTGAATGTATTTCTTTGTAAAAGTTTTAACGAGCGAGATAGGATGCCGTTTTTCTTTTAAAGTGTAGAAATTTTATTAAATTATTACAATGGCTCTGAAATAAAACCTTGCCAAATGACTTGTTCTTGAATGCGTTTTGGATACTACTCAAGTGAGATTTGGAATTGGTTCAATAACTACATGCAGCAGAATTTATTTGAAACGGACGCTATTCTTTAGGATTTGTTTCACTAGGAGTAGTTTCTGCCAAATTACCCCAAAGAGAACTATAAAAATTTAAATAAACATTTGTTTAAATTGGAGATTTATATACCATTAACTATTAGATTTACTTCTATTGAACACTGCACTGCATGCAATATTGGCTTATTGCACACTCCTCACTTTAAAAAGGCTCATTGAATAATTGTGAAGCTTCTGTTAACCTCTGTAGATGTAAGCTCTGATTATATCTTCTAGTCGACATCTTTTGATGGAGTGTAGCAGTGGTCGTAAGGAGAGGGTTAATTGTAGAATCGGACTTACTTACGGATACTAAAATACTAGTCTAAAAGGATTACTGACATACACATTTTCTATAAGTTATTTGTAACTGTATTTTATAACATCTCATTTTTTGAGAACAAAAATATATATTTATTTTAGTTTGAAAAAATAACGCAAATGTATTTACAATGGGATCCCAAATTAAGTTAAACTGTAGAAATTTATAAACCGAGTAGGTTTCCGATGATCATTAACTGTTAAGTTGTGTATGTTTTCTAATATAAGTGTGGAATGAAATGTTGTAAACGATTTTTATGGAGTTGATTCAATATACAAAGTTTAAAACTACTATACATTGCTACAGTTCGGCACGAGAAATTATTGCTGTTTCATTCAGTAACAAAACCCTTAGAAACCGAACAATATTTATAACGAATTAACTTTTATATTTACTGTAATAAGAAGTGATTTTATTTTGATTACAAACTCGATCATCGCTCAATGACGACCAAACATAGTAAAATACAATTTTTAAACTGCTGCCTTCGAGGCTGTTATCTTCTTAGGGAAAAAGGTGTGCAGGTAGTTCAGGAGCTAGCTGTAAGTGTCAGCAATTTTGATGTGAATAAGTGATGTTTATGATCACTAGAATTCTGTTTAAGCTTTGACCTGTGAGTGATAAAGTAAATTGAGGTGATTTTAGAACACTAGTCTGAAAGGATTACTGACGTACACATTTTATAAATTATAGTTTAAGTTATATAAGTTAAGTTATATAAGTTTAAGTTATTTGTAATTGTATTTTCTGAGGTTTAATTTTTTGACAACCATAATATATGTTACGGCCAAAAAGGTAAAGACGGACAATCATGTATGTAGCCGGGATACAACGTTAATGACCGGATGTATTTGGTTGTTTACGTCAATGGCCAGCCAATGACGTGAATGCCCAGCTGGTTGGTTAAAGACGTCGTCTCATTCGATTTACTACGACATTGTAGTAAAACGGGCCAATGTCGATAATGACTGGCCAATCTCGAAAATTTAATAGAAGCATATTTGCCAAATATCTAATAAACTTCAACTAACACATAACCTATCAACTAATCTGAAGATTAATTATTAATTGAAAGGCCTTAATATTTAATAGCCAAGCCGCAGGTGAGGTTAGGTTAGTTTTAGTTAGACGTTTTACGTTAGGAGACTGGGCGACCATTAACGACATTGGCCGGTTTACTAGATTGACCGTAACATTAAGTCTTTATTTTCAAGATTTCCTACTTTATCGATGACCGTTGACGATAATAACCGGCCAATGTTATTTCCAATATTAATATTAAACATTGTCCACATTTACTGGATATTTACGTCAATTGCCGGCTTTTAACGTCTTTAACAAACCTAAATGGGCTATGACGATAATGCCAGGTTATTAACGACATTGACCAGGTTACCACATTAACTGCAACATATACATTTTAATTTAAAAAAATTTAACGCAAATGTATTAAGAATGTTAGAAGTGTGGAATGAAATATTGTAAACGATTTTCTTGAAGTTCATTCAATACACAAAGTTTAAAACTATTATTCATTGCTATAGTTTGGCACGACAATTTGTTGCTATTTCATTCAGTATCACAAACCTTAGAAATCAATAAATAATAAATAACAAATAATTTAACGTTATTTAAATTGGAGTACTTTTCCAAATTGTAGGTCCTTATTTTGCTTTTAAAGTATAACAATAACAATTTGGGTGGCACTTTTCTATTGTTTAATCATTTTTGCTTCCTATCTGCAATTAGTAAGCTTTAACACTTGCAATTAACACCTACTACCGCTGAAAAAAATTTGAATCAATAAGACGTCTCTGCCGGGAAATATGTTCAAATACGTTTATTATTCGTTTAATGTTTAGAGGAATTTTTTATTTGACAGTAATAGTGTGGGACATTTATTTACAATTTGAGTATAGTTTTGTGGAAACATCTTTATTTTTTTTAGGCAACCGTTCACCTAAATTTCTAAATTTATTTCAGGAATGTTTAAAATTTGTAAATTGTAATTTAAGTAAAAGGATGAATTGATTTACGATAAATGTTGAAATAATTTTGTAAGTAGTACGAAACCGATAAATGTTTGGCTCACAAAAGCATAGTTCCTGCAAATTCAGTTTTATTTAACTGAGTGAATAAACATGTAACTATTCAACGCCTCGATAGAAACTATTACTTCTTAGAGTTGTTCTTGTGAAAGTGTAGTTGGGAACTGCCCAAGTAACTGTAATAAGTAAATTTTCTAGCGAAGTTTCCTTGTACATCCAGAATTTCTAAAGCACTATTTTGAAACCTTTTACATAAAACTTTGATATTTTTTAATTGGCTACTCGAAATCAGATTTGTTGGGAAATTGCAAAATTCTGTTTGAAAAGAGTAAGCAAACAATTTCCATAATAATAGTGTTTATAAAGGATGAATGTGGGAAATAAATTGCCCCATTTTGTATTTACCCAAAAATCAATTACTCTCTTTTTTGTAGCTTAAAATTTTGACATTGTACACATTTTACAATATTTAATCTTGGTGGTGCCATTAACACAACAATAATCACAATAAAAGATATTGTGTAACCAACACAAAAGGGATAACACAAAGCGAAACATCTTTATCTTTTCCCTTAGTGCAGCCGCTTTTTCTTGAAGCCTTACTTCAGGCCTAATCTCCCAGAGAAGAAAAAAGGCAAACATAAAAAAGAATCCTACTAATATTAATTATATATACACTCCATTAATTAGCTCGACACTAAAACCCAGCAAGAGGATTAAGAATTTTTTTTTATTTCCAGGTGCTGCCGTAGCTTCCCAGTTATTCTTCGATGGTATTAGTAAATTAGCTTCCCAAGCACAGCAAGGAACATGGGGTAGTTGCGACGATATCGGTAAGTAAATTCAGTAAATTCTGGTTTTCTGGAAAATTTTGTGCACAAAATCGTCTGACGGTATATTTATCAACGTTATCCCCTCAGTTTTTAATTACTTTTGCTCGCATAAAAATAAGTTCTTGCCTGTTTTCTGTTTTACCTAAATAACTTGGACAGGTCGAGTGATTAATCTCACCGGAAATTTAATAATACAGCTACTAGGAGAAATTGCTCCAATAAAAAAACAACGTGGAAAATCTAGTGTTCGGTTAAAAAACGCCGTCAACGCAAATTTTCAATCTTTTTTTTTTATGTTGTGTATATCAGAGAACCTTTTAAGGTTATTAATAATTGTGTATAGACCTCTATCGATATTCCCCAGGCAAAAATTGTATACATTGTGAACGTGAATATAACCATATAAAAATCTCTAAAATTGGCACTTTAAATTAATTTTCGGGCGGAGAGTTTGTCGATTATATTATAACCTAAGTAGCGAGATAGAAAATAAATTGGATCAGCTTGAAATTTCCAATAAACTCTGGCTGTGTTTCCGGTATAGATCTTCGACGATTCAAAGGGCAGGCGGCAAAATGCATCGACTTTCCTGCTTCCCCTCCCTCTTGACTTTTTTTTTATTAAATTCAACTTCCGTTGCAACTTCAATGGAAAATAAAGAAGTTACACCTTTTAAATAAAAAGCGCACAATAAAAGGCGAACACGTTAAAATATAAAAAAAGGAATAAAGCAGCTCTTATTATTCCTATATTATCCTCTTCGCGTCCTTTATGGGGTCAACGTGAAATGTCAGGCTGTTTTCATCCACCCTGCTTTTAATACTAGGCTTAGGGAATTTCCACCCCATTTATGAACTTTAGTGCAACATTTGTTAAAGTAATGTGAATCTTTGTGTATCTGTTTTGGCTCCTTCCTGCTGTTACATATTTCTTGTGCACTAAATCGTTTTTAGAGTAAAATCTAATTTTGCGCGAAAATTAATTTGGGTGGTGCTTAAACAGCAATAAACGTAAATTTTGCTATCAAAATCGATAAGCGTTAAGATATCTAGAAGTTGTACATGTGGTTTTTGCAAACATATGGCGAAAGAATTTAACGCAAATGAAAAGTTTATTAGCAGGGAAATTTCTGTTAGAGAATTTGAAGAATGATAGATCGTCACGATATTTGATTATACTAGGGAGAATTTACTCTCACGATAATATTTAATAGGCAGATATGCAATTGTATTTAACTACCCGATTTAATGGTTTGCACTTTTAAAATAATAAATTGTTCTTATTGAAAGTAAATTTAGTTAATTAATTCTAACATGCACACAAAAACTCTTTAAGCAGATAAAGGATATGTGGGAATCCAGATTTTCATAGAAAATAGGTAATTTTTCTGACATCTTAACGATTTGGGGGATTGTTTTTGCATTTTTTTAACTTAATAAAATTTTGTTTAATTTTAATGTTATAAAATAATAATCTAGAACAGACAAAATATGTCGTATAGAAGGTGTATACAAATGTATAACAACTTACCTGTTCAAATATAGTTGTAACATAAAATTTATGTTAACGAGATATATTTATTTTGTAGTCTTATTGAATCTTAGTAGTTTTAGTGCAAATATGTATAGTGACATTATAACCACAGACTTGATACACATTTTAATGTAAAGGTTGGATCTTGTTGCTGGAATCACATAAAACATGCTTGACAAACTGCACTTTTCGAGCGTTCAATTGAATTATGCAATTTGGCTTGTATGTCAAAGTTGTTGGCATCTAAAAACATTCAGATAATATTATTGATTAAATATTTAGATTTCTGGAGAAAGGAATGTGTAGAAAGGTGTTGTAATGAAATTAAGTTAATTATTAGTAATAAGAAATTGTTTTTTCGCCGACATATAAATTAAGCGTATTATTCTATTTTTTAACCCAAGTATTGTATATGGTTGAATTTAGAATTTTAGAAGTTTATATAATTAGTTTTTGCATTAATGATAGTTTATATATAATAATCGGGTTATGTAAAGTCTGAAATGTCAAGATTTTTATGTTTTTTGAGAGAATTTTTTGTTTCGCATAAGAGTATAAAAAGGGAATCTATTTTTTAAGAATTAAGTAGCAATATTCGATCAGAGGAACAAGATGTGTTTCTTGCTACATCAATACATACAATTAATATTGTAAGGTTAGAATCCACCTTTAAAAATAATAAAGAAGTAAGGTTATGTGAAACGTCAATAATATATAATTTTGTTTGAAGTGTGTTTGAATATATAGTTGTTCATCGAATATAATAAGGTTTTTTAAGCTTTTAAAAAATTATTTTAAAAATGATAACATTCATAATTTTATTTAATCATTTCAAATTAAATTAATTTTGGAAATATCAAAAGAAAGTATCGAATTTTATACCTGTTTAATTGAAAGATGGTCCCATTTTAAAAAACAACGGTAATTTGGTTTTCAATTGGTCTGGAATTTAAATTTGAATCCATCAATATTTTCATAATTCGATTGATGTATAGAGATCATAGGAGTCAGAATCATTTTTGACAGAATTGTTTAGATCAGAGAAGGGAGCCGATTACGAGTTGGTTGCGCCATATTTAAAAAGGAAAAGCAAGTTATTGAAACAAAGTTTAATTTAATTTAATTTAGATAGCTACATTATTATAGAAATTATATTAATTATTATAGAAAATAGATTTGTGATCTATATAATATTTCAATATCATATATCAATTCTATATAATATCAAATTTAAATAATTTTTGCTGAGATATTCCAGTAAAATAATAAATGAAAAGATTATCCCTTAACATAATTTTTTTATTTGTTATGAAATAATAAGTTTAATTTGATTTTGTCTCATTTGTAATTTATTTCTGAATTTCTTCAAAATATAATTTGGTATCAATTTTGTATTTTCTTTTTATGTGATTAATTAAGATATTTTTAAATAAATAAAAAAATGTCAACGTATTATTTTCAATAAATCATTTGTAGGAGGGTGTATGAATTTTGCATGGTTATTTAATAACTAAATATTTGAATAGTTAATCTTCATGTTCCCTCTTTCAGTTTATGAAAGCTATTACTAATAAAACATTCTAATTTTTCTTTTGGTTAAATTAAAAACTTAAACCAGCCTGATCGTATAATAAATGCCCGAAGCCATTTCGGTTTTTTAAGTTTTTTAGGTAATATAATAATTATATTTAATTATCTTTTAATAAGTGTTTAAAAATTTCCATTTGACTAACCTCTCTATATTTTTATGTAAACTTAAATGAAACGTCAATAATTTATGTCGCATATGTTTTTTTTATAAAATATATGTACGAAAATCATCGAATGTTATACACTAAGGAATCTTGGTTGTATTCAAATGTTGCTTGTTTGAATCAATTTCAACTGTTAGAGATTGTACTTCCATATTGGAGATTTTGAACAATATTTAAGGAACTTATTTTTAAATATTTAAATTTGAAACCAAACAAGCTGGCGCTCATAGGCAACCATAGTTTTATTCGAAGCTACCAACCTTTCAATTTTTCCATGCCCGAAAATAATTTTAGTGAGCAATTGTCTCAACTAAATTTTGACTAGCTAAGCTATGGTTATTTATTTGTTAAACTAGCATAAGGTCTCCAGGTTCAGTCGTAGAATCTTGGAAGCATTAATTTTGTATTGTTGTATAGCTGTTACACTTTTTGGCGCCTCTGAACTTTGGGAGTGAATTTTAACTCAGATTTAACTAAATTCTAAGTAAATTGAGTTTGTGACTTAGTTTCTTGTTGCATGTGTGGGTTTAATTGTTTGGTACTAGTTTTCGAAACATCTCTCAACCACAGTTACTCATTAACTAGAAATTTAGTATAGACGGAGTAGATGTTCGTGATCAAGGAAAAATGTCTGCTTACTATTCCGTGTCGGAAGAAAAAGTGTCCATGTTGTACTCACATTGGCTCGTCATTATCAAAAGGGTTTTGTTGTGCTTTTGAGGTATTGATATTTTTAAAAGATACGAACCTGTATTAAATGTGTGAACGATCGATATTCCGTCAACGACGAACTGTCGAACGTTATAGTGCTTTGGTGACATTTAGGCGCCGTATTACTTTGAGAATTTTGACTACCAACTTGGCCTAGAGCTTCTCGCGGCGATGCTCATTTAAAACCGATTAGGCATGTATAATATATGTCACGCTGTAAGAGAAGCCTGGCTAAGGTCGCAGCTCTACAGCTGAGAAATGTCACAAAGAGCTGATAAAACACAACGACAGTTCGTCACTAGGCCGTTCTTCAGTTCTTCCCACACGCTCCGTGAGTCAACTACGGTTCTATTAGTCATGTAATGTATTTCTTATAAAAAGATATAGGTTAAGTGATTAAGTATACATACAATAAACTCTTGTGCTTATGCACCCTCTCTTACTTACATACACGCCCTCTTGCCGATACGCTTACGTACATGAAAATTTTTTAGATCAATAAACACTTTTTATAATACTTCAACGAGCATAATCTACGCAGACTTTTGTAGGCGTCGCCTAGTAATGTGATTTTATGCACGAACATAGAAGCTATTTCCATCTAGGTCCGGGTAATGGTTCATGTTCTTTTGAGTTGTTTATGAATCTCTCGAAAATACACTTGAAATTGTTTTCAACTCAAGTATGGTTTTCACAATATAAGTTCCTTTCAAATCAATGGAATTAGTCAAAATCACTCCATCTGTGGTGTGCTAATTTTTCATTCGCTTGATTGTAACGGTTCGTTTTTTTCAACTGTATGTATAATAGACAAAGACCCTTAGTGCGGTCCTGCATATTATTGTATATTTTTCTTGATTTAAAATCGAACGTCGAATCTACAGCTTTAAAATACATTGGGTTGAAATATTTTCTAGTAAAAAAAATACCGACAAACAAAATCTTCTAGAATAAAATCGTATAGATGGCCACCTGCAAATAATATTGGGCTCTTTTTAGTAAGTTTGTTTAGGGGGAATCTCCGAAAAGTTTTCGGTGGAAATGTTCTGGAACAATGTGACGTAATTATCCCTCATTGCTTTAGGAAAATTCCGGCATTTCTTTTACTGGTTTATTTAGAAATTTGCCCTTCCGAAAACCACACGATCGCCGAAATATTTTCAATTTTGAAGCAAGTCCGCAAAATACATTAAGAGAGTGCGGAGCTCTGGAATATATTATCGTATACGTACAGGGGTTGTTTTGCTGATAGCACTTCCCAAATACAGTAACGTGTTTAGTTGTGAAAAATACTGAAATCTAATTTGATTTAATTAGAATCGTTATTATAAATACCGTACCGAAATTTAATAATTAGTTTCGTATAATTTAAAGAGTTATAACTAAAGTGTAATAAGTGTTTTGTTACCGTATTCCAGTTCTTTTAATAATTTCCAGAGATCAATAATACTGTTATTATTAATGAAGAATTATAAATATCGATTTAAACATAACGTAATTAAGTTTATATGGAATCTTGTTTTTAATGCAATTCAAAAAACGGTTAAAAGTGTTAAAATTAAATAACTTCTAAAACAACATATAACATAAGTGTTGTGCTACCTTTTTCATAAAGAAAAACATTTTAATAATCAATCATATTAACCAGTGGTGGTTTTAGAAAAACTTTTATTAATTGAAAGTAACTAACAATTATTGAATTTATATGGTTGTTCCGGTTACTTAAAAAAAATTTAAAAGAATTTTAATGAAAATAGTAGTAAAACAAAACAATTAGTGTGAACTTTAATTCTTTGGTCTGCAGTAAGAAGCGGTGTCAGTAATTGAGGTGTTTTCCAGATTTTGCAGCTTCATCAAGCTATTAAGCTGCGAACTGAAGAACACTATTTTGTTAAAGATTGAGTAAGTTGTATAATTATTGATGTATTAATTTTGATTTCTACCTGTATGTATATTTTCCCGCCGTTAAGAACTCTTAGGTTGGGTATTTATTTTTTTAAATTTACAATTATGTCTTAAATGAAAAACTTTTTATCTTTGACTTTTATTTTTATTTCATTTATAAATAAATTTATTTTTGAACTTAACCATACTAAATGATAATGGACCAGATATTTATGAAAGTCTTTAATTATATTTCAACTGATTTGATTTTTGACTTAACTGAACACGACTAATCTTTGAATTAAATTTAATAGATATGATACCGGTTTCTGTTTATGAGTTTCATATTATTATTATAATTAATAATCCATTTTAATAATCCCTAGACTTTCCTAAACAGATGGCGCCCAAATACTTATTTTTGATTATAACCAGCTTTATTCCTTTTTTTATAATCTGTGAGCTATGGAAACATTACTCGCGTCCTGAACTTAAATTTATTAAAAGATATGTCTCAAGCAGCCGGAGCATTTATGATTTGTACAATAAGTATCGAATATTTTGTGTGTAAATAAATATTTTGTTTTAATTAGTATCTAATCGCAGGGCCTTGTCGTTTAATTATGTTATAATTGGCGTCCAAGTGTGAGACATTCATTTATTTTTGTGTTAAAAATATAGTGTTATATGATTTCCAAGAAGTTATCCGTGGTAACCAACAACGACATCCATCCAAAAGCCAACCTCATATGTACTCACTTCCGATATAATTATACGCGTAACAGTCATTCCATCTACATTTTATGTCTTTAGTAAGACCTTTTAATTGCCTTCTGGCCTTTATGAAAGTTTGTGATATAGTTTAATGCATGTCTTGGGATTTACTTTATGCTTCCTTGAATATCATCCTGTAATTTATTTAACTCTAATAAAGAAATAATCAGAGAACTAATCACAAAGTTTAATGCAATATGTAAATAAGATATATGTACTCGCATTACTGTCATCCTACTTCATCATTAAGCAACCCCACGTCATATCATCTGCTACATTTATGAAACATTCGACAGACTCTTGAATATTTTCAAAAAGTCATTACAAATCCTCTCTGGAACGCACACTATAAATTATGCATAAAAAAGGTATTTTACAACGATCAAAACTTTATGACCTTATCTATGCAGATTGACCCGTTTAACTTATCTAAACCTCAAAATCCTGGATAGTATTTGAGTTAATAGGGGTTTTCCAAACCCCTAGCATGTAATCAACCGTTATTAGGGCGCAGATAGGTAGCAGCTATTGATGAGATTTTACTAGCTGGCGTTAATGCAATCTGTTCGAGAAAGTTATAGCTTCGAAGCTACTAACTAAATTTATATCTGAAAGTTATTTTTGTTCCCTTCTTTTGGAAAAATAAAAAATATTTTGAATACGTAACGCGATTTAAGATTAAATAGTTGAAAGAGTATTCAAGGCTGGGATTAGGTAGCCCTCTTTATATTCAAATCTTAGACATTTTCTGGCAGAACATCTCAATTTTGTTCTCGTACTTAGCGTGAGCTTATTATTCGCACGGTTGCAACCAATATAAATGCAGATAAGGTTATATGTATGCACCTCGTTTTCCGTTTTCTTGAGCTTGGTGTTTATCCCTAAACTGTACCTCTAGCGGCAGAGTTTTCTCTTGGTTGTATGTTTTGAGTTCTATAGGCTTGCTTTGAGAACCCGGCAGCACAAATGACAACACGTCCCGTATAAAGCCCCTTTTATGAGGTGAGACTGTTAGTAGGTTTTTAGTCTAGTTTTTTTTACTTCTTTCCTCGTTCGTGTGCACTCTTTTCTTATGGAAGCAAATTTCCGAGCGTTTTACCTTTGCTTTGTTCACAGGGTTAAGGTACATTTATTAATAAAGGAATTGTGCCCAGGAGAGAATATAGCAAGGCGAACGAATATGATAAATGAGGGAAAAGTTGGTCCTTTATCTTTCACCCTTTTGTCGTCTCGTCGTATGGAGCGTGCAGGAAAGAAGCTCTAGAGGGTGCACTAGTGTGTATGTGTGCGTGCGTTGTCGTGCACGCTGCTTAACATGCAAATATATAAATTTCCGGATCCGCGAGAAAACAATAGCTAAGGAACGCCGACGTCGGTAGCAGATTATGTTACAACGGAATTAAACCAAATCTCAAGCTGATGTTACCACAATCAAATGAGAACTAGAATATCTAGTTACTTGTTGTTTGCAGCTCGCTTTCATTATGAATTATAACAGACTTGTCATTAATTCTGCTTCGCACCCCTAACTTTCCTAACTAAAATGTAAAATTTAATTTAAGCAAAGCAAAATGAATCTAATTCACGCAGATACATTTAAAAAAGATGTTGTCAAAGGGAAGAAGGGTTTGTGTTCAAGTTTTAATGAATCAAAGTTATGCCCGGAACTTATTTATTAAATAAGTAGTAACTTATATTAAACAAAATATAGTTTTTGTAGCTTATTATTATTAGAAGAGGAATATTATTTTGCAAACACTGTACAATTATAATAAAAATAAAACGAAAATCAAGAGGTATAGGTCTGTCGACATTACAATAGTAAAAATAAGAACCATTGAATTGATTATTCAGCTTAAGCTTGAATTTGCTCACCACCGCTGAGCTAGTCAAATACCGGGTAAAACAAGCTAAAAAGTTTTTTAGGCATGGGAAAATTGAAAGGTTTGTGATTCGAATATAATTGAGGAGCAAACATGAAAAACCACTTTGCATAATTCTGAGATATTTGCTGATATGTGATACCGCAAAATCTGTTTACCCTAGAACAAAACCAAATACGGCACCACAAAGATACGTGTGTCTATTGTAATTACACCTATTGTCATTTAACTGACTTTTGTATTGTGGTTGTACAAAAAAAAAGAATTTTGGATTTAATTGGATTTGCATGAATGATTTGGATTTACCTGCTTTTGCTTGAAACTCACGATATAACTTAATCTATTTTGCTATAAAAGTTAGATTTTATAACTCAAACGTTTATTATCAAAAAGGTATAGTGGTAATATGTAAGCATATAACTAAATCTGAACAGCAGTTTCATCCTCTAGGCAGTCATAGACCTGCGTGGAATCCTCATCTTCGCCCATGTTTTCTTCATGTTCTGTCCCAAAAAGAATATTCTTATACCATTTCAAATTTTCGTCCTCTTCCCACTTTCCCCCAAAGTGTTGGTGCATGAGATGGGCTACCGATTTTTTCTTTTTTTCTGAAATACCGTAACCCGAAGGTAACTCTTCTACTTCTATGTCATTGACATTCACTTTTGGTTTCAAGAGTTTTTCAGGTTTCTCATAACCTGTTTCAAACACAAAGTTTGGGTAGTAAAATGCTGTAACCACTTTTCTGGAAGACCTTTTTAAATTAATTCTTTTATATTCTGATATACCTACCCGTAACCTTTTTATTTGTCTTTGGAGTCCCTTGATGTCAAACAATCTCTAATCTTTTCCTAGTGATCTGACTATCCCAAATTTAGAGTACAAATTTTCATACTCCTGCTTAAAGGTGATCGTGGAATGCTTTCGAAGACACTTCTCTACTCGCCCAAACACCCTGTCTGCTGGCATTACGCTGCAGCCTCGAACAGGGTATGTAATCTGCATTTCTGATACTGAGGAGGAGAATTTACTGCAAGAAAATAAAAGAGAGCATGAATAATATGCGTGTTTTTGTTTTGGCCCCCGCAACCATCACAAAACAAACGAATAGTATTAATTCTATCTAAATTCAAAGTATCTAGATGTGCAAGCACAGCAGAGCCTACTTCTATGGATCCTCTACCTGCTTGATCCTCTGACCGTGTAAAATATGGGCTGTTTAGAATCTGGTTGAACACAACATAACGCATACCAGCTAACTTGGTGGCTATAAAAGGCGTCACTAATGGGTGTCTTCGGAAAGGCTGGACCTACTGGAGATCGAAACAGATAGTTAAAGACTTATCTGGAGTTTGGTTAAGTAATTTATAAAAGGTGTTAGCTCTTTGTTTATGTAGTTCAGTCCTTAGTTTATTCTTTTTCTCTAATTCATTCTCCGTTTTTATTTTATAGCTTAATCGTGTGCACATCCCGCAACTATCTGCTGCTGGTGAAGAAAATCCTATATTATATTTACCGACAAAGATCCTTCTAAACATGGGAAAAGTAACTTTGGTATTAGCATGTTTTTCGTTATACATGTTATATAACTTGGTGATATTTAACTCGGAAGGCAAGTAAATCCGTTGTGATTTGGCTCTATTATAATGGCTTTCTCCCTTCCCTTTAAATTTCCTATAAACCTTCTAACCTGTTCCTTTTTATTTGCTACTTGAAATTTTATTAGCTCCTCGCTTTTCTTTAGGCGCTTCTCCTTGTTCTAAAGCTTTTGCTACTGTTCTGAGACGATTTTTTGTAATACCAAGCGCGTTTACAAAAAAGGATTGGTAAACTCCAACAGTTTTTTTGTCTCCTTCTTCCCGAGAAATTCGTGATTTTGGATTCGGTTTGTCGGATCTTCTGCGTTGAATAGGAATTACTGACATCATGTGGCACAGCTTGGTATCTTGTGTAACTTTATTCGGGTCTGAGTAGAGTTTTTCTCGTATTGTCTTACTATCCGACATTGTTATAGGGTTGCAATAATATGTTTTACCATTGTGGTTGCAAGACCTCATTAATATAAACTCCACGGGTCTTTTATCTAAGTACCTACAACGAATACGATAGATCTTAATTCAGTTAATTTATATAAATAAATACCACTAACCTGCGTTGTTTAAAAATCTCACGCTTGCTTGTATTCTTCGTCCGCTTTCTGCCTCCTGAGTTGTGATCATGTACTCTAACACTTTCGGTTTCAGTATATATATTAGATGGTTCCATATTCATCACTTAATACACAAACTCTAATCAAAAATTGTTTTTGCACACGCCACGTCACGACAACACGCTATTAACACCACTACCAACAGACTGCGGGGTTCACTGTAAAATTACGGTCTGATCTTGACGACATCATCTGCATTTCTGCATATTCTGTATAGACAGTGTTATATATTTCTGAGAAAACACTTGCACTTTGTGCTTAATGTTAGAATGCCATAAGATGGATTTAACTTCTTTTGCCTGCACGATTTGTGGATTTAACTTGTTTTGACTGAAAAATTTAGTTTGGGGGTACATTTTAACAAGGATATAACTTCTTTTGCATAAATTTAATAGGTCCTAATGGTAGAAACCATACTGACGAATAAATTTTTGTAGTTGAAATTTTTCAAAAAATGGATTAAAGTGGTTTTGCTCCTTAATTATGGTTGCTTGTGAAAGCCAGCTTGTTGAAAAATAGCATTAGCAATTATCTAATTTTTAGTTAAATTTCCCCAATACGGGAACGCAATTTCAAACGATTAAACAAGAAAACTTTTTAAAGCAACCCTTAATATCATACAAATAAATAACATATTATATATAAAACTATACAGTGCTCATGAATGTACTGTGCTTCATGAATTTATTTTACTTAAAAAAATCTAACGAAATAAACCATAATGGTAAACATTTATTTATTACATGGTGATATAAAAATTGTCGATGAAACATGATTTCCTAAGCAAATAGATCATATCGAAAAACAACAACAAAATAATTTAAACACAATTATTTTCTCCAGTAGGAGTATTACAAAGATTAATTCGAATAGTTTAAAATATTGCTATTTCTTCAATTTACTGAAATTTGCTTTGCGGTTAAAACACACTAACTTTGAATTTTAAGATTTTAGCTTGATTTTCCCTTTTCTATAAAATTTAACACTTTGATGATTGCAAAATAATCGTCTTAATTTTCTTTGCATAGTTGATTCAAACAACTTAAAGACTATCACTTACGTTTTTTATTGCTCAACTAATAATAATATTCAATAGATAAATTACTATGATATTTAAATATATAAATAAATATAATTATGTATTCAAATTTATTCTTGAAGCCATCTAAGTCTCCAATACATCCAATAATTTATAACAAACAAGTAAACGGTGCAATTGTAATGTATTTACCCAAAGGAACGGTTTCAACGACGTGTTTAAAATTATACTTCAAAAATCTTCAATAAATGAGTTTAGAAAAACAAAGATTGGCCAACAACTTTCTTGAGAAAAAAGAGGATATGAAGAAATGGTAAATATCTCAACAAAAGCTTTTTTTGCTGTTCAAGTAAATGCAACAAATAAACTCAAATAACGAATAATCACCATGATGGACTGAATTTCCACTAAATTTTTATATTTAACGATTGAAAATCCAAAGACTCTACTTTTCACAATTCGAATGTGAAACTTGATACTATCTAGTACCCTATAAACACTTATAGCGCAAACAAATTTTTAAAATTTGCCAAGAAAGAATTTATAATAATATAGATATAGATAGTTTTTATAAATTGAAAAAGAGAATATGATAATTATTCAAATACGTATTTATCAAAGAATAAGATAGGTTTCCTGTTTAATACAGCCTTGTATAAAAGATTTATAAAATATAGTATGCTAACGTACAAAATCACCGGACAGACAAACGAAAATGCGAGTGACGTCATTAATCTCGGATCAGCTGTAAATAAACTTTTGAAATCCCAGATCCATTAATATAGGATTATAGATCTTTAAACGCTTATCAAAAAACTATAGGACATGTATAGTCCTAAAATGCATAATAAAGGAGATTCATGATAAAGGAAATCAAGAGTTCATCTTTTACAAATTGACTATAGGGATACATAATGTGAGTGATAGAATTGTTTATCACCCAAAGACCGGATTTGTATGCACTGGTACGAGCAGACTGTTTTAAGCATTCTTATGCCTATTCATATAGATAAGTTTGTTGTAGAAGTTTAGTTTCGAACTGTGGACAATTAAATGAATAACTTAAACAACAAGAATTGTTGTTGTTTTACTGTAAGGGCAATATTTTAAATAAGTGTTTAGTGTACTGACAGTTTGGCAGGCACAAGGTTGGTTTTCGTCGTATATCCAAATAATTTTCTATATCCCACAACGAAGCAGATATAATATCCCAAATCCACTAGTGCGAAATATAGCAATGATACTAATAAAAGTGGCATGTAATACAGATTTTTGCTGATCAAATCTGTAGCCCTGCAAACATTATCGTATTACCATTTCTGGAAAGTTATGCACTACAATCGATTGGCTATAACTTCTGTCGAAAACTTGCAATTACACCCGAACAACGCCTGAAAATGTCCCGTTACTACCTTTGTCAACTCTATAATTCCAATGGTCAAATGGTCCAAAACCATTTTTGATCAAATGCTTTCAGAAAAAAAGGCAGTTATATAAAATTTATAGAGAGCTGTAATACTACCGCCAAGTTACAATTTCAATTTCAGCTCCGTCCTGCTTTAATACCATTCTGGATTATCTGTCACTTTTCTTCTCCATCCTGGAGGAGTACGATGCTAACTTGAATTGAACAATTCCACGAAGAGATGAAACATTTTTGAATTTCACAAAGCGAACAAAAAGGATGTTTTGTCAAAGACTAGAAAATTAATAACAACTAATAATAACCGATCACCATAGTGGGCGAAACATCGAGTTTTTTTAAATTGTTCTCAGTATGACAGCACAAACCCGGAAATCGTGCTTTGTTCATTGAGTGGGGCTGTGAAAGTCTTCGGAAGCACAATTACACTGTAAGGGATAAATTTCTCCATTATTAATAGATTGATTTTTATTTTTTAAATTCACTTTCCAAAAATTTTAAATCTAAAACGGTGTATATACGAGCCTCCTGTCTTACTGTTCGTGACTCTAAGTTCGCAACTCTATTTTTGTTATTTAAAGAACGCCGTGTATTTTTTCTTATATATACTCATGAGTTGTTTCTTGTCGTTGGACTGAAGCACTGTCTTTGCACTTAAGTTTCATGAAATTCTGTCGAATGGTTTCCTCACGCCGCTCCTTGAACTCTGATCAATCTGCGGACACAAAGAGGCGGTAAGAGGGATCACCGTCTCAGTAAAATTTTATAAAACGCGCCATGAAGTAGCTGCAGAAGCAATACCTTATTCTAACAATAAGGAACTGTCACTTTGAAGACCAAAGGAAATTTTGGGAAAAAGATTGTGGAATGTACCTTGTTTTAAAATATAAAAGCTAACAATAAAACAACAACACTTATAATATAGGAGGTCAGTACTTTACTCTAGTAGCGAGAAATGGCTACTTCAAAAAATCAAAAAATCTAGTGAAAACTACGGGGCGCCGTTTAACAGAAATAGAAGTGTGGGAACTTCAATGAGACAGGACTCGTATATCTTTGAGAAGTTAATAGTTTTGAAATGGGCTATATTCATATCCCCATGGTCCGATTGGTTTTGATCAGCTGTTCTTTTGTTTTGTTGATTGGGAACAGAATTTAGTTTTGCAAAACGAAACGGAAAAAGCCTATTTTTACATTCTATTTAATTCAAGGGATTCAATAGTAGGTATATTATTACGTAGGTAGAGATGGAGTTATTTTTTTGGTCAATATTTGGTAGTAGAAAAGGGATTTATTTTCGTTGTACTCAGATCAACAAAAAAACAAAACATAATTATTGTTTAATCTACGAAAAAGCCCAGTAATCTGGGGTAAGTGTTTAGAAATTGGGTAATATTGTATAGTTACAAATAGGCTTTTTTTTCTTTTTCTTTGTTAGATTTTAAATTTTGCGCGATTTGAGGTTGCATTCGTCAATGGTGGTAAATAGCATTTACCTGAACACAAAAAATTACAACTGGGAATCTAAAAATCTACCCCCAATATCAGCATGCACGATTGAACTGAGTTTTAATAAAATAATTACCACAGCTTGATCCACTCTTTATCGTCTTCGTTTCCTTATTTACTTGGATTTTTCTTATAAAGGACACATAATCTAAGTTCACACATTTGAAATTTTCTGAATAAATACCTCAGTTGAAAGAAATTGGACCCTGTCAGTACTTCCGTACATTTACATAAGTGAATAAAAGCTGACTTTACACAATTATGTAAATAATGGGATCCTTGCGAATGATTGGTGCTAAGAAGAAAAAAGATTTTTCATCAAAATCACTTCCCATTTACTTTTTAATACATAAATTGACATGATGAATATCCTCTGAATAAATGACTCCTTCCAAAATTTCCTATATATTCAGGATCCTGCAATATCCGTTCTGTTCCCCACAAATATTGGAACAAAACCATTAGAAAAGGGGTTTGGTTAGAGTGGGAGGCTTAGACAAGGTGGTGGGGGATGCGTTGAAAATTAAATAATTCAAGGGAGTAACTAATTTGGTGTATTTTCGAGGATTAATATCCTATATATACACCGCAATTAAGCAAACAAACATCCCCGAAGACACCGGTTCATTGTTTAGACAGTAGCGTAAGCACGGAAAGGGTTAATGTCTACAAGTTTGAGAAGGCGGAGAAGGGTGAATCAACTCCGATTATTAGATTACAACTTAGGGGAGCGAACTGGTACACGTAACTTACTAGTTTACTTAAGATCTTCATCCAATCGACACCTGACGAAATTTTCTTGTCAAGTTTAGGCAAATGAACAGTTCCCTCGTTAATTTAAATTGAAAATTGGAGGAAATTTTTCGCTTCTAGAGAGGAATTCTTAAATGAACCGTTACTTTAAACATAGTAACGCTGCGTGGGCTCTATTACAGCGGAAGAATGTAGTACTACGCGAGGAAAGTCGACGGCGGCGGCGGAACGAGCAGCGGCGGTGAAATTCTGCTGAATGCTAATTTGACGAAAGAGAGAAACGCGAGAGCTTCCTGTCGTCGTAAAAATAAAAATACAAGTTGTAAAACAAAGAGACGAATATACAGACGGTGAAATTGTTAAGGCACATTTTGTTTTATGAAAAATTCTAGCGCGAAGGTTACTAGATGAATAACTTTTGTTTTTTAGTATTTTTATTAAGTTTATACACACAGGCTACAGTGTAAAATTTTTATTAAAATCAAAAGAAAGAAAATTCAAAAAGTTTCAAGAGATTAAATTTTAATGATCAGAAAATTTTCTAATAGTTTTTTCTAAACAGAACTTCCTTTTAGAAAGGCATGGAATGAAAGTGAATGTTAAGTAAAAGCATCGCATTAGAGATAGAACATACTTCTTCTTTATTGCTGTTAATTAATTTTTAATTTTTAGTTGTGTACGTATAAACTGTTTATCCAAGACCAGAAATTTTCAGGTCTATTAAAACGACTGTCACATCAATGAACTGCTACCTTTGAATTGATATCTTAAAAGAAGGCGCAATTGCATCGAAACTGAAGTGTATGGAATCAAAATTCCACATGAATTATGGCCTTGTAAAGGAAGTACATTAAAATAAAGCAATGATTGGCAAACTGTGGTGATTATAGAGTTACTTTCATGATAGAACTTTTCACATTTGCTATTTTCAAATTAAAAAACATTCAGACGTCTGAATTAACGAGATATTTGATGTTTGCTCCGTTAAGATTTATGCTTTTTAATAAATGCTGCCTCATTCCACTTTGTAGAAATTGATACGATGCATTTTTTGAAAAATTTAGATCCTTTTATATTATTTATCTTAAATCGCAACAATATTTAATGATTCTAGACTATCCTAGAGTTTAGAGAAATATGGCTGCTAAATACTTGGAAAACATGGAGCGACTACTCTGGGATATGTTGTTGCATCTTGTTTTCCCCCATATTCTCGTATGTTGCGATATAAAGGGCGTTCGTTTTCTTTGCCCCACCATGAGGATCTCCGTTATCTTGATAGCTAAATGGTCGGTCAAATTAGGATAAAGTTTCGAAATTCGATGTCTGGTACTATGCTGAAAAGAATCTGGGTTACCACCCTTCGTTTTGAAAATTTCGGAGAGAAATTAAAAATGTCGATTTTCGTTATTATGTTTTTAAACTAAAACCGTTTTATTTATTATACGAGACTTCAAATATACCATTGCATGTGTCGTGGCGCGTAAGTGGGCGAAGAAACAACGTTCAACTTTTTTTTCTTATGAACGCCATATTGGCTTTTGCATTCTTTTTCTGAATGCAGCATTTTTAGTCATCGCTACTTACCAGTAACTACTGGTGGAACTAAAAACTACGTAATTGCTACGCTTTTATTACGTGCCTGGAACCAAAATAGGGAACAAGTTGTGGGTAGCAGATACGTTGTAGTGACCTCTCTGGAACTTGTCCAGTTACATTTCGGTTACGTCGAGGCTACGTAGCGACAACGTGGCGGCATAGTAAATGCTACTTTCGTGGAACTTCTTTTAATTTTGGTACAGCGTGTCGCGTCGTCACTCTCGCTTTTTCTTGTATGTTAAAAAACATTCTACTATCATTCTCTATACTAATGCTGCGATTGGATCACAAAATGGATTACTATTTAATTTGTAACAAGTACATAATAATATATAATGAGATGATAATGTTTGATTATTTTTTTCATTCCAGTATACCGAAATTATAAACCATCGCAACTTTCTGTTAAATGTGATGATCGTAGATCGAAAAATAACGCGCTTTTTATAAACATATTTTTAATAAAAGATGTCTTTAATAAAATATGACAAAAATACTTATAAGGTTGATCCACATGATAGAAACTATTTTTACACTGTTCCTAAGCCACAATTTGGCATCAATTTGTTACTTTTATTAAAGGTTATAGCAAAACAGTTTAATAATTATAACAAATTGCAAATTGATTAATAACCTCCGACATTTTGCAAGTAAATTTGAAGTAGTTGTAAAAAAATTACCTTAAAGTAGTATTCACTGAGACATGCGTGTCTAAAGTTTGTATCACTTAATTATCAGTAACGGGAACTAAACAAATTCTACTTCAAGGTTGTTATTACCACGAAGTATAAAATAAGTTAAAAAAATTCTGGAACTTTCAAGTGACTCTTACTATAAAACGACGTTCAACGTTTCCGTAGTCACTTTCTAGTTCCTAATATGCTCACTGTGTCGCTGCAAAGTTTCCATTGGAATTTTGCAAACGTTTAAGTTAAATCTCACATTAATCTAACGATGAACATTATATTTTTTTTACTGCTACATAATAAGTAATTCATAATAATACAACATATTTTAAGGTGGTGGCCTTGTTTTCTTTAGATGCGAACAAAATAATATTTTGTATTGGTCCCAACATTTGAAATGTTCAGATCGAGAAATTTTGCGGTCAGATGCAAATAGCTGTCTTGATGTACAAGTATGGGAAAAATTTAGCATAAATGTTACTGCCACTTCATTGTAATTTTTCAATATTAAGTAAGTGTTTTGAATTAAAAGTTAAGTTTTAAAAACTTTATAGCAGTTTTGAGCAACTCACTGCTACAATCATAATATCACTTTGAAGTTGTAACAACTTTAAAGTAATTATACTAAGTACCTATCGATACCGTTCCACATACTTTAAAAGCTACTTAGAAGTGCCAATTAAGAATCGCATTTTCGCTACTTAGTAAAGCTGTTAAAATATGTTTATTGATGATTTTGTTTCCAGGGACTCTTTTCAAAAATAAATAAATTGATATATTGGCAAACATAAAAATATTTTCAGATTTTCAGTTTTTTTTTAAATTTTTAAAACGAAAAGAGCCCAAATTTCTTTTAAGCATATTACGCGATATCAATTTTCGCGACAATGCACCAATTCGAGTGAGTTCGTATATTTTAAGATAACCTGGGTCCTCATGGTGAGGCTTGAAAAACTAGCACCCTGTATGTAGGACATTTTTAGACATCTGATACAACATTAAGCTCATCTCAATTTTTCTATTTTAGTAATTAGAACGCTGATGCCCTAGACCTAAATCCTTCTCAACAACTATAAGTGGTTTTGGTGCCCTTTTCCTGGGGAAAGAGCAAAAAGATAACAAAGAATATTTACCTAAAAATTTAAATTTTCATAGAAAACTTAACGTTGACCTTGAAGTTTTATTTTGATCCTACTTGACGAGTTAGGCTTACAATGTTTTGGGTAAAAACATGGCTTTTCAGAAAACCTAAATGATTTTCGTTATTTTGTTGCAATGTTTCAAAAAGTGATGAGTACATACACTAAGAAAACATAGTATCATTTTGGAATAACTTCGTATCCATGCATATATTGCTTTGAAAGCAGTTCGAATAAAGCTCTATTTAAAGCTGTATTAAAGCAGATGTATCTACCTACTTTTTCAAACTGTTGAGTATCTTTCAAAAAAAACTAATTCGACTAATAGAAATATTTTAAAACATCGAAAACACCACTCAGAACAATTAACTCCCATTTTCCTTAAAAGGGTCTAAAAGTTGACCATGATATATGCAGTACTGTGGAACCAGCTCCCTTGAAAGCTTTAAAGGTTGTTGGAGGGTTATCATTCAGTCTGTAATATCAAAAGGGATCGATGATGCGCCACATGTACGGCTTTTTGTAGTATAATTTGTTGTAAAAGTACCGTAGTACAAGCCTTTGCGATCATTAGAGACAGCTAGATGCCATATGGAGAGGTGTAATGGTTGAGGAGTATTATCATTAGACTTTTGGCATCATTGGGACACGATTGATTGTGTTACATGTGTATGACCACATGGGACATTTTTGGCATGATATGTGGGAGAAAGGCACTAGCCCCATATGCGTTGGCGAACAGAGCGTCTAATGTGCTTAGGTCATGAAGAATCTAATGCTATACTGCGTCCATGCTAGAACTGTGAAATTTGTCTTCAGGAGACCTTGGGGCAATAGGTATGGAAAGCAGGGCTGGTTGCCTAGGATGGTGTTTCTGAACTCCTTAAATAATGCGAAGTCTAATAGTATCCCATATGTGCAGATTTTAAGAATTTATTCAAATCGCAAAAGCCCAAACAAATATGGTAATGTGGCCATACACATACACATTTGAGAGGAGGGACATAGAGTGGAAAGCTGTAGCTCGTTGTGATCTAGTGTCGAATAAGTCATGTTTGATGTTTTGTTTTGTCAATGGATGTTTAAGGAGTCTTGGGAGGGATAATGAGGTGGAGGACGCTAAGTATAGTTGCACTTTTGAACTTCTTAGTTTATGGGATTCAAATTCTATGTTAGAACATGAGGATTTTTTATCATTTTTTTAAGACAATAAGAGTGGGAGAGTGGGGTGTGTGTGCGAACTAACGTAGTAAGTGTGCGAACACATATGGCGAACTAACTGTAAGGCGATACTAACACTCTTTGGAATTGCGAGTTTCATTTGCAAAGAACTAAAAACGGCTATGTTACGACAATAAAGTAAAAATTTGATAATGGTTTGCCGAAGGATTAAAAAATGAAAGGGCTTTCTGATTCACGTTTGACTGTCATTCAGGAGTATCATTTTCCTCGATTGTAAGGTCTTAAAATCACCTGTGAATTACTTACTGACACATTATATGGTCAGGTATGCTAATCTTCTTGTCATATCAAATTCTGAGACATACTTTTAATATTCTAGACATCGCCTTAACATGATGAGGTTAATTAATCAAATATTATGCTAATAGACAGTAAATTTTCAGTAAAATCTAAGCAAAGAGGATGGAGCAACTGAAACACACACAGAACAAACACCTCAGCTAATAACAGAAGCCCTAAACCGCAGATTAAAGGCCGACGTGTCTGTCAGCAGCCAAAACCGACTCGCATGGCTTCGTTGTGACAGTACGAAGTTTCGAGAGTGAGCGTGTGTACACATACATACAGTTCTCTGGTTGTATGGAAATATCATGCACCCTCTCTCACTTCCACGCGGCTTTAACACGAAAACGCAACCCCAACGCTTTGGCAAGTCATTTATTTGCTCCCCGTCGAGCTTCCTTGTTCAAATAGTAACATCTAATGGAATATCGGATGTGATTTGGTTCTCGCGATTTACTGAAATTCTGTCAAAGCAAAGGTACAGCTATTTAATTGAAAAAGTTTAGGGTTCAAACTCGGTTTATTCCTTCCTCATTTGAAATTTAATCCTTGTGTGTGTGGATATATATGTGTGCGTACGTGCGTGCGAGTGTGTGTTACTAAAAATAAATAAAGCGAAAAGAAGGAATGAAAGGGAAACGGGATAGATTTAAATTTAGAGAAAACGAAAGGAAAATTAAGCATGAAGAGATTTATATATTTGGCAGTCAGATCACGTATTGTATTTGCGATTTTTAGAAAGGCATAACAATAAAGCTATTACGTTTGTAATTGCAGATAAGGTTTCAAGGGAATTTTTTTGGCAGACCCGTAAGGGTCCGTAAAGGCGCCGTAAAGCTTGCATTTTTCTAGATGGCGAAATCATTGTAAAATATGAGGACAGCCCTCTAATACATTTCGAACTGCTGTCGACGTTTCCCCTCGATCAAACTGCAATACAAATTCATCTGTAAGGGAGAACTTCTTGTGAATACCTGATTTAGACGTCTGAATTTTGCATTAATGCGGGAATATCTCAGAAAGCTGGAGGAACCATAATATTTTTATAGATGTTTATATCATAGAAATTACTTGAATGTAAGCTTTTCGGCATCGAAAATTTATTCCCGACTGTTTTTCTTTTAACAAGCCCATCAAGCTACTGGCCATTTCCGTACAAGAATAAATTTTTATGAGAAATGATAGACATAAATGCGAAACTGTATCGACGTGAACAGCATTCTAATGTATAGCAATCACTGGTTAGATAAAAGGACAACTGAAAGGATAACTGTTTTCAAGGGTGGATCTCAGTCTTTCCCATTCCCTAAAGTGTCTCACTTTTCTGATTCAGTAATATCTCTTTTGTTTGTATTGGGCTTTCGGATTGGATAAAGTTTCCCTAAACTGCCTCAGTCTTTTTATGGTAATAGTTTACGTCCGAATTCTATGCAATTCAAAATATTGAAATCTGACGCATATGTAGATCGAATTGCACTTTATTGCTTTTGCTGAATATCACAATGCGGACTTCTTTTTCTTTTTTCTTAATACTTTTTTTTGTAGATAACAAAGGTTTCATGCTCAAGTGAAAAAATTTAAAATTTTCAATGAACTGAGTTACAGTAAATGCAGTACTAATCTCAAATATTGCTGTAATTATTATTAATGTTAATCGAATAACTACAGAAGTATGATATACATACTTGCGTGCGTAGTATATGGCGAAGTGCTGTTCTTAACGACAACTACATGTAGGTAGGGACTGGATCGTTGGTTTTAATGAATAAATTTTGAAACAGAAACACTGAGCATTTTATTACAGGAACGGTTAGCCTAGTAAAGAACCGCCGAATTCTTTTGTCAATGTTCACGTCGCCGTGCTGTCAGATAGACACGTTAAGCAGTCGGTCTCAACAACCAAATAAACATTTCTCTGTGGTTGTCGTTAAACTTAACACCGCCCTATATCATGCACAAGTATATATTTACTTAAGTGGTTTGGCAATGTTAATTTTAATTAACATTTAAACATGTAATTTTCTAGTGCTATAGACAGCTTATGGTTTCACATAGGTGAATTTATATTTCTCTTAGCCAACACTGAAACCGAAGAATATCTGTTTAGTTTTTCTTTTACGGTATTCTTTTGCGATTTTCCATTTTTCATGTTGCAAACATCGGGCTGGCATCTAAAAAGCAAAACCTTTAATCAGGGCAAAGATGTTAGCTCGAAGAGGTTATGAAATTTGATTAACACCTTAGAAACACGCACACAAAACCTTTTGCTTCCTATTACTACTATTACTTTTTTGTTTACGAACTGTAATAGTTGTGAATCATTAGTTTTTTCCTTCTCACTCTTTAGATATTCTTGCACGATTTAAATTAATGCTATCTTTTCTGAAGAAAAGGCGTTCGTAGATACTACTGAAATTTTCCGTTTGTTTTAAAAATTAGATGCAGCTTTTTTTCGGTACCTTATAAACTGATTTATTGTTATGTTTTATTATGAAAAATAGATATATTATAGAAAAAATATAATATATAAAATAGAACTTTAGATATATTTATATAATAATTTTTGGTTGTGTACGAACTGATAAACTATTTTATATTTTATTTATATATGATATTATCTATTTACATTGTTTCTTTCAATACTATACAAATAAAAGTATTTGTTTCTTTTGTAGACTAGTGTGTTTAGTTTTGTGACCATTCAAAATAACCCAAATGTATATAAATATTATAAATTATGAAATATATTAAAACACATACATAAATTAAAATTATAATGCACGTCAGACGACGAACTTTTTGGAACAATTACAGACATTTAATAATATTTTTGTTAGTTTCTCTTTATTATACTGATATTTCTTAATATATTTCTGTTTAATATTGCACTTGTTATTTGTTCAATGTTTAGAATGCGAATGTTCTGTTTATTTTGAGTCTATTTTTTTACCTTGTTCATGACTACCTGCAGTCTAAATTTAACCATTGCATTTTACTAAATCTTAAACATGCCCCGATGCACAAATATTTATCCATAAAATATAATATATTCACTTGTGCTATTTTGAGTAAGGCTATTTCGGATATGGGCTATGTTGATGGTGCTGTTTTGGCCGAGGTTATTTGATAGGAGTTTCATCTATTGCTATTTCATTTATGTAGAGTTGGACGACGGCTGTTAATTTTTAAGCAGAGGTTTGACGGACTCAAATAATTATCATCCAAATTAAGTATTGTTTTGTTGTATAAACGTAAATAAATATATAGGGCTCCTTATTAACACTGATAGATATAATCACAGCCTTGGCAGTGTAATGTCTGGCGTGCCGGACTTTCACCCAGGCGGCCCGGGGTCGACTCCCGGTACCGGCAGATCTGGTTAAGGTTTTCTGCAGTTTTCATTAGCTGTGACACAAATGTGGTATTGGCGCTGTTCCATCTGTAAGTCGGCTGCAGCCGCACGTAGGGCCTACGTAATAACAATAATCGCCCCCTCCCTCCCGCACAAGCTTATAGCTTCTGGGGCTTACCAGTTATGGGTTGTAGAAATTATTATAGATATGAGGAAATGTGCCAAAGATCGGACACTAAAGTATGTTGCAAAAGTTATCGGAAAAATTGCTGTTTCAATTTATTTATAGTAAATAGTGATCGATCTAGTCGCCATTGGAAGCAAAATTTGGCAAATAAATTGAAATTGAATATGGCATGTTAGTTTGGTAAAAACGTGTTTGTGCAGATCAAAATATTTCGGTTTCAGCAATATTTACCAAATAGAAATTTCTTTAGCAGGTATATCTTGTATATCATAACTTGGAAGGAAAACACTCCCCAAAAGCAATCTGAAGTTCCGAAGAAGAAGAAAGGTAGTAAATGGTCAAAATGTACCACCGAACACTTGCAAACATCTCCGGATCTTGCCGTTGCCGTGCGTTAAGAGGTCTTCCCGATAAAGTTATCATTATGGACGACGAATAATGTTTTACGTTATCCAATTTTGAGCTCAAAGGTAACGACGATTTTCACACGGATAATGTACAAGACGAATTTAGATTTAAAAGAAAGATCAAGTTTTTGGATAAAATTATGGTCATGGCGTGATGTGCCATCTCAGAAGTTGGCGTTTCACAGCCGCATGTTGAACGTGTTCGAGATGAAGCTATAAAAGCAGACACCTTGCATAAATATCTTATCATCTCAACGACCAAGTAATATTCTGGTCCGATCCAGCAGCAGAAAGATGACTTACGTTATGACTAAGGGTGATAATCCTCCAATTGTCCAGTCGAGGCGTTTTGGGCTTTTTTGCGTTGGAAAGTATATAATAATGAATGGTAGACCCAAAATGAGGAGCAGCTAAGACGCCAAATTTACCAAAAATTTTGTGAAATCGACGTAGCTACCGCTCAGAGACTGGTGGGTCATGTGCGAGCAAAATTACGTACCGTACGTAAATTATGTAGTATACGTGTCTGACATTTAAATATTTAGTTTTATGAATGTAGGTGTAAACTTTTGTTATTAAATTGTCAATAAAATTAATTTGGAACAAAATATATTAATTTTTTTTAAACAACATCCGTTAAATAATTTTTTAAACTTACAACTTTGCAATTAGTATCTCCTATATTATAATAGCCAGTTCCGATGTCCGGTGTCCGATGTCCGATGTCCCATGTCCGCCGAAAAATATCTCGAAAACTAGAAGACTTAGGAAGCTGAAATTTTACAGGCAGGTGGGCCCTGCCCCAAAAGGGTGCATAGTATACTTTCAATCCTAAAAAACCTGAGATGGTCGCAGGGGTGCATTTCTTAAAAAAATCATTATGGCTATATATCTCTTGAATGGCGTAAGCTACAAACTTACAAAAATTACCGGAATTTTATCTAGTGGCGGAGTAATGCAACATTCCATGGGGAGAAGAGTTTTCCGCAAAAATAACTATTATAAAAATCTTGATTGTGAGTAATCTGTAAGAGATACGTATATACCATCCTGAACTTTTTTGTCGATCTTTTTGAAGGCAACAAAACGTTCGCTTATAGTTTGGCTTTATCTGTTACCATTTTCGCAGCGTAATGCGTTTTGTCTCTGTTAGAGCCAATTTTCTTAAGTATGTATTTCATACTTTGCTTATTACTGGACTCTCCAAAAATCTTTATATATTGAAACATTTGCTAAGACATAAGGTATCAAATGGTGAAAACGGCATCAAAATCTATTCAGTGGTTCTCGAGATTCACCGGTTTTGACAAAAACTGGGCTTAAAAAAACTACAAAGTTAATGGGGGCACGCACTGATTGCCAGCGACTGGCGCGTTTTCATGCGGTGCCTCCACACGCCGTTGATTTTACAACAAATATTATGCCATGTAGAGTACAACTTTATATTAGAAAAAAGGGCAACTTATGTGTTTTTATAGCATTTATTTGAGCAAAAAAAGTGTGGGATTTATTAGTAATATTATTATGATCCGATTGACATTATTATTTAGGAAAATTAAAACTCCACTGCTGTAGCACATCCTGAGCTATGGGATCCAAAAAAAATAACTTTTATAAGTAGATCTGTTTTCTTACTTCGTGGATAGCGGATATGATCAGAAGGGAACAGTTGACTTTTCAACGGGTATTATGCTAGTATAAACTATAAAAAGCGAAACCAAGTACAAAATAGAATATAACAAATTATTACAATAATAAATTGACATGAAAAGCAAATACATATGCAATTACGCTGCAAAATATGCGATATCTCTAAGACCTGCTAGTTATCCATTTTCAAAAGAATCGGTTAGCGTAGGTGACCAAAAAGAGACTTTTATAGAGTTGCATGATAATATTGCCAACGACAATTTTGTCATTTAAATGAATAGTATAAAATATGTTAACAATAATTTTTTTTAAATATTTAATAGAACTTCATTGTAATTGATAAGCATTTAAAAATGGAAATAAAAAAGGATTCTTCCTTTTATAAGATGTAAATATTTTCTTAGTGAGTTTAAAAAGAGATTCCTTGTTCATTCTTTAACAAATCATAAAGTAAAATAATCTTAATAATTAGTTTTAACTAATTATTGTATTTCTAACCAATTAATAGATGAGAATTTCTAAGAAAAGCAGACTTTAAGTCATCGATGTATCATATATATTGTTAGAATATTTTATAATGGGTTTTTAAATATTTTATAGTATGCTATACACACACACAGATGCTAACGTAATAAAGATTCAATGCACAACTCAATACTTGCTTACCTTTAATTTTAATAAATGCTCCGGCGCTCCGGCTAAATAACATATATTATAGTGAAAAGTCTAACTCTCCATAAATTGAGAGCTCTCATGCGGGTCGTTTCTATACAGATCTAAATTCTTATATAAGTATATAGGGTCACAGTAATATTAAAACAGATACACAAAGTAATTTTTCAGTAATAACACAACTTTATTTTTATAATTTAACCAAAAATACCAACAAAAAATCGAATCAGAAAAAAATTGATACTAAATACCAAAAAAAAATCAGTTTTCTCTTTTAGTAAGTTAAAAGATAGAAACGCTGCTTAATTATGAATTTTTCTCTAAATATTTAAATGCAATCATATGAAAAAATTTATTTATTAGCTTCTATCTTTTTAATCCTATAGTTAAATTTAATCCTTTGTTTATATTAATTTCAAAACAGTTCAGACCTGTTTATTAGGAGATTAATACTTTTGGTATCATCATATTTCTTAATTATTAAAACTAAAACTAACTACTGTTAAAAACTCACTTTTATATATTTAAATCCTTTTTAAATATCTGCCTCCACAAGATTGCCAACTGTATTTTTATAAATTACCAAATATCCGCACTCGGCTTGCATTCGTCTCGACAATGAAATCAAGAAAGTCATTGACCTCTTTTAAATATTTCCACATAGTGCTTTACTAACTAGAACTCTAAATCCATTTATTTGTGTAATGGTAAATTTATTTTATAATTAAGTCCACCTTCATTTATAATCCAGTCATAATTTTTTTAGAAGTTTTTCTTTATTAGCAATTAATAAAATTTCCATCTCAGAATAAATTAACACTTGATTAATTTGAAGCACTTGTTAAATAATCACTTAGATTTACCGAACTTTTTAAAACTTGAAACACTTGACGTTTCACAAAAATAACATTAACTTCAAAATATTGACATTGCTTTGTTTATATTTTTAACTTAAAACATAACCTTCAATTACATTATGCTCTGCAAAAGGCTGTGCACTTCTTGAAAGATTAATTAGAAAAAAATTTGTTACAAAAATGCCCTGTATATATATAAGATTTTGGCGAAACGAATGTATATGATACAGTTTTCTGAATGAAACAAAAGAAACGTTGACAAGTCAATTTAACATAAGATAATCTTATAGGTAAAAGAATTCTCCATCTAATGATATATTATACTTATGTTTTCTTTACCAAATCAACTCTCGTTTGAATTTCTATTACATATCTATCTCCTTAAAATTGTTATTAACTTAGTTACTTAAAAACACCTTTTCACACTTTCCTATCTTCACAAATTTAAACATTATATCCTAACAAACATCATTTGCATGTTTTTAGGCATCAACAATATAAAAGTTCAAGCCAATTATAGTACCTCAATGTACGATCTAAAAGCACAACATAATTACGTATGTTGTTTAACTGATATCATAAATAAAAAGAAGCTCCTACATTTAAGATAGTTTGTGGCTAGGTGCGTCCGGTACCTCGACATCGAAAGGTATAAGAGGTTAAAGATTATGAATGAATGAACAATTATGTGGTAATGAAGCAGCTTTATAATCGTCCACCAAAATTATTTAATCAGGAGCTGTAAAATTTTAAAATATAAGAAACTTAAGCAACTGAAGAATCTCGTTAACATGAAAACACATTTTTTTACTACTAAATGTTCAGGTAAGGTAGTAAATACTTGCATAACACCCCATTACAATGCACCTTGTCTGTTTTAGGTTAAATCTTATATTAACTTTGGCCTAAACTTAATTTAAATGCAAAATTAGATAAAGTTCAAATTGATTCAATAATACCTATAAATCTGCATTATGGAAAAGTCCAGAGAGAATAGAAAACTGCGCACAGCGACAAATTAAGCGCTAGCCAGTTTATCAAAAGATAAGACCCTTTCGCACGTAACATGACCTCATCTAAAAGAAGATTACACAACAACTCGATCATGCACTTTACTGAAGACCCTCCCCCTAGAGACCTTCAACAATATTCTGAAGAAACTGACCCTAGTTATTCTGTATTGGTCAGTCATTAGTAATGATTATTATTATCTACTGTTTAAAAAAATGTTTTCTTTTCTTCTTCTCTTTTCTCATTAAGCCAAGCTTCACTAGAGGAGGAATGAAATGTAAACTGGAGTCATTCTGAATCTAAAACCAATTTTTATTGATATTTTGACGTTGTGTTGTAAGAAATTTGTTTTGAGTCTTTTATAAACCTTTTTATACTAATCATCATGTATACTGTCAATAATCAAAATAAGTGTTAATTGAATTCCCAGATTTTGTTATCGTTTAACCCCTCAAAGTATTACATAACTTGTTCTAGTGAAAGCAATCTTTGTTATGTTTATTTTACTGGATGGGTGGTTAGAAAGGAACCAAAAACAAAATGAAAATTGGTCTGGAAGTTGACTTTCAAAACAAGCCCTAGAGGAATACTACTTCTGTATGTGTCTCACGTGCAAAGATAACTTGCCGTCGTTCCTTATCCTGCTTTTCTAAAAACGATTACTTTCCTCTGACGCATGTGTCTTGTTCTCGTGGATTGATGATAAATGTTTACCCTTAATTAGTTCGAAGATCTCCTCAACCAGCTTTCTGCTGTTAGTGTATGTTATGTCAGAAGGGAGAGTTTCAGGAATCCCGGTTGAATTGTTTAGTTTCGTTAGGGAAGTCCTTATCTTATTTTCCAATTATTTGAACATTGCATTACACACACAAAAGTCGGCTTTTTAAAAAAGGCAGGGATTGTTTTTGGCTCGTTCAGCAGCAATAAAAATCCCTTAGGACTGCTCAGTAGAGAATTACAGATTTAAATCGAAAAAGTTAAATAAACAGTGGGACGTTGTAATCAGTGCAGTCAAGTGATAATTTGATTTGCTTTTTGGGTGTAGTAGCGGCTATAAATCAGACTCTCTTTTTTTATAGTGAAAATCTCCCATGCGTTTGCTAAATATTAGAGGAAGGTCTGGTCGTTGCGTGACATCAACGAACAGTACACAAGGGATTTTTAAAAGCCCAGGATTTATGGAGGTTTCGATTCGTCTCCACCTCCACGGTGACCCTGCGGTCATGTCAAAAATTGCTTTCTTTTAAGGTTGTTAGAGTTAACCGTAAATAATTAGGGATCAACATTATATAGAGGGGGGATTTTTCAGAAATCCTCCATTATAAAATGTTATTTAACTAAAATACTATTAAGAGGTTTAAATAAAGTAAAAATAGTACCTATAATAAAGGGGCGATAACACAATTACAAAAGTTCAATAGTAATTAGATTTGCAATCTAGTGGAGTTTGCATCAGATATTAAAAATTATTAAAAAGAACACTGTTGTAATTAAGCTGTGATCCGAACTATTTTTAAACAGCACGAATCCAATTACATATAATCAAATAAAATTTGCTCCTGTTTAATATGATTTTATAATTAAAACGTTTGAAACTAAAAATCTTATTAAAACTGAATTCCGCTATTTTAGTATATTGTACAGAACATGAAACAATTTTAAATAATAATAGAATTTGTTGTACGTCGGTCACAATATGACATTGTAGGGAATTTCAACCCCAGTAAGGATTTTCATACGCTTAAGATGTTCCTACGATTCTACTTACTTATGCCAGAAAATGATATGTTTTAAATCTTTTTTCACTATGAAAAATTACCATCTCGATCGGGGATCAAACCTGTGACGTTTGATTATGAAGTACATATGCTCACCATTCTGTCTAAGCCACCGAAGCTGGCTACTTTTTATTTCAGATTATTATTATATATAAAATCTTTTGTTAACAACTATACCATAATATACTCGTTATTAATCGGTGATTAATTGTTAATCACTACTAGCCGTGATTAATATATTTAAAATTTTATCGAGTAGGCCGCGTATAAAACTCATTAATTAAATTGATACGTCAACATCGTTTATACATTTCTAAACGTATAAGTATTTTTAAATATAAATCCAGTCAAAAATATTTAATAGTTGTGGACAAAATATAGTATTCTACTTGCACATACTGGCTATTATTCGCTCGGATGACTTACGACACTCGCGTATCGTTCATGTCGTAAACTTCATCCTTGTGAATAACAGCTATCATTATATTCCCGTTGAATAAGATACTATTATCAACGAAAAGTTCTTATATCAGAATCACCGCAGCAATGCATTAGAATATGCAAGCCAAATAACAGATTGGACAGCTGCTTGGATTATTATTTTAACATGAAAGCAATAATCATCCTGATATAAGACAGTGTCATTTTTACTATATTTGTCATTTTTAATTGGTACTAAGCTTAACAAATAACCTGGCGGAACCATTATTTACAGGACGGTTAACGTAAAAGCACCCTATACTTAATCTTGGAGACTGTAAGTAAGTTACGAAAAAAAGTTGGTTGGTATATAACAAATTTAAGTTTTTCATATTTTTGCATGTACAGGGTGAGTTATTTTACTAGTGCTATTTTAATTTTGAGTTGACTACCCTGTATATATTTACGCTTTTATTAAATTTTGCACTTTATTTATCTTAGATTAATACTTATATTCCGAAAGAAGGCATAATTTTTTAATCAATTAAGTTCAAAATTTTCGTTTGAAACGGTGCATATATTTATATTTTATATGATGTAGATTTTGAGTCTCTGCCAATTTATCTTTCATATATCAACAGTTTTAAAGTTATCTTTAGCGTTTCTGTGATAATTATTTTAATATTTATATTTTATTTTTTTATTATTAATATATTTTACTATTATACGATTTTTAATTTGTAAGGTGTAGATGAATGGAGTTACGTTGTTGAGGTAATTATGATCAAACTGATAAATTAATTTTAGAGACATAGCAGGACAGTACAAGAAGGTTGATAGCTTTTAAGCTGTTCTCTTTTGAAATATATCCATAGTAATTGGTAAATGATTAAACGCTGAAACATATTATAAATATACAGGGTGTTCCACTTGAAACATATGCGATTTTGATTAAAAATACATTTCTAAGCAAATGGGTTGACTT
This sequence comes from Agrypnus murinus, assembly GCA_929113105.1. Lineage (NCBI taxonomy): Eukaryota > Metazoa > Arthropoda > Insecta > Coleoptera > Elateridae > Agrypnus > Agrypnus murinus. Next base: position 61,421,205 of record OV816031.1, on the reverse strand, counting down.
TGTTATTTATAAGTGCAGTGGATTATTATAATTAGTTAAATATAAGTTGCAGCAAGTAAATTTAATGTTTTTTAAAGAAATATTACATTTTCAAAAAATTGAAGTGTAGAATCAAAAATCGTAAAAATATAATATATAACAGGGTGTTTAATTTAAAAAATTTATACTAGCCGTAGCGAAACGACTCATCCCGTGTACAGGATGTCTTATAAGCGGTACATTAAACGCGGCAAGTAGTTAGACATCGATAAGACAAAAAATTCCTATAGCATTTTTTTCTGAAAGGCGTAATTTGCAAAAAGAGCCAGTTAAAGAAACTTCACAACTAAACTGAAAATGATAATAAATCTATTTTCAACATTTGATATCGCTACAAGAACAAACTTTTCCCTAAATTGGATTAGAGTAACACTAGGAACCATTCTCCTATCAACAATATTTTGGCTAATCCCATCACGAAAAAATCTTCCATGAATTAAAATCACGAAATAAAAAAGTACAATGTTTTTACCACATACCGTACGTTTTGCTAAGTTCTGATTTTTTAAGATGTTTAATGTTTTATGTTCTGTTATGTTTACGGCAGATCATGTTTTATTTATAATATAATTTTGAGGTCAGTCAGTTAAACAATAATTCCCAGAAGTCGCATTAAGGAAAGGAATAGTAGTTAAGGTAAGTAAGATTAATTAATACAAAAGTCGCCCGTACTTAATTTAGAAATTTTAATTTAATATTAATTTACAAAAATTTCGTTTTTCATTATTAAAATGTTTAATTAATGTAGTCAGAAGTAGGCGTCATAATTACTATTACAATATTAACCGGAGGTTTCCCGACCCGTATCGCGGATTTTAAGTATTCGTAATGTAATCTTTTTATAAAACCGAACGGTTTTAATGTTTTTAAATTAAATTCAAAACCACCCACACTAATACAAACTGCCCATTAATCTAATTAGGTACCTTGCATTATTATGAAATCAAATTTTCTCTTTACACCTCAGATAAGATATTTATATCCAGGTTTATTTTAAAGCTGTAATTAGATTCTTGAAGTCAAGTCTCTATTCTTAGTATTATATAGCATAAACAAACTCGTGCTATATTGACAAGTTATTTTGTCTGGCTTCCAAATTTCAAAGCTGGAACTTACAGTTATTAATGATATCACCATGCACGCGTTTATAATTGTATATGTATTTTTGTAAAAACGTTGGTCAAAACTCGTTCGTCAAAAGATTTAATCGATTTCACTCCAAACGAAACCTTCCCCCACTCACCCATACCTCTCTAAATTACTAGATAAAGAGAATTCAGTAACAGTCACGCTAAACCGTTTTTGCATTCAAAAAATGTATAGTACCCTTGTAAAGTCATATTTTCTTTCAGAAAAGTGCATCCGGGTTACCTTCCCCACCAACCCCACTAGGTCTACTTACCCATCCACCCTCTAATAACTTGAGTCTATAAACAAACAGGTATACAATGAAATAAGAAGGGTTCTTTATTTCTATCACAAGCAAGATAATTTTCTAACCCCCTCTATCTTCTCTTCCCCCACCTTCTGGTTATCTAGTAGTTTAGAGAGGTACAAGAGGCATGAGTGAATCAATAAAATATTGATGATAACTGATGAAAAAATATTTTTTTATTATTTTAGTTTAAAAACGAATTAGGCCAAAAACCGATCTTAGCTAACCTACTCTTTTCTCTTAGTAATAAAAATCTGATAAAAGATTTGACGTTTGTATTTATGTACTGATGTAGTTCCATGGAATAATGGTTGTGAAACATTTTTTAAACGTGTTTCAAGTTACACAAGAATAACCACCCTAGTTAATAAAAATACTGGGTTTTAGTATTTCCAAAAGATCGTCAGCTGTGTTTTCATTCATTTAGTCTGACTTTTTAAAACATACAATACTTTATAACGCAGTAGAAGTCGAACTGGTTTGGGTCCCTGGTCATGCAGGAATTCGAGGCAACGAGAGGGCTGATGAGCTAGCCAAACGCGGAGCCATGGAAACATGCTTCGGACCGGAACCCTTCCTAGGTGTAACAAGGAAACATGTCTCAACAAGTCTATGTGAATGGGCCTACGAGACATCTAAGAAAAGATGGGAGAGGAGCAGAGGCTGTCGCCAGGCAAAGTACCATATAGCGGGGTTCAACTTACAAAAGTCTACCTGGCTACTGGGAAAAAGCCGAAGGGTCCTAAACCTATTGGTAGGGATTCTGACAGGACACTGTAAATTGAGGAGACACCTATCCTTGATAGGAGTAGAACAGAATCCCATATGCCTAAGATGCGGAAGGGAGGAAGAAACATCCTACCACTATCTGGGGGAATGTGTAACATATGAGCGGTTAAGATTTAAAACCTTTGGGGCGGTTACGCTCGAAAAGGAGGAGTTACACTCCCTGGCGTGGACAGACATCCTGAGTTTCATTAGAGAATCTAGGAGGTTCACGGAGGGAGATGAGGTAGAAGAAGACGAAGGCAGTGAAGGTGATTAAGGGGACGAGCGGGGGTTGGCAAAAAGGGCCCACAGAGGCCTACTTGCTAGGCTTAGGTCTCCCCATAATTACTACTACTACTTATAACGCAGTAATACTTCACAAATACATACATTTTTAATTTATAATGAAACAAGAATTTATTTAAAAAAGGTTTATTATACTTCTGATATTGATTCTATTGATAATTACTTCATAAATCGTATATACAGCTATAATTTCTTTTCTATCCGAGTTATGTAATCAATACTTTAGGAAATACGTATAGGTACATTTTTTGTAATAATTAAATATTTATATTATCCTTCTTTACTATTTTCTAACATAATATGAAATCTTCTATAATGCTTAGAATTAACACAAGGCCTATTTTCCTTATTTAGTACAAGCTGTATTCCATAACTTCTGACGTTGTTGTATTGCCTTTGTTGAAAGTCACATTCAAAGTGCTTTCGTGCTTTTGCAAAGTCAGAACTAAACAAAGGAAAACTACGTAATAGAAGATCTCTAACAAAAGACGCCGGAGCTCAACTAACGCCAGAGAAATGTGAAGTGAAGAAAGCGTACAAAATACTTCAAAGTGTAGAAATTATTTGTCACACTAGCAAATTGTATTTTTAAAATTAAATACTTTTTAAAATTCTGGCTCACAAACAATTTCTGTAACTTCTATGACTTTTTCATACTAAATCCAAATAAAAGTTATTTTTCGACTGCATTGTTAATGAAATAAAGTATAAATAAAGGTATTTATTTAAAAATGACCTATAGATGCCATTTATTTGTCTACCGAAGTCAAATAATGTTTTGGTGAATGTCATACTGTTAGCGATTAGTCGTGAATTAGTTAGTTATAGCAATTGATGTATCAAGCTGCAATATGAACGTGCTTCTTGCACGAGACGTGGAATGTAACTAACGCTCGTGGTCCAATAATGTGTTGCATACATGACTTTTTGTAATTTTGTCTTTACATTTGAATTTGCATAAATTTTTATTATAAATAAATTTGTTTGAATCTAGAAAATCGGTCAAATTCTTCATATTGGAAGTGGAGTTTATATTGATTTAATGTATTCAGTCTGAAACTCTTCTCAATATTCGTGCACTAGAAAACCGACTTTCATGAAATGCTTTCTCAAAAGATACATAAGTAGTTACTACATAAAAATGTGTAGGAATCGTTTTTTCATCTCTTGTATTAACAACCACTGCAAAAAGCGGAGCTACGGACAAATAATAAAATACATTTTCTATACTTACCAACTGACTTTTGCTACTAACTATTAGCTTTTCGCCTTGGCCTTTACTGATTTTGATACGTATTCATAATTGCTAGCTCATCATTGTCTTCTTTTCACATGCATCCTCCATAGCTGTCATACTCTTTTGCAGTCGTTGTCACTAGTAGCATTGGCTTTCATTGTAGTGCTGTGAGGATAAACTTCTGTATTACTGAACACACTAATTACTTGGTACATAAAATAAAATGATTTTCATTGATTAACTAGCTTACTGTAAACAATTCACGTTATTTCACATGATTCAACGTGCTATAAAAGCACATGTCAGGGTATGTGTTGTATAATAGTTGAAGATTGCAGCTGTACGGATATATAATTGTCTTTCTATGGTAGGCAGCTGTACAAAAATTAAATCATGAATCATCTCAAAATGTTTTATGGTTTTACAATTTGTCACAAGATCAACATTAGTTTAACTACACCATCCAGTTTATTAACCTGCCTTCAGCCTGTAACTAATGTCATATTTGTAATGCAACTAATTTACATCTTTCATTACATTATGACACTATAAAACGAAAATGGCGAGTTTGTAGGATATAGCTGACCCTGAGGTAATTGAGAAATTGTAATAAATTCATACAGTTTATCCTTGATGTTAAAATCCAAATACATTACAGTTGGAGTAGAAACCGTAAATAAAAACTGTAGATTTTGTCTGTGCAGTAGAATGTTTCGAAAGATAACGCACGTATTGTGTTAACAGCCATTTGGTGGGATAATTTGCTACATTAGCGCCCGTAAAAATAAAGTACTTGTTTAAAGCAGCCCTGATAGCGACTTTTACCTATTTTGTTGCAAATAAATATAACCAAAATGGACATTAATGGTACATTCACATCAAAAACGCAAAATCTATTTTGCTCAAACAGTCAATTCCACAGGCAATTTTAGAGCACACAATGAAATTGCCAGTACTGCTATGAAATAATGAATTACAAGATTTATTAAAATTACCTTATTTTTGTTACAGGCAAAGCCCTAATGAAGGTGGTCGAGGTTTACAAAAGCATCCACGAACAGCACAATGTTGTCGTAAGTACTTTTACCCTATGTCCGTTTATTTTATCCGTTTCTATATTTTAAACAAGTTTGTCAAATACGCGGGCGCCATTTCCTGTAAAATTTCCAGCGTCGTTCAAATTGAGAGCAAATAGAATTAAAAAGATACAAGTGCCCTGAACCGGCAATTAATTCCAAAGATAATTGTGTTACCGGTCAGGGCGCGAACCGTTGTTAACGTAGAGGACAATCTACATAAAACCCTGAATAAAATTTCAGTGAAACCAACACTTGGACCTAAAAACAAGGACTGTAATTTTATTCTACTGCATCGTTGACAGTTGGTGTTTTATTTGATATAAATTGTTTAGCTTCAGACAGGTCTACAAAACGAAAATTGAAATGAATTATCTAAAATTTGTTTCTAAAAATAGTAATAAAAAACAGGAAGCTAGTTGCTGCTACTAATAACTCTTGTCAAATGAAATACTAGTTTTAATTTCGTTTCAGCTTCAAGCGTTCTACGTAGACTTTGTGCAGCCCCTGGAAATCAATTTAGAAAAAGACACCAAAGTAGTTCAGGTAAGCTTTTAGGTAAAATTTGTTGGAGCAGGATTAAACATATTCAAAACTTACTTCTAAACAAATATAATCCTTGCATAATTTATTAAGTTTAATATGATTACTTACAAAGTTAGTTAAGTATATTTGTACTATTAGTCTGAGCAGAAACGCTTCCTGCAACAACACAAACAACGTTCAGAAACTTACAGCAAAGCTGCTGCTATGATGAAGAAGCAACGAAAGAAATCTAAGGGTGCGTCTAAAGGTGGTTTGGCTATGGATAAAGAATTAAAGGTTTGTACAAATTTAACAGTCTGAGAAATTTATATATAAAAATGAATTTTATAAATTTGCAGAATATGCAAGTCCTTGAGGAAGAGAAAACGAAATTAGACGCTTTCTGCGAACAAAGCTTAAAAATTGTAAGTAGTATTTAGTTGCTGAAACGTATACAAAAAAGCGACTTTATTTTAAATTAAATTTTGCAATTTTGTTATGTTTTAAGGCAATGACCCAGGAACGTAGACGTTATGGATTTGTGCTCGAGAGACATTGTTCTCTGTCTAAGCATTACCTATCGTATCATAATCAAGGAGCTGCTGCTTTTCAACAAAATTTAGATCAGTGGCAAGAAGTTGCTAAAACGCGCGAATTTCTACCGGAATCTATCGAAAATATTTTCACTACTAGAATAAGGGTAAGTTTTTAAAACTATTAAATAAGGTAAAACAGCCTTTATAGATATGAATTTTTAACAAGCAAAAATCAATAAATAGGTTTACCATAAGAGTTGCAATTAGTAATAATCACAAGTAAATTATTTAATGATTATCAGGTTTTTCTTGGGACATCAAGCGTCCTACAAATCCAGTATTAAACACAATCTGTCTTCTGGTTAAGGTTTTTAAAAACTTAAACTTACTACTAAGTCATAATTAAACATAATCTATGCAGTCATAACCAACAGTTACCTAGTAACGCCCATTTGAAACAAAAATAAATATATTTAATATTGTTTCAAGCTATTGATAAACAAATAAGTACTTTACCAATTTCACACCACCGGAGCCAGGCGGTTCGATAAATACCAAGTAATGCTCTAAACGTTGCATAAACTTACCGCACATCGTTGCTATAGTCTTCACAGACAAACACAACAAGGTAATAAATGCCTAAATAAGATAATAACAAGTACCTGTAAAAGTGTAACACCTATTTTTCTACACAACACAAAAAATTACTTTAACTTTCAAAAGTTCTTACGCAAACTGTACTATACGAAATATTTAATACTTACTGCACAACTCAAGATTGCCTCGGCTTGAGATCCTATCTTTACAAATTTAAATTTCCGGTCGTAGGTATTGTTTCCAATAGCTTCAGATTAGCAAAGGGATGAATAAAGGTTTCAAAAACACAAGAAAATGCATATATTTGCGCGCCATCTGATTATGAAAGTTCGATAATGACCTGATACCATTATCCAGAAAATGAAGTCAGATCCGATAAATTTAATTAAACTTCCTAGTCATATTCGGTGATGTCAAAGTTAGGTTGGACAAAATATAAATAAAGACTTTCACAACTATATGGGTCAATATTATTCAGTCCAATCTAGCTTAAAAATTATGTTTATTCATGAACCAAAAAGTTAGAAAAGATAACAACTAGTCATTAAAAAATCATTAAGAAAGTCACAATACCCTGCATAAGAGCTCTTAGCAAATGGAAACGTTTTCATACAACAAAATAACAAAAATAATCGGTACATAAACAATATACAACTTACGCAATGTTCACAAAATTCAAAGAGTCAACAGTTCACAATACCTTGTTTAAATTGTTTAATTCACAAAACTGGATCAAAACAAACTTAGATAATATTGCCCTTTACAAACTCAGATATAAACAGTTGTTACTGAACTGTAGAAACTGGAAAACTTCATTAAATTCTGCAATCACTAATAACCCAAAGCCACGAGAATTAAAATTCACAATACTGTAGTACAGAAAGGCGTTCATTAATAGAATTCACTCTTTCAAATAATCGATACAACCATACAACTTAGATGAAATTACTTATTTAAATAAGTTTGTAGGAAGAAAAGACTGCTTTTATTAACACGTCCAATGAAACGTACGATTTAAATTTTACTTAGTTTTAACGTTATCCGGTTTCAATTTATATCCGGACAAGATTTTATATAAAAACTTAATTCACTAAGAATTCAACTAGACGACGATATTGCAAAACTAAATTGCGACTACTAAAACACTGATTACACTCTCTTATTTCTATCGGGAAACTGTACGGTATTAAACTTTAGGTTTCGGTAAAAATTGATTCTCCACAATCACTGTACGTTAACATTCACTAAAACGCCGCAAAAATGTTCTAAAAATGCCTTCGGCAATTAACCTTAAAAGTGGTAATTCATGGCGTGTGATCCGAAGCCCGACCTAACACGTGAAAGCGTCTCGCCCTGTGTGTGTTCTCTTACTTGCTTTATTAAACCCTGACTGTGAAAACTAAAAGTATTTCGACGGTAGACGGGATTTTAAGAGGGGTAAACTTTCAAATAGACCAACGAGAAAACAGCGCGGCTTGATTAAGCCAATAAAAATTGATTATTTTTACATAAAGAACGCTCGAGAATTCGGGACTTTACTCGTAGCTAAAATCTGCACCGCATGCAAAAAGAAACCAGACACTCTATAAACAAAAATTTGTCTAGAATTGGTTGACAAGCACGTACAAGGAAATCATAAATTTAAACCAAATAGGGTTTATTAGTATGTTCTTCGTAGAAACTTAGCTGGTTTAGATGGGAATATTTGCAAATACTCGTTCAGATCAACGAAAATAGCTGACAATTTAAATTTTAAAAGACTAGTCTATTCGAAAATGTTCTTTTTTCCCAAGAACAATATGAAATGGTAGATGCTAACACGTGTGAAAACAATGTTGGATGGGGGCCATATGAGATGTGCTTAGATGTTGGTTCCCCCGTAGTGTAGGCGTGAAATAATTAAATAAGGCGACATCCAAAAACAAGTAAAAAATCATTTAATTAAGGCTTCCAAATATTATTCTCTAAGTGCAACAAATAATAATAAGTCGTAAAAATTAAGTTCACTTAATTAATAGAATAATAATGTGGGTATGAACACCTTTATGTCTGGTTTTTTCTTCGTTTATTCTAACAATTTGCACTGCTAGCAGATAGTGGCGCTAGCTATCAGGACTACTCTTAGAATATAAACTATAGAATATAAAAATATCTGTGAAACCCTCTGGGTATCAATCAGTTCCATAAATAAAAACATTACATTTCAATTCATACACAATTAGATTATTCATTAAAATGATTTTCGATACTGATCGCTTTATTTTTAATGTCAATGTATAATAGTTATTTTCGATACAAGTGCACTATCATGTCAATTTTTAGGCTGGATGCCTATATTTAAAGGACGACGCGTTAGTGGAGTGTTCTAAAATAGGCCAAGAGCCCAATAATTGACAACCATGCGCACCCAACAATATTTTTTGAATTAGTTAACAAAAATTCTAAAAAAACGTTAATTTATGTTGAATTTGTAGATTAACTTTGATATATATCAATTTAGGTATATAAGCCATAAAGTTCATATATTTAGTGATAGTTTGGAATACATTAATGCACTGATCTAATATTGTAGTGAGTTATTAAGGCACAATAATTTTCATTATTTATTTAATTCTTTATTATTGAATGGGCGAACCGGTTGATTATAAATATCTTTGAAAAAGCTACACTGTTATTAACAATTAATGGCTAAGCTGTAAATGAACATTTTTTAGGACGTTGAAAACCGATTCATTAAATAATAATAAATTATATGCAATATAATAATTATTGTGCCTTATTAACTGTTTAAATGTAGTTATATATCACTTTATGACTTATGTATCTAACAAAACGAATACAATAATAATTTTATACTACCTGGTTTTTATCAAATCCACGCAAGGTTGACTTCGCCTAGGTTTTTCTGTTTTACGGCGACTGGCTCCAACGGAATAATAATCTGACAATGTGTAGTCGAGGTAATTTTCTTGACTTATTTTCAGAAAACCAAGATGCCAAAAATAGTCGTAAACAGGAAACTATACAAAAGCCATTAAATCCGCGTAAATGCGTTCAAGTTTTCCAATTCAGTTAATTTAAAAAGGGTTTTTCACACACATACCTACGTCGTGAATTGTTTATTTTCTAGAAATCGTTTAATTTATATCAAAAATAAAAATACCACGAAAGTAGAATTAAAGGGAACTATAACAATCAAACAAAGTCATAAGCGGAGTGGAAACAAATCACAAAAACTGTTGAGTAAGTAAGCTAAAAAGTCCTTACAAATATCATCAACAAAGAGGAGAAACTCATTAAATACTTGCTAAGCTAAATCAATTAACAATGATATTATATTGCTATAATCAAAAATTGCAAATGCAAGGCATTCCAAAGCAGATAAATGTCTAAACAAATAAACATCATTAACGTTGCATTCTAAAGTACAAAGTGTTGCCCAAATCCAATTGTTGTTAGCAATTAAATAATATGTAATAATAGTAAGGTTCTAAGCCTTAGTATTAATTATGAAATTGACTGACAGTCTTATCTAGTATTTAAGGTTACAAGTAGCTTATTGTTAACAAAAGTAAGAAATGATACAAATATTTTTTCCACTAAATTGAGTAGTGGCACCTATTTAGTGTACTAGTAACCTTCCCAGGCATGCCTTTTTTTTATACCTTCGCGAAAATTCAGGTGGAATTTTCAGTTTAAGGTTTGCTTTTGAAAGAAAATTACATTTGGAAAGATTTGTAGTAATACTAACCTAATTTTCAAGTAGAAAATTAAATGTAACTAATGCAACATTAAGAACTACTATTTTTTGTAGGTAGTACCAATATTTCGATTTGTGGCATTTTCTGTTTGTAAATTATGGGGTTAGGTTGAGGTGAGATTAGCAATATTGTCCAAGTCCTGACATACTCATTTACAATATTCGAGGACCTATTGCATATCCGTTATTTGCTATTTCTTTTTTAAGGTGAAGAAAGAAACATTACAGTGAAAAGTGTGTTGCATTTTTTTACATAACAGCACAAAAGAAAGTTATCACTGATCATGGCTTGCTAAGCATTACAATGATTAAATTATTACTACCACATTGGTATTCATATCTAAAAAGGTTGTTCCAAACAATGCCTAACTCAGATAGGATTCTTCCTTTATGCATAATCTTCTAAATAGGATTATTTACAGCAAAGCTCAATTTGGCAAGACGATGACCTTTACTCTAACCCAAGAAGTCCACATTATGACGACGACCGAATCAGTCTCAGTTCACAACTTAGAAAAACAAAAAGCATGGATGCCTCCTGCTTGGATATCCGTTCAATAGAAGAAGTAAGTTCCCCAGTTACCACCATGTCAAGGGCCAAATCAGAATTCAATTTGAATTCCTCGAGTAACTCACTTGCTCATCCAGGTAAGTGTCACTATTTCAATCGTAAATTATATCACTATAATCCACTCTGTTTAGATAACAACACTCCCACACGCCGTCCAAGATCTATGGCCATCCCTCCAGTACCACCACCACAATGGGAAACCCATCTCGCGAGGGCACTTTATGCATACCTTTCCAGTGGTGACAATCAATTAAGTTTTCTTGAAGGTGACGTTATTGCTTTAATAGGTGACAGAAATAAAGGTTGGCAGTTTGGTGAAAATCTTCGTACGCAATGTACTGGTTGGTTCCCTCTAGCTTACACGGAAATAATTGATGATTCCACTTTGTAAGTCAAATTATCTCAAAATAGACTTATCTAGTTGCCAAAATGAAATAATTTTAGCTCACCTAAACACAGGACTGATGTAAGTGGAAGCAATCATCAAGGCAGCGTAAGTTCTGCCTCACCAACAGGTACAGTTACCCCTATGTCACCAAACGGGCCCCAGCCTAGTAATAATGCTACATTAGAAAACCCCACACCTCGTATGTTTGGAGACACTTTGCACCTACATAGATCATCTGCAAATGCTAAGCAGGTAGTTAGCGCTTATAAAGAATTCCTGCTACAAGAAACTAAAACTACTTTTTTATAATTTTCTAGATTCGCCGTGCTATCGCTTCTAATAATATCCCACCACCAGCACTACCAGCACCTGTACCAACGCCTTCACTACCATATCAAAAAATTGGAATTCCACAATCACAAAGCACCAATTTTGGATCAAAACAAGATATGGACACCTCAAGCTTCCAATCACCTTATGCACACACTGGCGCTGGAATGAAAATGTCCAAATCGAGTTTTAATTTCACTTCACCGTCCAGTGGTTCATATTCAACCCATCCTCAGGTAAAACGTGAGAAACCTCCAGGAATCAATCCCTTGCCACTTCACCTACAGAGTAAAGGTAAACTAGGTGGTCCAATTGGAAACGCCTCTCTACACAGCAGTAACGATTCAGGGTTTAGCAACGATCCACCTCCACAGCCAGAAGTTGATTATTCTGATGACGATTCAATTCCTGGTCAAACTAAAGTACCAGCAAGGTAAGTAATATTTGTTATTATTAATACTGTAGAAGCTTCTTTTTTATTTATTTGGCTTTTTATTTTATTTTTTTTTTGGTACATAGAAGGACGAGACGCCAAAGTCACAGTGATACTAACAACAACAAGGCAAGGAAGTTACCACCGGTGAGACCTTCTTTAAGTTCGAGTAATATTGCGGAACCCCGACATTACATGTCTGACGATCAGAGTTTAATTCTGAGGGTTCCAGACGAAAGGAAGGGCTTTGTGAAGAGAACCAAATCATTTTGGAAGTTTGGAAGAAGTGGTTCAGATAACGAAATTTTAGAAGGAATGTCTTTGTGGAGACATAGGGATTTGATTGATATTAACGAGAATCAAAAGAAGAGAGGTATGACGGGTAGAAAAATTGTTAATGGCAGTTTGCAGAAAAGGCCGCGTAAACCTAGTAGGGACAGATCTAACGATTCTGATAAAACACTGAATGCTAAACAGTATGAAGAGACTAATACTAAGCCTAGAAGGAAGACTAGTTTTCGGAAGAGTTTTAATGAAACAAAGAATCTATCTTTGCCGCCTCGAAAAAAATCGGATATAAGCGGAAATATCGATGAGGATTTTGAAAATCACTTTGATGTCAACCAACATAAAATGAAGGATCAGTTTTACGATCACGAAGATGGTTTAATAATGAGAACGGTTAATAGGAAAAATATACTCCGCCAATATAATAACGATTCCACCGGAACTGATACGGATAGTGAAACGGAAATAACTAGTGATGACCCGTATGATTGTATTGTAGTAGACGATCAAGCGCAAAAAGTGAGAAAAGGCGGCGAGGAATTCCCTAACGTTGCAGCTATTGGAAAGAAATTAGAGAAGCTCTCTAAATCTTCTAAGTATTCTCCAGATAAGCAGAAAAACAATATAAATAACACCAACCACATAAATAACATTTCTTCAGACGAGAGAAATAACACTATCAAGTTAAAAAACGAGAAAAATAAAGTGGAGATTCGGAACAACACTTTAGAAAACGGCGATATTATCAAATATCATCGCGAAGAGCGCCTCAGTTTCAAAACATTCGGCATCGAAATTCAAAACGACGAAAACGGGGAAAAAGAAATAAACGAAAACGACAGATATTATCCCCAAAACTACAATAAAAGAAATAATGAAAATAATTCCCAAGAAAAGCGTCGCTATTACAGAGAAAACAACGAATTGGATAATTTAGCGCACGAAAGACGAACGAGATCAAGTTATGAGAGTATCAATTCAGATACAGATCAGCGCGAACTTAGAAATACTCCTTCCACCACTAAAAGGAATAACTCCGAGTCTGAGAACAGAGAAAAATTGCGATATTACTCCGACCGAAATCGCGATACATCCGCTGATGAATTCTCAGACGCGGTTGAAAGCCGACAATTTCTCCCCAGGACAAAGTTAGCAAAGACGAATAGCAACGGTTCAAATACGAATAGTCAAGAAGTCGGACTTATGAATTACGGGGAAAGCCTGAAGAGACGAATGAAAGGACCCGAACACGGAAGCAAATTCGACGAGAAATCTCCTAGATCTGGAAATACTTACGGTCCGTGGTATGATCTCTGGGGACTGGATTCGTCCGTGCGAAAATAAAGAATTATAAAAGGCAGAAACAAATAAAAGTGCCATTTTTATATTTTTATTTGCTTCCCTGTATGCATGAAAAATATTTTATTTAATTATTTTTTAGTATGTTTTAATAATTATTATTCGTTAAGCATGTGCTTGAATTGTTAGCTTGAAGTTTTAATTTAAATACAGTTAGTGTTTATGGCGGGGGCCCTATTTTCAGATCCTCCGATGTATTTGCCACCATAAAAGCTAGAAAATCAAAGCCCACCGATCAGTCATCATTAATAGCGGAATAATCATTTTTTAGCGCCCATTGTAGATTGTAGTGCATTTAAAAAAAATTATGACTGTGTGGGTAGCTTTAAAAAAAGGTTTTTAAGCAATTTTCATATACTGATTTTATAATCTTTATTTGCATCCCTTACTGATATTTTACAAATTTTTATATATATAATATAACGAATAATTTTTTATATTGTCAATATATTCTAGTCTTAATCGATATAATTATGTGTGCTCATTTTGCTTAAAGAGTATTCTTTTATAAAGTTGACTATTTCACTTCCCTAAAGATCGTTTTGCTAGTCCGATTGGGATTGAGTGATAAATTAGCTAATTGGACGATTCTACAACCGCTCTATAACAAATCTCAAATTTCAAATCAATTGAATTTATTAAGGATTGTAAAAATTACATTTTAAATTGGTGTACTCAACAGGATGGGGCACCAACAAGTTTTGTTTGATAAAATCAAGTTAAGCATCTTTTTGAATTTTCGATGCAAATCGGAGGGGGACAAGAAATCGGTGCGCTACAAAATATGCAAATAATATTAACATTTTCACTATTTATCAGAGCGTTTGTAGATTCTTACCAATTTCAATATTTGATCAATTTTTTAAAAAAGAAGTAAATAATAAATACTTATTTATTATATTCTGTAGTTTTCATTGTACATAAATGTTTGGTGGTTGGGGTGGTGCAATAAAAAATAATTGCAACACAAACTTACTACTGTATTTGCTTTTTCAATCTTTCCAAACTATAATCTGCTCTATGTAATAAATTTAGTAGAATCGGTTTACTCTTCGAAATTGAAACATCTTAAAAATATCTTATATAATAAATGTAAAATTTATCACCTTTATCGTATTATAAACGCTACTATAAATAACAGATTGCTTACAAGAGTGAAAATTTCATTTTAAAAATCTAATTTGATCATTGAAAGGTAAGCGTAAGTTTTGTAAACTGTGATAGAATTTTTTATACAAAAATGAAAAGAAAATAAGAATTAAAAAATGCTTTGCAATTATATTAGTAAGTTTGAAATAATACATAACAATTGTTTTGTACATAAATATTAATGATAAATAATAATAATAATGAAATTATTTTATAATTTGAGGTGTGAAAATTTGTACATTTTTATATATTATATTATACAGTATTAAAGTTTATTATTATTATAATTACTAATATATATTATTGTTTAATTTGTTTAATTGAATAATTAATTACCAACATAAAATAGCGCTATTTGTAAATTTATAGTACATAAGTGAATGTTTTTTGTTGTAACGTATCATGTAAGTGTCAAATTACCAATATAATTATTATATTTACATAAGGGGTAAAGGGTTAATTTAAATTGAACTGTTTTTTATATAACATATATATGTAAAAGCGTAGAAGAAATATATATAGATATCAATCGACGAAATTATCAAATTAATTAAATTTTTTGTATTTATAATATCCGAAATTGTCATTAGACTAACACGAAATTAAATATTCAATATTCTAAATAAAATTCTAGAAAAGATTTTTGTGAATGAAGCTTGAAAAGTAGTAGTAAGCACAATGCAGCAAAAAGTGATAATGGTCATTTGAAGTGATTTTATATGATTTTAATTTTTAAAAATATTTGAATTTTAAATTTAAACTTGGTAATACTCAATAAATTAGAAATGAAAAATTATACCCGATTGTCAAATTAGTAACGAAGTAACTATATTTTATAATTTTATATTACCAGATATTACAATTTTTTTTAATTCACAATACTATTGAATCTTTTAAGTTTATTTAAAAAATATTAACTATAATTAAATTTTATATTTGGTAATTAATACATACATACATAATCTTTAACACTTATACCTTTCGGTGTCGAGGTGCCGGACGCACCGAGCCACAGAGTGGATATGTGGGTGTGAGATGAGGCAGCGGAACCATGTAGGAAAGTACACTGCGCTCATGGTTTACCCATCCGAGTACTTTCCGGAGCAAACTGGACTTAACTCTGTTAAGCGATATAATCCACTATAACCAACCTGTCGTGCTGCCGGCTTTGTTAATTCATATGAATTAATAATTCATACTTTAGTTTTTAATTTTTTTTTATAAATATTTATAGTTGTCAACGTGATTTAAGACAAAATAATGTTAATACATCAAATTCCAATTTAAAGAAAACGTTTTTAAAATATTTGACATTATTTAATTTTTTTAAATTTATATATATGTTCTTCTACGCAATTATAAATAATACTAGTATGATATATAATATAAATAATTACCATTTACCGTCCATTTTTAATTAAATCAGGTACATTTAACGATATTATTAGTTCAATATTGTATAACTTGCCTTTTTAATCCTTGCATCATCCTTTTTTATAATAATGTAAAACTAACTACTTGTAAATCTGTTTAATAGAAAGTAGCAGCCAAGAAGATGATGTTGAAGATGGTGAAGAAGAAAAAAATCAAATCTTATGTCTATAAATGTGTTTTGTAAACATAATCTTAGTTTTAGTCGTTGTTAATATACGCTGACAGCTCTTAACAAGAGTAACTTAATATTGTTGCAAGTTAAATAGGTAAATACTAGTTAAAACAAAAAAAATAAACTTTATATTGTTATTTTAACGTTTAATTTTCATTTTCCCCGTTTTCATACCCTAATCATTTCATAAAGTTTCAACCATTGTCACTTCCCTACGTAATGCATGATTCGTTAAGCGTATTCTTTTATGGCTTTTATAACTCGAGTGCTTTTCGTCTTAAAATAATATTTTATTAGAGTTTTCCAGATGAGTAAAACGCACATTTATGTTAAAAGTACGAAATACTCGTCTGGAAAGTACCTCACTAAACAATAACCAGGGCGAGTTTTGTGTTAGTTTGGAGATAATTCCACCATCATTAAAACGTTCTACAATTATGCAGTAATGTAAAGTGTAGAAGTTCGGCCAAAATTGGCGATTACAAGTAAAATATTGCTCTCGGGCTCTCTTTCTAAACTTTTCAGCAGTTAAAATTTTAATATCAAGTACATCGAATTGGGAGGTTTAAGCAAGACAGTTTTTATTTTGGATAAGATTTATGGCTTCTTCCGGGATGCTGAAAAAGCAAAAATCAGCAAGCAGCCCACCACCACCATCACTGCCACTATACTAACGAACGAAAACAGATTTGCTCGAAAAGTTCGGCAAAATTCAACTTGCATGCATAATTCTTGCGAGATTTATGCCCAAATACAGTACATTTCACTTACACGCAATCAACTGGAGGGAGACGGACGTTGATAAAATGGAAAAAATAAAAGGAAATTGCCTCCAGACACAAAAGAACAGATAGAGGATGAATGAACGTAAGTGATTACAATTTGTCTTCTCCCCTCAACTAAACCACTTTTGCCGTGTTAGCTGTCACTCAAAATTAAATTCATCAATCAACGGGTGTTGATTACTATATAAGCAGCTAATTAAGGAAAAGTAAGTGTAGTACAGAAAATATTGTAACTTTTTGGAATTTAATTATTTTTAATTAAGTAACTCGAACTGGATAAAACTCTGTAAAGAACAGCTAAATAATTAAAGAAACGTAAAATGTAAAAGTGACAAGCTTGAAATTCTAAAATTTTTACTTTACATTAATTAAAGGGAGGCTACAAAAAAATTTTAATATGACTTTAATAAAAAGAGAATTTTTTTAGGTTAGAACTATATTTCTTAAGTTCTTCAAAATTAAATTTCTTATATACATAAATATTTGCATTAACCTTCTTTTTTTCTTTTTTATTTTAATAAACTTGTTAATTAAGATTTCAAGATTCAAAAGCTATTATTTGCTAAGGAAGCAAGAAAGAATAAACACCTCGGGTTTATTAAAAAAATTAAGTTTATATAAGTTCATTATTGTTCATTATGTTTAGTAGAGAAGGTTTCTAAGGGTAAGTAATTAATTAAAAAAAGTTCTCTATGTAAGAAGCCAAGGCTTTAAGGTAAGTTTTTAATATTTTCATTTACTGAAATTGTTATGCATCTTTATATGTTTTAAAAAAATATCATGGTGGTTATTCATATGCATTAATATCGTGCTTAATTTGTGAAATTATGTTTGTTACCTATTAGGGTATATGGAAGAAATAATTATTTTATTATCATTAAAATCCTTTTGCATTTTCATTAATATAATTTGTATGGTTGTGTGACTTCACACACGTGCATTCAACAGTTCACAGCAACTGAGCAACGCCATTAAACAAATGAAACTTATAATCTCACTATTATTGAAATAGTATAAAAATAATTAACCTAATCAGTTCAACTTACGTTTATAAATGTTGGTTATTCAGAATTATTCATTGCTCACTATTTAGTGAGATATCATGTAAGGTTGTATAATTGTCAGCGATGTTAATGCGCTTATCCTGTTACTTTAATAAATGAACATAATTACGAGTATATGCAGAAAATTTGCATGCTCGGAGATACAAACTTCGCGCTTTATAATAATTCTGTAAAGGCGCAAATTTTTAATTTAGTTCTAATTTCATTGATATGTCGCACGGTCACAGGTTCCGTATGGTAGTTCCGTAATTTTTATTTTAATCAGCCGACCCGTATTGGAAATAGATGTACCAGCAAGTACAAAGAACCTATACGGAGAAATACACTATTTTTATGCGGTGCCCGACATTAGAACTTTTGGGCGCTAGGCGTTGTTTTTTGTTTAGAACAGTAAGGAATTATCGTACAACGGAATTATCGTGGAATTAAGTACACAAATTCTCTAGAACTTCAAATCTATTTTCCTCTAACCGATGTTTTCTATATTATAACTTTTAAGAGTATATTCTCTTAACAACTAAAAAAACTTCAGATTAGTTATTTTTGTAAAAAACTATTCTGACCTGAATCTAACCTAACATAACCTAATCTAATCTAACGGAAAGGGTAATGTAAAGTAGCGGTTTGAAAGTACGTCAATGTTATTACATCAAATGACTTCGGCGCCGAAACGCTTGGTGCCCATACACATCTCGCCGAAAAGTCTCGACGCCGAAATGCCTCGCGCCTTTACGCCGCTCGCCCAAAAGTCCTAGTACGTAAAAGTCCTGCTCTGATTTTTATTACGTTCATACGTGGAACGATGGCAGAAGCATTTTTGTGTATTTGTTTTTAATAAAGTTTTAAGGTTTTTAGTTTTTTAAGACTTTTGAATGATTAAAGATGATTTTTTCTGGGATTACTTTAGAATAGTAATCTTCTCATTTAATTTTATGTTATAGAATGGTAACATTCTGTAACATTGCGAGAGAATATTCTCACTTTTGTCTTAGAATAATCGCAACGTGTTTGGAATGGCTATTCCATCCCTGTGCAACCGTTCCACTGACGTTTTAGTCTCATGTGGCAAACTTTCCACTGGTGTAAAATATGCTGTATTTCAGACTTATTACAGAATATATTACTCTTGGAAGAAAATTGGTAGATGTATATAAATCTTACAATGCATTTACAGTTCACGAAGCTAAGGAACTGTTACTAACTTAGCTTCTGTTACTCAACCATCCAAACAAACAAACGTACTAAACTACCAATTAACGAAAACTGACTTAGAAAGGCTTTAAACCGTTATATGTTAGCGATGAGTTGTCTGCAGTAACTTAAGTGGGGGTGTTGCGTAAGTGTAATTGACTAATTGTCAGGTCATCAT
The DNA here is from genome assembly GCA_929113105.1 of Agrypnus murinus. Taxonomy (NCBI): domain Eukaryota; kingdom Metazoa; phylum Arthropoda; class Insecta; order Coleoptera; family Elateridae; genus Agrypnus; species Agrypnus murinus. The sequence continues at coordinate 61,401,584 of OV816031.1, read as the reverse complement.
TTATGTAGTAGTTGTACTTTCGTGATAGTATATTTCTCATGAAATTGTTGAAACTGTGGTGTTGGATATTCACATTAAGGCGCCTAGTGCGGTTTGATACTTGCTGGAGACACCACAGTTATGATGATGTTACTGTTATTTCCGAGCTGGTATATATGCTCGGGTAGTGGTTGTATAATTCGCAGCGTGCTGCCTCTAGCTGAAGAGAGCCAAAAACTGGAAACAGCTGTCCTAGGGTGCCGTCTATGAATTATATACATATCATTATAAAGTGAGTATAATAGTCGTCAATTCTAAGTTTTACATTATATGCAAATTAATTGTGACGTTTAAAGTTCACTATTTGTACAATCCAGTTTTGACCCCAACAACTATTTTCTTTTTTCAAATGCGAAACAGATCTTTGAGGAAAGAATTAGAAGGCAATGAAAAGGTCAAGTACGCAATATCATCTCCGAATTACAAGAAGAAACATAAAAAAATACTTTTTTGATGGTTTTGATAATTAAATAAATTTTGATTATTTAAAGGAGAATATTTTGAAAAAAAATATAATTTTTTGTTTTACATCCTTCCATTCCGCAAATTTATTGTCTCCACCTTCATGCCTACATACAAAATTAACGAAAAGTTAAGTAGCAAACCATTATTATTATGCTAAATAAATCTTAAACATAAAAACCAGTAGAAAGTACACTTGCAACCGTTATAAGGTGATATTCTTTACTTCTTATAAGCTGATATTATTAATAAATTATCTAGGCCAGGACCTTCTCCCTATAAAATGGAAAACCTTTTTTATTATACAGTAAACCTCCACAAAAGTATGGTCCCTCACTAGACCCACGGTACGATACGGAACTTCCAAAAACTCTCTTTACTACTACTAACTAATACAACTAAGTTAAGCTAAGAACTAAGCTAATATAATAATCGCACCTGAATTCTTTTAGCAAAACGCTAAAGAAATTCGTCGTAAGATCTAAACAACGCGAGGCTGCCACTCAAGGCGCCCTGACTAGGAACACCCGTCTCTCTGTACTAGATCAGACTAGACTCTCTACACTTCGAAAGGGTGAACTTGAGGGTGAATTTTAAGTTTTAAGAGAGGATGCACTTTCTTTTATTCGCTCTTCTATTTTATTAAAAAGTACCTACACAGAAATATTAAACTTAAAATTAGAGTCAATAAAACTATTTGCCCAGCCAAGAATAATGACCCTGAAAGCACTTTATTCTTGTATAAACTTTTGAAATTTAAAGAAAACAGATGAAGTATACGGGATTATTTATACAAAATAAAATCATAAAACAGATTAGGTTTCGGTTGTGCCTAATTCTATTGCCAGTAACAGTGTGTTCATTTTTAAATGATATTAATCAGAATTTCAAAGAATACGTGACTAAAGAAGGATATCAGCCCGTGGGAAGTAGATTTTATTTGTACAAGTTTTGACTTGGTTTCACCTGGATACCATGAATTTTTCATTAAATAGGACTGATCAATTATTAAACGCAGCTGCCTATCACACCCTAAAACGATAACCTTTCATATTTTATACACCAAATTAGATTCTAAACAACTTCACCTCTCCTTAAAGTGGCACGGTCAGCAGTACATGCGCTTGTTAACCCCATGGAGCAAGTAGTGGACTGACGAAAAAATGTTAAAGCATCACAAAATGCTTTTGATAAATTTGAGGACCACTATTATTTTACACAGCAGTTAAGAACCACGGGTGTTGAGGTTATTTAAAATTCACGTACACGAGGTACTACGTAGAATTTGCTACTGTTACTATGGAATCTGTTTTTACCTTAGTTATGTCTTTGTATGTATTTTAAGAACCATAATTCTTAGATTCATAACACTGGCCAACAAAAAAAAATTCCTTTCTGCTGACTTTGATCTGACACTTGATTTTAACTAAAATTGGTACCAAATATAAATCCCGTTTTTCCCTATCACGTCAGGTCTTTTTTCTACGGCGTTTCTTGTTTGCCGAATCCAAAATTCTTGAAAATCGTTAACTAATGAAGCAAATTCTTAATTGTTTACGGAATTCTTAGACATTCCAAATACATTTAGTCATTAGCATAATATACACTTGTACCTCATAATATTTAAGTACTTAATTAGATAATTAAGTAATAAACTATTGTAAAGTAATCAAATCTACTAAGCTAGTCCTCATCGTCAACATATTAGGGTTTAATGAGATTTTATTAGAAAGTATTCATCACTTAGAACTATTTAAAAGTAAGCAAGGGTGATATGAAAATGCTAGTTACATGTTAGTTGTTAGTGAAGAAACTACATCATGTCTACTACTCGATGTGTAAATAGTGCCGATTATTTCTGCTACATTTGTGGCAGCTTCACCGTTCCCAGTCAAAGGGGAAATTTGCGGCAGTGGAGCAAAGGAAAAGGTCAGAAATTAGCTTTTGGCGTTTCAATGATATGGCGTGAACCGAAAAACCACGTAGATGATTGTTACTTTTGTTTAACTCAGGCCTCCGGTTATAATACCAAGAATAAGAATAAAACTGTATATCCGAATATTGACTCCGCGATTCGACCAGTACCTCATTCCGATGAAACACCTGTGCCAGTTTATAGCTTCCTTCACTTGAGCACTCGGATACTAAATACATGTCAGATGTTATTGAAGAGCAAGATGATTCAGATGTAGATTCTGCCAATGAAGATATAGTTTCTAATTATGAACCACAACGCTTTACTCAAGCAGAATTAAATGATTTAGTAAGGGATTTGGGCCTATCAAAGGAATCATCGGAACTGCTAGCTTCAAGATTAAATGAAAATAACCTACTCAAGCAAGGTACGAAGATAACTTTTTATCGTAAAAGGGAAAGCGATCTTGTGCAATATTTTATACAAGAGTGTGAATTTGTTTTTTGTAACAATGTGCCAGATTTGCTAACTCAAATGGGCGTTGTACACTATGACCCAAGTGAGTGGCGTTTGTTTATCGACAGTTCCAGCAGAAGCCTCAAGTGTGTCCTACTACACAATGTTTTCGGTTCAATTCCTATTGGATATTCCGTTCAATTAAAGGAAACATATGACGACATTGATAAGGTGATAGATTTACTAAAATATACAGACCGTAACTAGGTCATCTGTGTGGATCTCAAAATGGTAAACTTTTTACTTGGTTTTCAAAGAGGATATACAAAATCTCCTTGATTTTTGTGCCTCTGGGATAGTCGAGATAGAAACCAACACTGGATTCAGAAACATTGGCCTCCTAGAACATCCTTAGTTGTTGGAGAGAAGAATATTATAAGTCAAGCTTTAGTCGACAGAGAAAAAGTAATTTTTCCACCTCTTCACATCAAACTGGGTCTTATGAAGCAATATGTTAAAGCACTAGATTTGCAAAGTGACTGTTTCCAGTACATATGTGAAAAGTTCCACGACTAAGTTACTAGTTATCAAAGCTGGGGTATTTGATGGACCTCAAATTAGAACTTTAATGAAAGATCCAAATTTCATCAACTCTATGAACGAAGCAGAAAAAGAAGCCTAGACTTCATTCACGATGGTCGCGAACAATTTTCTTGGAAACAAAGAAGCATCCAATTATAAAGAGCTAGTGCAATCAATGCTTGAAAAATTTCACCGCCTAGGTTGTAACATGAGCATAAAGCTTCATTTCCTTCATAGCCATCTTGATAGATTTCCCGAAAATTTAGGTGCTGTAAGCGATGAGCAAGGCGAGAGATTTCATCAAGATTTAAAAACCATGGAAACTCGGTACCAAGAAAGATGGGATTCTCATATGATGGCCGACTACTGTTGGAGTGTTCAAAGGGACTGCCAAACCAAAATGCACAGCCGAAAGTGCTACAAACGAAAATTTATTCCCTGACTGTTGTTTCTTTATTACTAACACTTTTGTAGTTTTTTGAATGATCATTGTGTAAATATTGTACCTAAATAAATAAATGAATTATTATAATTTTATACTTTGTTTATATCGTATAAGTGCTTAAGTTACAGCTTGGCCGCATTTACAATTCTTCAAAGAGCATAAAATGATATAGAATTAAATTTTGACGTGATACGCATACCAATATGATTTTCGGATTCAGCACACCCAAATTAGTAAAGAACAATTTTCATATACATGTCAGCAAAGAATGTGTTGGCCAGCGATAATTCTTTCATTAATTTTAACTAAAAAATGTATTCAATAATTTTAAACTTCGCACACACATAAGGGACGGGTATGTATAGTTTTTCATACGCGATTCTCCGAGATCTTTGTATTGGAACTGTTTGGCCTCATTACTTCATGAAACTGTTTATTTCATGAAAAAGAAAAGTTTTGAAATAGGCAGTCTCAGATTGCGCGAATTTGGTGTAGTTAATAATAATATTATGAAATATTAACTTGGTATAACTTAAATGAACGAAATGTAATAAATGAGAAATTTTAGTTGGAGATATACGTTTATTATTTGGTATTTTTGTACATTATGTACGAAAAAGATCAGATACATAAATGTAAACCATTATGTTGTACGCAGAGGTACTCTCTTTTTATGGAGTTTTCCATTACCTTCGTTAATGCTTCCCATATTAAGAGAAAGCAATTTCCGCTCGAATATACACTTTTAACTACTGTGTTTGTGAGTTTGTTGATGTAAACTTTTTCTTCACGAAACCCTTCAAAAAGAAATCGGTGTTCTTAAATCTAACAAACGAGTATATCAACCGAAAAGTTGATTTTGGAAAGTCAAAAGTTTTTGAGATAATAAATCTGAATTGTTTCTTTCGCTGTGCACCATCTTGTTGGAACTGGATGTTGGTATCACCTTTCTTAGCTGTGGAAGTTAAAAATTCTGAAGCATTGTCCAGTATTGCTACTCATTGACAGTCATCTTGACTATCTCATTGACGAAATTACTAGCGTACATATGTTTTTAGTCAAATATCTAGTAAATTTTACTGGAAGGATAAATGGATTTTAAATAAGAAGAAAACACTAAACCTTAAAGATTAGAAAGAAAAGACTAAGAAAAAATTAAGGAAACAACAAGCTAATTAAAAGATACCTTCTCCAGTAAGGTGGTAAAACCGTATGCCCGGTGTCAATGCGAGATTTGGCACGATAAAAAAAATCTTTTTTAAATTTTTTCTATGTTCTCTAACATATCTGAATCTATCTTTATGTAAAGACGACAATTATTGTATTGACGAGCTACTTTTTGGAGTGTTGTATTTTGCAAATAGTGATTTGTTTGGTAACGGTGGAATTTTCAACTAAATCAATAGCACTCGCTGGGGCAATGTTTGAGTTTGGAGTGTCCCAAATGACTAAAATCAAATAAAGCAGCTGTGGTAAGAAAAATATTCTTACAAAAGTTTGCACTAACGTCAAAACTGTGCTTTGAAATAATTTTTACATTTTACACTAAAACAATGGTTAAAAAAAGAAAAGTTTGAATATGAAAAATGAAAGAAATTATCGTATACCACTTAGGTACTTTAATATTTATTACTTTAAAAACAAACAGTTGTATATATCAGGTTGTATTTAAATAATACAAAATTAAATTTAATATTAATAGAAACAACTATGTACTTCTCCTACAAATAGCATTGGCATAAGAAAGAAAACGTAAAACTTGGTATAAGCAGCAATTTCTATTACATAGTCGGTGCATTTTTTATTTTTCCTAGGAGCAGGTGTTCGAACTCACACAAACTTTCAACTCGAGGTTGGAGTCAATCTTACCAGCTACGGCTTAGGATGTTCAATAAAATTGAAAGTCTTTATCTAGTTTTTGTTGTGACTATTCTCGACGAGTTGATGCTTAAAAGATGTTTGTAAATTTGTTTTCCCGGCAGTTTTAGAAATGTTATAGTTCGACTGATTAACACTATAAAAGTCGGACCCTAATAAGATTATAAGCGTTAAGTCTACATTATTAAATTATATACATAGGTAGAATATTTCCTTTTGAATAACTTCAAATCTTAAATAGATAGTGAAATGTCTTTAAGGTTGTATATTTATGTATACGGGATTAAATATGAATTATGTTAAATATAAGATATTAAATATTTGCGCCGAGATTTTTCTCATCACGTTTTTAGTTTCTGAAAAGTTTAAACTTAGGAAACGGAAAAATGTAATTCCAACAAAATGTAAAAGAAGTAGTTCTGCCGAGAAGATTTAACAAAAACATGGACGATAGGTGCTTTTACGGTAATTATAATTTAAAAATATAAAATTCATGTTAAGCTACCATTAAAACTGCTGCCAATAAAATTATTACAGCAAAATCAGTATTTCTCGGGCTTCTTAAATAAAAACCATTAATACGACTGACATTTTTATATTTACTATTCGTTCAAACAAACAATTCGTACAAACTAATAGCACTATTTTTATAATACATTAATTAGGTATCATTAAAGATTAAAATATTTTTTTAATTTTCCATTAAATTATAGAAAGCGGTAGTTATTTCGCTTGTAGCTGCCTGCAAGATACTGTGAGTAATGTGTGTAATGTCGAAACCGAAACAACTTAACTCTTAACTTTCCTGGCACTTTCCTGCAAAAATATGTATTGTATGTTACAAAAATTTCAAGATCATTTCCTACAGTCGTGATTTACCTTGGATATAAATTCATTGAGTGACGTAATCAATCAATTAATATATTATATTATATATTTTTTTTCTTTTTTTAATATATATTGCAGATTTATAACTAGCCAGTTGGCTAACAAACAAATGCGTTCTTAAGTAGTACTTTGACATGAGAAGGAGTACCGCCCATTGGTGGCTCCCGTATAATACTTAATACTAGTTTATATGATCGAGTGTTTTACATTTATTTAATCGTCTGGTGATATTTGCATTGTCTAGTAGGTTGAGCACTAACACATTTGGATGAGAATGTATTCTGTTCACGTAGTTTGCTGTGTACCTGTTTATTTCGTCCTTGATCCACAAAATCTTGAGGTCGTTGTGGAGAGTTTGGTTAGAGACGAACCATTCTGCGTTGGTTATAGTACGGAGAGTTTTATTTTGAAACCTTTGTAATATTGCAATGTTCGAGGGTTTGACGCAACCCCCAAGTTGTATCCCGTACGACCACACTGGAATTAGCACTGCTTTATATACTAACACTTTATTGTTTAACGATAGTTAAATAAAATAGGTAATGCATAATTTCATAGATAATAATTCTATAAATAGAAAATATTTCTTGTTACGATTTGTTACGTGTTAATTTCGTGACACCCTGTACCGCTTTGCTTTTGTGATATGCTGTATAGTCTCCCTACTTTCGTTGCCATTTTGAATCTGTCGAAGGACTTTCCTGTTTTTTTGTTTACTTTTTTTTTCTTACTTCTTAATACGTTTTCGTTTCGTTAGCTTCGAAAGAATCTTCTAGCAACATCGACTTAGTAAATACTTTTTCCTATTGATATACTTATTAGCCGGAAATGTATTTTGGAGATTTAATGTGATTCTGGGTGATGTGTTTTCTATTTTGTTTGGAAGCCTTCGGAGGTTTTACACTATAATTAATTTTTAAGGTTATGAACACGTTCTGCCTAGGAACGAATCATTTATTTACTAATAGCCGCATTTTCGAATCTAGACGCGATTTGACAGTTCTTTAAGGCTGCTTTTCAACTCAATGCCTTTTTCTTTTCTTCCTCTTTTTATTCATCTTTTGGTGTATCAACCTACTATTATCTGGAATTGGTTGCTTGCTGTTGTCGCTCTTAAGCAACGTTCTGCTTAATTTGTAGCAGTTCTGCCAATTCTACACCTGGAGAATTTCTGCAATCTGAATGATTGCAGAATTGTATTGTATTGTATGTCAATAAACTTTCATGTACGTTTAAGTATAACGACTAGCAATCACTGTATTAGTATAATTAATTAATTAATAATTATTATATAACCTTTTTAATTTACATGTTTTCCCAGTGTAACACTTAGGAACCTGTACATACAAACTTTGTTAGCATTTATTCCTGCGAGTGTGACCGTTTAATTTAAATCGTAAACACTATTAACTAATTATTATGTACTTGGGCATGTCCGATTGTACAATCTAGGTAAACCTGAAGTAGACGTGTTAACATTTCGTAAACTTTTGTGCTGCTTTGATTTGATTTTTATACATAAACAAGTTTAGTGTATTTGTCCAGCTTGGAAAAATTCCTCAACTTAAGTATTTGTAAATATTTAGCTAATGGCCGGCAGCACGGCAGGGTGGTTATAGTGGATTTATACCGCTTAACGGAGTTAAGTCGAGTTTTCTCCGGAACAAACTCAGATGGGTGAACCGCGAGCGCAGTGCACTTGCCTACATGGCTTCGCAGCCTCGTCTCACGCCCACATATTAACTCTGTGGCTCGGTACGTCTGGCGCCTCGACACCGAAAGGTATATGGGGTTACAGATTATATATATATATAAATATTTAGCTAAAATTAATGCTAAGGTTACTTGACCTTTAATTACAGTTTATTGGCAACCCTACTAAGGTTTGTTTACACTTTGTTTATCATTTCAATATAGAATTCAATATTTTATATTTTATTCGAGGTTTTATTATTTATGTGTATTATATATGGGTTTGTGGCTTGTGAAGAAACCTTCAACTGTTTAGGTACGTTTTATTGGGAAGAATCTACCATATTGGAAGCAGTCGAAAATGTGTAGTTTTTATATTATTATTATATTGTCGACAGACTCTATAACTATTTTCGTCGACTCTTGCTGCCTGTTGCAGAAGACATCTTGTCAGACCCACAATGTTACACGGTTTTCCAATTGGCGATCTTCATTTTGTGGGTAACAATCTTCCTTTTATTCCTTTAAGACATATTTCTATTTTGTATTAGTATTTTGTGGTTCGCTTTAAATTAAGCAACTGTAAGTAGAGAACAAATGAGTCTAGTGGAGCTACACAACCTTGAACTCTCATTTGACCTCCGTTCACTTTTCAAGCCCCCCCTTTTATAAGCCACGCCTCCCTCTCTGGGAGGTAGTGACTGGGAATAAAATTGTTGGTTCTTTATTTATCTTACCTGTTTTTGTAGTATTCCTTTTCGATTATAAGACACCAACATTAAATCAGTTTGAAACGACAGTTAAGGGGTTATAAGATGGTAGGTACCACTAGTGATGAGAAGTGTAAACCACATTTATTATTTTTATCGTTAAAGAATTAATATTTTTGCTACTAAGCAATGATAACTTATTTGTTGTGTTCTGTTTTTATACTGACTCACATCCTACTTTCTCCAGTTAGCGCAATTAAAAAATTAAATACAATTTTAAAATAATAACTATCAAAACCCGAAAAGCCACTTCTATGGGAACCAAACACTACAACAGCTTTGTTCAATACACTCAATAAAGATAGTTTTGATGAGATAACTGTTTTATGATTAACAATACTATTTTGCTTAATTTTATAAGCTACTGCTATTTCTGTTTTATTTTAAAAAATAAAAGGTTATTAGCATATTTAACGTATAATAAGTACATTTAGATACTGTTTGTATAATTATAAAAGTACCTTCAATTTTACATCAGTTTTATGAAATTAACTTGCAAATATATAATTAAAATAAATATTATTAATGTAATTAGTATGCATATCATAACAATGTTAATAATATTCTGTCATTTCATTAACGTAATTCCAAGCTAAAATATAGCCTTTAGACTATAAATATTACTATTGTATTTAACAATTTAGAAATCAAACAAGCTGCGAATACGAACAGTATTCTAACAAACTTTAATTTACATAATTCGGATAAATCCTATAGCACTATCCAAATTATCATAAATTCATTAAGAGATTAATTGAATGGAATAATTGATACATGTAAAATAAAAACGAGTAAAGTTTGAGAAAAATGCTTGGACATTTATTATTAATTTTTTATATTTAAGAGGGATTTTTTAAATTGTGACGTTTATTTCCGTTTATCTTAATGTATTGCTCTATTTACTAAAATTCAACGATACCCCATTTCGGAGTATCACGTTTATGAGTTGGTAAATACAGGGTTTATGTGGGTTTATTTTTGTTCAGTTTATAAAATATATAAATCGTTTTACTACTTCTGCACGATATAAGTTCCCGTATTTAAGATCATCTAGTAGTGTAGCCTGAATTTAGTTAGTCAAGGTGTCCCAAATATAACGAACAATACGTGAATACGAGGTAGTTGATGATGTGTGTAACGTTACGTTTTTGTTGGTTTTCAAATAATGCAATTTAGTATGCATATTTAATAAAAATTCTAAATGCGGTCCTGCGTATTCATATATTTTCTTTCAATGTAAAATCACCGTTGGTATATTGCATAAAATAAACCCCATGAAATATTAAAGGTCATCTCAAAGAAGCACTCCAGACTAATAAAATGGTTTTTATAAGAATTTACAGACTTCGTTTTAAATAAGGGTATTGTTTTCACACGTGTTAGCATCACCATTTCATTTCATATTGTTCCTGGGAAAAAGAATGTTTTCGAATAGACTAGTCCTTTAAAATCTAAATTGTCAGCAATTTCCGTCGATGTGAACGAGTATTTGCTAATATTCCCATTTAAATCAGTTGAGCTTCTACGAAGAACATGTTAATAAAACCCATTTGGTTTAAATTTATGATTTCCGTGTACGTGCTTGTCAACCAATTCTAGACAAACAAATTTTCGTTTACCGAGTGTCTGGGTTTTTTTGTATGCGGTGCAGGTTTCAGCCACGAGTAAAGTCCCGTATTTTGCGCTCTTTGTGAAAAAATAATCAATTTTTATTGGGCTAATCAAGCCGCGCTGTTTTCTCGTTGGTGTATTTGAAAGCCTACCCCTCTTAAAATCCCGTCTACCGTCGAAATATCTTTAGTTTTTACAGTCAGTTTACAGTCAGGGTTTAATAAAGCAAGTAAGAGAATACACACAGGGCGAAACGCCTTTACGTATTAGGCGGGGTCTCGGTCCCCGTGCCATGAGTTAATATTTTTAAAGTCGATTACCGAGGGCATTTTCGGAATATTTTTGCGGCGTTTAGTTAATGTTAACGTACAGTAGATATTATGACTGCGGAAAATTCATTTTACCGGAAATTAAAGTCTAATCTAGTGCAGTTTACCGATAAGAATAATAAAGTGTAATTCGTTTTTCTAGTGGTCGTATTTTAGGTTAGTAAGGAATCTCGTTAATGGATACGATTAAAAATATAAATGACTATTGTAGTCCAGTTGAACTTTTAATAAATCTAAGTGTTTCATAAAACATTGTCTGAATATAATTTAAAATCGGACAGTTTTAAAACCAAATAAATAATAAAAAGAATAAGATTATTAAATAAGTAAATTCATCTAAGTTGTATGGTTGTATCGATTATTTGAAAAAGTGAATTCTATTAATGAACACCTTTCTGTACAACAGTATTGTGAATTTTAATTCTCGTAGCCTTGGGTTATTAGTGACAGCAGAATTTTATGTAGTTTTCCAGTTTCTACAGTTCAGTGACAACTGTTTATATCTGTGTTTGTAAAGGGTAATATTGTGTAAGTTTGTTGTGATCCAGTTTTGAAAATTGAATAATTTGAGCAAGGTATTGTGATTTGTTGACTATTTGAATTTTGTGAATATTGTGTAAGTTGCTATTGTTTATGTACCGATTATTTTTGTCATTTTGTTGTATGAAAACGTTCCTATTTTCTAAACGCTCTTATGGAGGGTATTGTGATTTTACTTAATGATTTTTTGACTAGTTGGTATCTTTTCTAACTTTTGGTTTATGAATAAACATAATTTTTAAACTCAATTAGACTGAATAATATTGACCCATATAATTATGAAAGTATTTATATTTTATCGAACCTAACTTTGACATTACCGAATATGACTAACAAGTTGCATTAAATTTATTAGATCTGACTCCAGTTTCTGGTTAATGGTCTCAGGTCATTATCAAACTTTCATAATCAGATGGCGCCCAAATATATGCATATTCTTATGTTCTAAACCTTTATCTATTCTTTTACAATTTGAAGCTATTGGAAACACTACCTACGACCTTAAATTCAAATTAGTAAAGCTGTGGCAATTTTGAGTATTACCGTAACGTAAGTATAAATATTTTAAAAATTTTAAACGTAATTTAGTCTGGGAAAATAATGTTTGTTTCACAGGCAGACCAACGTGGGCCTAGTTTTTAGTTTGTTTTACTGTCGCCCAACCGCGAGGCTTTGTTTTTGTTCTGGGTTAAAAAGCTTTGTTTCATGTGCAGAGAAAGCTTTTCCCATAACTTCTTTTCTAAAATGTTTACTTTCCAAGTTATTTAGTGTTGAATCCCGTTCTCCACGTTCTGCTCGACATTATCCTTAATAGTGCTGAGAATTTTATTTTGTTAAACTTGAAATAATTTGTCAATAAAGCACGATTTTGTCTATCATATGTCTATCTCCGAATCAGATTGTTGATTTTGAATAAATTCGCAAAACAAAACACATGTTTATTTTGCTCATGTTGCAGTTTGTTTATTTTAAAGTAAATTCTAGGTCTAATAACAGCTTTAAAATAAAACATTTTATTTTTAAAGCGAACATTTGATTTCAAATAATACGGTAAGTTAATTAAATTACTTAAAATGCCATTTTTATTTGTGTGATCGGAGTTGAATTTAATTTAAAAAACATAAAAAGCATTCTTTATAAGAAAATTACTTGATTGTAACAGTAATCCATTTTAGTAAAACTGGCGCCATAATGAAATAAGTATTGAACTACAAAAATTTCACAAAATATTCACCTAAAATGCACGTCTCCGAATACATTTTTACGTTCTTTAATAACATTCGAGAATAAACAGAAGACAAATCAAGCTTTTAAAAAGAACATTTTTATAATTACAGCGTCAGGACAGGAATATTTGTTGTTTACTCAACAAACCACAAATAACGGAACTAAAGGGTCACCTCTTTTGAAATCTTAGACAAGTAAATTTTAACTTAAATTGCCACTCTTCCTGGAATAACGAACAACTTCGGAAGACGTTTAGAAAGCTTGTTTGCGATATAATTTCGGACATTTTAAGCATTTTTTATAAAGATTGTTAAAATTAGGTACGTTAATATTAAATTAAAGGAAGATTTATTAAATAAGAGTAATTTTAACCATTGATCGATGTTATTTAAAACAGAAAACACATTCGAATGTGCTCTTGATAAAATAATTAGAATAATTAGTTTAATGATTGATTGAGTTGCAGTTTATGAATAACAAAAACGCTTATTGTCATCGTTTATAAAAGACTAGACCTTGTTCAATATTAGTGATTTTAACTCAGACGTTCTCCGAAACTCTGTCAACTCTGCAGGTTAATACATATCATTTTACACTGTTTTGGCTATCCCAATGCTGGAAAACTTATAAGTTACTAACTAAAAAGGAAAAACTACTGTAAACAATTTTCTACAAATTTAAAAAAAAATCTTTAGTTTGAGATTATAGTTCTGAGGTTCTTTAACCCTCTACGTTATTATTCGTTGTTTTTGAGATCTGTATAAATGCAACTTATTTTGAAAATTCAGATAAAATACATAACTATTTTACAGTATGATAAAGGAAACAGTTAATATAAGAAAATACCAACAAAAATTAAAAAAAAAAAGTAAAATTTAGTAAGATAATAAAATTATTGAATTATATTTAAATAAAAAGTGAAAGTAACGTCAACAGTAAACAAAATATGTATAATCTACCAAATATAACCTATAACTGTGTTCCTGCGTATAGAATAAGGGTAAAGATTCTAGACTTTAAAACGGTGAAATTGTTCGGTTATCAGATCGAATTCCAGATAGGGAGGCTTTTGTATTTTGTTATTGTTTTGTTATTTATATGCACAATTGCATATAGACATACATTGCTATTTTGTTGTATGTTTCATGAGAATTTTAATAACATATAACCTATAAATTGCATATGATATAAACATCCAAAAGTTTTTATTTTCCTAGATTTTAGGATGGCACAGGTTATGCAAGTAAACAAGTTTTATGTTACAGTAGACTATTTTTAAAGTAATAATATTTGTGATCTATAACTGATTTTCGAAATGCAATAGACATACATACAACATTTTTATAAAATACAATCTTGTGGTGAAATTCTTGAAAACATGCTCGATACGTCAAAACCAACAAGTTTTGACTATGTTGAAAAATGTGTGTTTTTTAGTTTTTCTACTAATTCTAATGAATTTTTGACAGAGTATTTCGGTTTGTATCCTATGATGTTAATAATACGGTTGAGTTTCTTGGACAAGGTGTAATTACGATCATATTTTGATAAAGACATTTCAATCATCAAACATTTGCCATAGCATGATTGGCGCTTTAATTAAACAAAAAGTTGATAAGATTATTAAAACCAACAATTACAAAATAACCTATAAAACTAACACTAACACTTTTTCGTTTTTATTCAATGCTAAATACAGAAAACAAGATATCATGAAATCTTGCACTTACCGTTTGAACTGTTGTTTTTGTAACTCGTTTTATATTGCACTAACACTTTAAAATTTTGACATAAGATACAAAGAATAGATACGCTCTTATAGAAATAAACACACAGAAAAATATAATTATGACAAACACCTTTTGGAACAAAACCACCTAATGGCACCTCAATATAACATCAAATTCTTACATAAGAGGGGAACACTGATAATATCTAGAATGCCATGTTTCTAAAAACGAATGAAATTTGTTTTTAGTTGACAGCTACGTTGTAATGTTTTGCGAGTTGATTGCCGTTTAGTTTGTCCGATTTTCTCTAATAGTTTTTTAATTATCATAATTTAAAGATTGTGTGTTCACCCAAAAACGAATTTGACTAGAGAACATTTCCGGGCTATGATTTTTTACGATTTTAAATTAGCCATTAACGCCTAAACAATGTGAAGATCGGCTTAGAAGAGCATTTGACAAAGAAGCCCCGTCTAAGGCAACAATTTATAATTGGTACAGCGAATTCAAAAGAGACTGGTTTTTTCTTAGTGATGAATTTCGTGAATGACGCCCAAGAACTGCTGTTGCTGATGCAAATATTGCCGCTGTTCGAGCAATGCTTGAGGAAGATCGACGGACATATTATGAATTTATTCGGGCGACATTGGGCATTGGTATGAGTCAAATACAAAACATTTTACATCAACAGTTAGAAGTGAGAAAAATTTGTTGTCGATGGATTCCACATAAACTGACTCCCGATCAAAAATAATAACGCATTGAATGGTACAGAAAAACTCTGGAAAAATTCCAAGGCGGCAGTTGAAATTTTGTTTGGAATATCGTCACTGGTGACTAATCTTGGATTTATCGTTATGATCCTCAAAAGAAAAGTCAATCTGCTCAATGGATCTTTCGAACCGAATGTAAGCCTACAAAAGTCCGAAGAATTCGCAGTGCTGGTAAGAAGATGATTGCTAGTTTTTTTTTAAAACAGGTCATATTACTACTATAGCATTAGAAGACGTACCGTTACTGCCGATTGGTACACAAATGTCTGTTTACCACAAATCTTGAAATCACAAATCAAAAGTTCGTGAAAAACGCACCCAAAGGAAAAATAATCTTACATCATGACAACGCATCGTCGCATAAAGCAAAAGTAACAACTGAGTATTTGGCTGCCCTAAAAGTCAGCACCATGGATCCCCCCACCGTACAGCCCTGACCTAGCACCTTACGATTTCTTTTTGTTTCCTAAAATTAAAGATAAAATGCGCGGAATCACTTTTTCGTCATCAGATGAAGCAGTAGAACGTTACAAAAACCTGGTCTCTGAAGTGTCTCAGGAAGAGTGGCATCGTTGCTTTAAGGACTGGTTTCATCGAGTCCAAAAATGTATTGATGTTAAAGGGGAATATTTTTAAAACAATAGTCATTTAAATTTTTTAAAAGTAATCCTTGTCTGATTTTCTAAAATTTTCCGTGTCGCCCTTGTATTTGCAACAAATAGAAATTAGAGATTTTTGGAGCTTTTGAAATATACAAACATAAACGCACAGTACTTTAATAATAATTGTTCTTTATTAGAAGTGTTAGATATTTAGTTTTTGTATGTATTGTAACCAGGCTCCTATTTTCTATATTTATCCTTAGCAACGTGTTTGTTAATCCATCTTATCTGCCTTTGATAATGGCGTTTAATGTTGAAACAATTGTCAGGTGAAGAATTTAGTAAAACTTGTGTAACATTTAACTAATCTTTTGATTTTTATTATATTTTAAAACTTTCTTTCTCCACACATCTATTTTGATATTTATTTATATTTATTTTATTGAAAATGTAACAATATATGTTTAACTGTCAAAATAGTTTTAATTCTGTAATCTATAGTTATTATTAAGACATCTATGTTACTTTAGTAGAACTTTTGCATCGTGGTTACCCAAGCAAAAGTGCATCATACTTTAAGCTACCAGAAACAAAAAAAATGGTTATACCATTTCCTTACCATAAATTTTATAAATAAAAAGATATATATATATATATATATATATATATAAAAAAACACTAAAGATTGTTACAATACTTTCATAATAACTTAAGTTAAAAATTTAATTAAGTCAATAAAGGAAGTTTGTCGTGTTTTGGGGCCCCAGGAAAAATAGTGTATGTAAGTCCTTGGTAAGTGTCTTTCACACTCTCGTGTGGTATCCGCACACGGATGGCGCTTCATGCATTTCATTCGCTGTCGTGCAAAACATATTACTACCCGGGCTCCTTATATAATTTATACATTTATCTACGATCATATATATTGGTAGTGTACTGTCTAGAGTGCTGGACTTTCACCCAAGCGGCCCGCGGTCGATTCCCGGTGCCGGCAGATCTCGTTAAGGTTTTCTGCAGTTTTCCTTAGCTATGACACAAATGTGGGATTTGCGCTGTTCCATCTGTAAGTCGGCTGCAGCCGCATTTAGGGCCTACGTAATAATAATAATCGCCCCCTCCCTCCCGCACAAGCTTATAGCTTCTGGGGCCTGGTTTCCAGGCTATGGGTTGTAGCAATTATTATTATTATTATTGTATGGGTGTATCATTGGGTTTACGTTAGGTAATCTATTACAGAAGTCGGTTGCCGACCGTGTTTCTAATTTCTTTTAAATTTTATTGAGGTGCTTGCAGTCGCAACTGGAGTAGCACTTAACAATTTCCTAAAGAATATGTCAACTGGAGAACATTAGAACTAGGTTGCATGACCCCGAATGACGCACAAGTTACACTAACATTAAATCACAGTAAATAATTAAGCCTTGAGATCAGAAATGTAATTAAATGTGTTTATTAAATCAAATTAAATCAAATTATACCATTATTGGCTTCATTAAGGTTTACAAAAATCTATTTGTTTAATTAAAAGTCTTGTTCAATTAAAAGATATTTTTAAAATTTGATAATAGTAAATCTTAATATAATTGAAGATTTGCTCAATTTACATAATCTGCTTTAAGTACTACATATTGGTTTATAATATTTTATTAACAGATAAAAGGGGTTCACGAAATAAAGATGCATAAAACACAACTCTAACAAAACTAACTCTCCACAAATTGAAAGTCTCTGGAAAGTAATATAAAACAGATACACAAAGCAATCTTTCAACAGTAATCACACAAATTTATTTTATAATTTTAACAAATAACAAAAATAAAACAAAAAAAAATTTAAACTAGATATCAAAATTTTCTTTATATTAATTCCAAAATAGTTTAATATACTTTATTTAGGGATTAATACCTTTGACATTATATTATATTATACTTACTTACTACAAACAAAACTAGATACTGTTAAAAAACACACGTTTATATGTACTTTTTTTTAATATTTGCCGTCAACTGTATTGTTATAAATTCTCATATATCTGCTGACTGCTTTCATTCGTTTCGACAATGAAATCAAGAAAGTATGTCATTAACCTTTTTTAAATATTTTTATATAAAGGGCTTTACTAAGTTGTAAGTAAATTAATTTTATAATTCCACCGTTTATAATTCTATGAGTCCACATCCATTTATACATTTTAATCATGAAAACAATTTTTAATATAATACGAGTATATAATAAATTTTTTTATATCAAAATATAAAATTTCCATCGCAAAATAAATTGACACTTGATTAAATTAAAGCACTTGTTAACAAAAAAAAAAACTTAAATTTACTGAACTCTCTTAAAACTTTAAATACTTTGACGTTTTGCAAACTTAACAATAACCTCAAGATCTCGACATAGTTGTTTACATTTTTTTAACTTAACATATTAAAATTAAAATTTATTTTTTGCTATACAACATATACACTTCTTGAGGGATGAAATTAGAGTTTGATATAAAAATGACCGAGTTTATAAACCTTTTTGTCGAAACAAAAAAATGTAATACAATTTTTGTATGAAACAAAAGCTACTTTCACAAGTCACTTCAACATAACCAAATTATTGTTTATAAGTTTTAATTACTACAAAAACTAACTAAATAAATTTAAAATAAAGATAAAATAATTCTCAATCTAATGGTATATAGCACTTATGTTTTTATTACACAATCCTCCATTGAATGTCGATGAAATCTAATTTCCGCACAATTATATATTAACTTACTTACATAAAAATTCCATTTCACATCTTCCTATCTTGACAAGTTTAAACATTACATGCCAAAAAACATTATTTGCATAATTTCAGACATCAAGAATATGAGAATTACAACCAATTACAGTATTTCAATGTACGATTTAAAATCGCAACATAGATATATGTTGTATAACTGATATCATTAATAAAAAACAGCCCCTTCATTTAAGATAGTTACAAATATGTGGTAATAAACCGGCTTTTCTAGTATTCCCTTTTTCATATATCAAAAATCATGCCAATATGTACATACAACAGCACATTGAAACACTAGTTTTTCTGTACGATAAAAGAAACAAAGCTTAAACGTTCAAACGAAAAGTTCACATTAATTAAACTAGATTAAAATACAAAGTACGATACTTACTGTATACAAAATGCTCAAAGTTGCCGGCTTGAGATCTCGCTTTTTTACAAATTTGAATTTCAGGTCGTAGATGTTGTTCTGCAGCTGTCTAATTTATAAAGGAATGGATAAAGGTTTCAAAAACACAAAAACATACAACAGAAGGGAGCCATCTGATTATGAAGCTTAATAACAATAATTAAATAGATCAAATAGATCAAATAAATCTAATAAATCTGTCTGAAATCACTAATCAAAAAATAAAATCAGACCGATATAAATTTAGTGCAAAAATATTAGTTAATTTCAACAAAGTCAAAAATTTAGTTTAATGATGATATTAATAAAAACTTTCATAATTATATGGTTCTGTCTTACTGGTTTTAATTAACTTTAAAATCATATTTATTTTAGAAAACACAAAGAAAAATAAGATATAAAAAGATTACAAATTTTAAACTCAAAAATTCAAGTAATAATTCCCTACATAAGAGCTCTTGACTATTAAAATGAATAAAAATTGTATACAAATTACGTATAAATAAAAAACAGACTGTAGAAATTTTACAAAGACCCAAAGAAATTCACATAAATATTTAACATTCAAAAAATACATAATTCACAGTACCTGTAGTTGTCAATAATTCGCAAACCAAATTAACGCTAAATTGCACAAAAATGACTATTGCACACACCAGAATAATTACTGCTGGACGAATGGAGAAACTGCAACGTTCGTAGATTTCTGCTTTCACATCATACTAGAATGCAATGAATTAACCCTCGTAATGACTGTATGAGGTAAACTGTTATTCGCGAATTTACCAAAAATAAAGTAACTGAATGCAACCATAAAACTTACCAGTAGTGATAATTAGCAGTGATAACCATCGGAAAATGTTCGTCGTTTTTCTTTAAAACAACCCACTTATTATTTAAGTCTAAACTGAATTTATAAAGCACATAACTCGGATTTCATTATTGATCGAGATTTCGATCACTGAAGATAAAGTCTGTAGTTATTAATTTTTATTTGTATTTTGGTACGAGAATTATTTAAACGATATACGATACGGTAAACTGTATTAAAGCTATTACACTTTTAATAGGAAAAACTAGATTTCCCATTCTTTAAAAACACAAACATCCGGAAAAATATTTTAACTGTATAAGGTACTTTTATTAACCACAAATTCTTAATTCATATCCGGAAAACTAATTACACAACGGTACTTTTGTATTAACTACAAATTCTCAAACAATTAGGCACGGGAATCCGACCCCGGCCGTTTTCTATGAACTGTACTGTATCGAAACTTAAACTGAAGTGAAGTCTCTCTAAAAACTGAAGGTTATTTTATTATATTTTAAGTAGTTTGGAGGGTGCAATTCTGCATACGCCAATCAAAAGACGCCTGCCCCAAATTGAACAAATCAGAGCTATATAGTCCACGTGGAGTCGATAGGGAAGATTTTCTTAATTTCGCTACTATATTTTGACCCTAAGGAACTAAATACTAGGCAATTTGTATTTCCCCGGACGAATAGTGCACGCAGATGTTGTTTTTTAAACCATATGTGAATAAGCAAAAGAGATTTTTAACACGTTGCGGACATAAATTTGTTAAAGATGACTTGCGTTATAATATTTTCGCGGAACCCAAACTATAATATCTCTGGGAACTAAATGAAGTTAGATTTGCCACGATCAATGTTATTATTTTGCTTCAACCAATGTACACGTGCGTAAATGAAATGCAGAAAAGAATAATTTATTGCCCATGTGTTTTTTTTGTAATTCTAAGGAGATTTGAAACACAACCTTTTTAATTTTTCCTTTATTTGCACCAAATGCTGACACAAGAACGCAAATTTGCAGAACCGGACTTAGGATTTTTAGTAAATATGTAGACAAAACTACATTTATTCAGGACTGACAAAAATATACCGTTACAACATTACAAATAATTTAGTATTACTATGCAAGTGTAACTTTATGCTGCCGTTTCTAAAACACGAGTTAGGATAGTATGCCGATATTATTAACAGTTTTCGAGTTTTTCTAAGATAGAAGAAAGAATAAAAGTTACGTTCGCAAAAACTACCTCTGTAACTTCCAGAGATCACCAAATGTTAAATCTCCAACTTCAACGGGCATCAGCAACATTAATTGAATGTGACATTAATTGAATATATCATAAAACTGATTGAATTATACCCAATCCCAGAATTCTGGGTAACGAACGATACAATCAGAAATTAATCTGTGATAGAGATTTACGTAAGTGTTCTTGACGGATACTCATTAACGTTGCGGAGGAAGCTCTGCAAACATGAGTACCGGTGTGGGTGGATTAAATTTTCGCCTCGGACTGTCCTTTATGGTGAACCGCTGTTTGCCCGCTGATTGATCTAGTCTGATGAAGGAGAATTCAAGTGAGATTTATCCAAGTTGGGGGGTGGGGGTGTAATTTCTAGCAGATGGAAAACTGCATGCCGCCACGTACATTGGATTCAGAGACGAACGCTACGGTTGTGCAGTTCCAGTTTTGTGATTCAAAGAAACCGTCTCGCACTACTGCGCTTAAGGGTTATTGATGCAAATACATAGTTTCACAATGCTCAAGACAACGTCACTTTTAAGAGTACACACCGGGATTCTACTTACGTAAAATTAAACAAAGCGCTGACGATGGCGCATCAGACCTAAAACATGGTAGGCCGGTGTGGCATAACCGTCCAAGCCCAGTCACATTGAGGATGGCTTCGATCGGACAGTGGTCTCCACATCTGTGGGAAAAGTTTGAAGCTGGACTAGGGGTCATCTCCTATGACGGGAGAAAGGCCTGACGAGTGAGTACATTTATAACTCCGGCACTATAGGAGAGGTCTGAATAGCATTAGTGCTCTAATTGAGCGTATCTCAATTCGTGTTCCCGAAAGGGAGAACGTGGTGATTAGGTACCTAGGTGCGCTACGTCAGAATAACGTACCCGAATAGTTCTATTCAATTAGTGGTAGTTAACTAACTATCATTTGAAACTTCTTGACTAGCTACAAGCAAAAACAAGAAAAAACAGGCCACTCTTAGGATTTGGATACAATTTTAAGACACACCCACCATACCGGCTGGGAATTAGATATTGAGATGCTATTAAAAAAAAGAAAAATTGATTTGTAAAACCTTTTATATTTATAAGCCCCACTTTCCGAAACCCATATAAATTATAAGGTGACATAAAAAGATTAATAAATAAAATATTAAATACTTTATTTGACTCTCATAGCTTAACTTAAATTGAAATGTAAACACCCCAATAATTTCTATTTTCCCAGTAGGCTAGCGCAATCTTCTTTAATTTGTTTGAGCATGAGAAAACATAAAGCACCAAAAAATAATCTTACCAATCTTAATACCTGTTAAGTTTCCTTTTCTTTTTCTTTTGTTAACGGAGTGTTATGTTGGTTGGCGGTTTGGACAATTCCCAAATCTAATTACTGAGGGGAATTGTGGCTTGCCATGGAAAAATAGAAGAAATAATAATAAATAATTATGATATGTCAGAAATAAAAATAATAATTTTGTACTCTAAATATTATGTTCTTCCCTACATATTGTGCATGATCAAGCTTAATCAGTAATAAAGATTAAGTTATTAATGATATTAACATTGTATGGTATTATTGCATTTTCTCATATTTAATATTTAACCCCTCACTGGAAAGTCTCTAACTGACTGAAGATCAGTGCTTGTTATAAAAGTGCATTACTCCATACAAGCAGTATCAATAGCATCTCTCTGCATAATAAGCGTATCCTTTCCATAACTCCAAGATATCTGTAGTCAGATTCTAAATATTAACCAGCTATCCTTCAACACCCGTACCGATCCAATACCCGAGTCACAAAAAAGGGAACCCGAGAAACCAGAGAAATCCAAATAAAGACATCAGGTAGGTCGAAAGCCCTTTAATAAGTGATTTGAGTAGATTGTGATCAAATAAATACAATACCTATAAAAGCTTACTTCAAAATCACACCTGGAGTTCTGCAGCAGGACGAGAAATATTTTTATAATCTGTGATAATTAAGCTTTAAGAAAAATTTAATTAAGCTTGCTGAAATGATATTTTATTGTGTTTATAGCATGACAAAGGTAAAATAACAATCTTTATTTTAGCAAACCTCTATAACTAAAATTTATTTCAATGCAAATATTGCTAAAGAGCTCTATTCTTTATTTTAAATTTCTTTTTTAAAATAAAAAAAAATGTTTATTCGATTTCTGTTCAGAAAATATTTAAATAATAATAATAATAATAACTACTACAACCCATAACCTAAACCAAGGCCCCAGAAGCTATAAGCGTGTGCGGGAGGGAGGGGGCGATTATTATTATTATGTAGGCCCAATGTGCGGCTGCAGCCGACTTACAGATGGAACAGCGCAAATCCCACATTTGTTTCACAGCTAAGGAAAACTGCAGAAAACCTTAACCAGATCTGCCGGCGCCGGGAGTTGATTGCGGGCCGCTTGGGTGAAAGTCCGGCATGCTAGACATTACACTACCAATGCTGTAACTATAAATATTCCCACACATTTTTCAATTAAAATCCTACACGAGACACTATCCTTATATTCCCATTAATAAATAGAGCAATAAAGTACACACTACACAAACTTGATGAAATCAGCTGTTGACTTCACCTGACAGTGGATTGGATTAGAAAATTTTCTGGTTTTAAATGGATTGTTCCATTAAAATTTCTTGCAATTTTATAATAATTAGTTCAATAAGGTACACACAGGTACGTATAACCCTTGCAATAATTGAAGTTTCTTTGTGAAAAAACATAAGGCTACATAACCCAACTTCTATTTGTTAAATTTGGAGTCAGAGAGACATAGATTCCGCCTTTTGATTTTAACTGGCTGGATGTGTTTTCTTTTTTAGGTTTTTTATACGGTTTGTTAAAAACAACCGAAAAGTTTTTTGAACTAAAATATTTATGACGTCACAAACTTAAACGTGATCATAATTAGCGAATTAGTTAAATCTACTTATCGAAAGATAGCTGGTGAAAAGACGAATAAAACGTTATCAAGCATTTATGGTCTAAAATGCTTCCTAACTAAATAAATTAACAAAAACTGCCAACTGTAGCAAGACTCATTAAAACTTATTTATACACATTCCTTCTATGCTACAACATGAAACAGTGTACTTCGTACGTACGATAGTTTCCGGAGAAACAGACTCCATCTTCCACTGCTTATTCATGGTCTTAGTTATATTAGGCATTTCATAAGGGAACATACCTACCTGCTATCTATAAGTCCAGTCAATGAGTGCTCAAAAGAGGGGTGTAGAGTGCATGGAATATGCGAGAATTTTTGACTTCAGGACTTTGTTAGGAGTAGTTAATAGGTAAACATACTAAAAGTTCCCGCCCGTGGGAGGAGAGCTAAAGGCTGGAGGCTGGTCGAAAGGTCCCATTTCATGGTTTTTTGCTTATATCTCGGAAACGGTGCATGTAGAGAAAAAACGTTTCGAATAAAAATGAAATCTAACTAAATTTCCTATAAAATTGTTTCTATACATATTTGTCGAATTCCCAACGGTTTCCGAGATATACCTAGGTTATTGAAAATCGATAATTTTCGAAAAAATTATTTTTACCTCGCTCTTTTTGTCGAACATTTTGTGCTTCTAGTGCCTTCCACGATCGTTTCTCAGAAAAACTTTCCGAAACGAAGTTGCAGAACATTAAATTTCCTTAATTTGGTATAACTTTTGCCACTTTATCTTCAACCAATCAAAAGTTATAGAATTTCTAACAGGTACGCTCAATTAGCAGCCAACCAGCAAATGGGCAGTGGACAGGAGAGGAGACAGTTGGTAGAGTGAGAGTGGAGGGTTTAAAAGGCCCCACCACCCCAACCATCAACGTCGCCCTTGAGTGCCACCCTCACTCCCGGTTCTTCCAAAAGACCGGGTGGAGGGGATAGGGTTCCCGCGCACTATCTTCCTTTCTCTTCAGTTTCAGTCCACTTCAAACGTTCGTCGTGCGTTGTACAGATAATACAATCTCATGTCATGATGCAGTAACAATTGGCAAACGAGCAATGGCAAAAATGGAAAACTTGCCATTTACAAATATTAAATTGTCATGTAAAGATCGCGCACTTCCTCGTTCCTCAATGAATTCGACAGTCAAGATTGACAATGAAAAAGTTGTCGTGGATCCATTCTTGCTTTTTCAGCGAATCTCCATCACCAAGAAATCGGATTTGAAGAATTATATGCAATATGAACTGGCTCCCTACCCCCTGGCATTCTTCAACGAAAGTGGAATGAGGTTCAGAAAGTCAGCACTATACACACTGTTTAAACAAATTGTTAAGGACGTTGATTGAATTACCTTTAAATTTGTTGTTGATGGGAGATTCCTAGTCCACAAAGTTGTTTGGCAAACAGAGACAACTGTATCAACCATTTGTGATAGTTAAGTTAGATTTCTGAGGATCCATTATCATGGGAGAGGCTGCACAGTGGTTTAAATTTCCTTCAATTTGATATACACTGCGTTTTAACTGCTATCATGATGATTAACAACACTTTAACAATAGAAATAAGGTAATTGCAATTGACACACAACACTTTTTTATAATTATAGCTTTTCTTATATTATTACGAATCATATAATGAAAGTATTTACATGGACTGATAGTTTTTTTTACATTTTATATCATCTCAATATTGATATCAAAAATACTTTTTTGGATGTTTAGAATTTCTTTAATGCAAGACTGAAAACAAAAATCAATGCTTTATATTAAAAATATAACATATTTAACTAAATAACATGATAAACAACTAAAGTAAGTATGTATGTTCTTAAAGTGCTCTATTACACAATATTTTAGGAGTGGGGGTATAGACACTAATCAACTCCCCGAAACGTGAAAGGTCTGTTAAATAGTTTCTGTTCCGGCAGATTTAAGTGACACGGTGCCGACAGTATCTTGCAGGCAGCTAAACGTAGAACTGCCATTTTCTTGTATATGTAATGCGACACAAAATAAACTTTTAACCTTTAACGATAAATTATTTAAAAAATTTTAGTATGTTATTTGCATATACGCACTGTTTGTATAAAATAATAGTAAGTATAAGAAATTTAATCATATTAATGCTTTTTATTCAAAATGTCTGAAAATTACTTTACTGTAATAATTTTATAATCTTAACAATTATGTAAATTGGATGACAAAAAATAATATTTATTATTTTTTGGAATACGGCACTTAAATTCTGGAACGTGCACAGAAAAAAGTATTATTTATTACATATGTTTAAGTAATAGTAAATTATAATACGAAGAAAGTGTGCAGAAAAACACTTCTCAAAATTAATTAAAAGTCAACTCAATCGGAATGTATACATGTCACTTTAAAATCCTACACTTTATTTCATTTTATAAACAACCCCGATTCGTTTCGGTTGCATTAATTAACCATCGCAGACGCGACGCGCGATCAAAGAGGATTAGTATACAACACACGATTAGTACTTAATGAGCTAACTCATTATCTACTTTTATATATTGGTTTGTTGGTATTAACTGTGTTGGATATTAATTTTACATCAACTAATACAAAACGTGACAAAAAAGACTTTTGTTTTTATGAAACCTTTTTGTCCTTTTATTTAGTCGCAGTGTAATTCTGCGCAGTTTTTAATACCTTGGGGGAGATTTATCATCTCGTGCTATCAAAAGAATACACTGAAGCTTGTCTATCAATAAAAATACCCCCAGGACACTTAATAAATCATTAAGGCACAATCAGAGATTTTATATTTGAACTTACAGAGAGGAAAAAATGCAAGATGAGTTTACTTTATTCAAAGATCAACAATAATTCTGTAAGGGTGTAAGAGTGGAATTCTTGCGGGTCGTTTTCTGAGCGTTTGCTTGAATAAAATTCAGTGCACGAGAAATTTCCCTGCGTTTTAGAAGGACAAAGACCGTTTATCTTAATTGTTTTGGCTGTTAATCAGGGAGTTGTGGTTGCAATGCACTGTTCCCCTTGTATATAGTCGATGTATTATCGAAGTTCATGTCTTGGCTTTTGTTAGAATAATTAATAATTTCCCGGAACTGCGTCGGAGATATTCTGATTTATTAAATGGTCACCAAAATTATCTCAGTTTCAGGAAATAATAGTTAATGATGGTTAGCCCTTAGGTTTTGTCAACTGGGTGCACTATATGTACACAACATTGTTTTTTCTTATCGCTGAAGGTTACACTAGATTAATTCCATACAAAAGGTAGCACTATTGAGATGGAAATTAAATATCTAAACTTTCCAGAAAATTTAGTACGGAACTATCTGTTGGAAAAACGAAAGGTTTTTATTTAATGGAAAAGTAAGTTTTTCATAAAAGCATCTATTAAAATTATTGAAAATGAGATAAAAACTTTCCTCATAAAATAGGCGCAAGAGTCGCATAATCTAGAAGTTTTAGTTTTAGTGGTAGTTTTCTAACCAAAACTTTCAGATACAGCACAGCTCGTAGAGAGAAGTATCAACAACAAAGGAGCACCGAGTTAGTTCAGATGTGACTTTAATTACCACAAAGTTGGATAACGCTCTGACAGTAAGACCGAGAACATTAATTATGGAAGTAATCCTCACAGGACTGTGGAATAATTACATGAAAAAAAGCTTTCATTTCTGAAACAAAATTAGCACATTATAAGAACCAGACTTGTCACATGGGAGTTTTTTTAGGTTTATTGACACACTTTTTTTATTCTGTTACTCTTTAATAAGGGCCTTTCTTTCCCTTGAAAAGAGTCGAGAGTTGAAAATATTTTCTTTGAATGCTGACACTATCGTTGAATTCACCGTAACGTTTTTTTTTTAATATTTATATTTATAATATAATTATATATTTAAAGTATTTTTATAGCACTGACTTAGCAAAGGTTCACTGCTACGATTATTATTACTATATATAATTAGGATGGCCCCCGGTTCGGGCAACAAGTTATTATGATTGATATTGATAAAAATAAATTGATTTATATGAGTACAAAAATTATTTATATACAGCAACAGACTTCGATAGTAGCACAGTGATGATAGATACAAAATATAAACCACCTATCTATACCAAAAAAAAATCTGCTCCGGATGATTATAAACGTGGTGAAACTTCACTACATCAGACTTTAGGCGGGTCGCTTGAATAAGGCACTAAATAAATAGAGAATCACAAGTAATATACACAATATAAACCAAATTTTCTTTAAATTGAAATGACAAAAATTTCATTAAAAGTGAACACAAACAACAAACAACAAAAGAATTAAAATATTAAAAAAATAAATTTTGAATACCGTGAACAAACGAAAAATTAATAATATATCAAGATAATTTAATACTTTTTATCCGAGGAGTAATATTTCTGGCATCATTATAACCTTAATTACTAAGTTTTTATTTAAAATTAATTAAATACCTTAAATTTTTCCTACCTTATCTCCAAATAAAACTTTCTTCTCGTAATTAAATATTATTTTACAAATAAATTCACAGCACTGATTATTATATTAATTAAATGGAATTATTATTAAAAATTAGTCAAATTCACAGATCTCCGATGATTATTTAACACTTTGACATTTTAACAAAATGTTATCTAACATTTTTGACGTGTGGGTTGTTTACATTTTTCAAACACATCCTTAAAATTAGTAATAATCAAAGAGTTTATTACTAAAATCATCGCTCTTTTTATACTCTTTTTCAGACAAAAGAAGGCTATAGTGATATTATTAGTTACAAAGAAAAGAATTTTTAAAACTAAATACAGCATAACCACATAACTGTTTATAACTATTAATTATTCTTTAAATAAATACAATATATTGCTAAAAATTTCCTTTCCAATGATATATGACACTTGTACTGACATAAAAGAACAAGGTCACTAAAACAAGTCAACCAAAACATACTTCTTACACAACTATCAGATAACTAAAATTAACTTAACTACTTCAAATTACCTATTTACATCTTCCTATTTTGACAAAATCTAACCATAGAACTTAATTTTGTTTATTGTTTCCAGCCTTACTTTGTGGAACTCCATAATCATGAAATAAATAAAGATTAGTAAAAGTTTCACAGTTTTATTAAAATATAACCTGACAAAATATAAAACACAAAATCACAGAGAACAATCTAATTTCTGTTAAAGCAGATAAGGGTAACACTTTGGTAATTCTTTCAAAAGATATTTACATGCAAAAAGTTAATGAATCTATTAATAAAGAAAATTTAGCAACTTTAAAAAAACCCAACCACAAAATTCCAAAAAGAAATAAAACAAGGTTTACAAAACTGCAATATATGCTTTTCAGAATTAGAAAAGCAACAAATCATTAATAAAACCCCACAACCACTTAAACTATATGGACTAGTCAAAATACATGAACAGAATATGCCAATAAGACCAGTTGTATCATACATGAATGCACCTAATCACATTTTATCCAAAAAACTAAACCAGATTATTAACAGGATAGGTTACAAATCGAAATACTCTTAGAAATTCATTAGAATTAGTAGATAAGCTGCAAAACATACATCTTCCACCACATTCAAAACTTGTTAGTTTTGATATTTGTAATATGTTCTCCAGAATACCCCCACAAGAATGTATTCCGTTATTAGCCTTAACAGCCTTGGTAGTGTAATGTCTGGCGTGCCGGACTTTCACCCAATCGGCCCGCGATCGACTCCCGGTGCCGGCAGATCTGGTTAAGGTTTTCTGCAGTTTTCCTTAGCTGTGACACAAATGTGGGATTTGCGCTGTTCCATCTGTAAGTCGGCTGCAGCCGCACATTGGGCCTACATAATAATAATAATCGCCCTCCCTCCCGCACAAGCTTATAGCTTCTTGGGCCTTGGTTTAGGCTATGGGTTGTAGTAGTTATTATTATTAGATGGTTTCTTGATCAATAGTAATATAGAATTAGTTAAAAGGTTTGAGTTAATTCAATTATTTGACATTTGTATAAGTCAAAATTATTTCACTTTTAATAACATAATTTATTTACAAAAAGATGGTTTACCTATGGGTAATTCTCTAAGTCCTCTATTAGCTAACATATTTATGGACAAGTTCGAAGATCGAATACTTGAATTAAACCTCTCTAAACACATTATCTTCTGGTTTCGTTATGTTGATGACATTTTAGCTTGTTTTGACAGTTATTTTGAGGTTATCAATGAAATTTTAATTCTTATTAATAGTATCCACCCTAACATAAAATTTCACTAGAAACGGAACAAAACAGGGCTATAAACTTTCTAGACTTAAATATCAAGATTAACGCACACAATCTATTTGAATTTTCCATATACAGAAAACCAACACAAACAGACATAACAATACCAAATGAATCTTGTCACCATAAAACACACAAAATAGCAGCCTACAGATCATTAGTACACAGAGCTTTAACTATTCCACTAACAATACCAGATTTTAGCAAAGAGATATCAACCATTAAACAACTAGCACATGCAAATCATTACAATCCGAACATGATTGACACTTTAATTAAACAAAAAGATTATAGGTTAGCTATCAAAAGGATATATCCCATTGACAATCAAACAGAAGACACAAATTACATATCTATACCATATTTTGGCAAAATATCAGAAAAAATTTCACATATACTAAGAAAAACCAACAATTATAAAATAACATTTAAACCAACACTAACACTTTTTCATTTTTACTTAATGCTAAAGACAGAACACATATCATGAAATCGGGCATTTACCGTTTAAATTGTTCTTTTTGTAGTTCAATATTGGACAAACACTTCGAAATTTTGACATAAGATATAAAGAACACGTACGTCATTACAAAAATAAAAAAAAAACTGAAAAATCTAATTATGCCAAACACCTTTTAGAACAAAATCACACAATGACTCCTCAAAATAATATTAAATTCCTACATTTTTGTAATAACAAACGCAAATTAGACATTTTAGAAGCCTTTGAGATATACAAACACAAACTCAGGGTACCTTTAATGGATGAACAACTTGAGCTCAGTAATTCTCCGTTACTGGAAGTATTAGATATTTAATTCTGATTATTATTATTATTTTATCTAGTTACCTATTTTTGTATCTACCTTAGCGACGTGTTTGTTTATAATTATATTACCTTTGATAATGACAGCATAGCTGTCGAAACAATATTGTCAGGTTATATTTTAATAAAACTGTGAAACTTTTACTAATCTTTATTTATTTCATACATCTTAATTAACAGTATGTACCTATTTTTAGATATCAATAACATGAAAATAGTGGCTAAATTATATTATATCAGATTGCTATGGGAAAATGTACAAACTTGCATTTTATTTCAATGACATATTCTGCAAAAAACAATCCCAACATTCAAGATTGTTTTGAGATTGTGCTTAAGAAACTGCTGAAAATGATAAAATAGCATTAAAGCATTTTACTCACGAACTTTATAATCTAGCTAAAGAAGAAAATTGAACGATATCACTATCTCGTTAACTTGAAGCATAATTTTTTATATTAATAAAGCAGGTTAGGTAGCAAATACTTGCATACATCATCACTACCATGCACCTGGTCTGTTTTAGGTCAAGACTTGCCTTTAAATGACCTCAACTTTATTTTACTTGCTTATTTAGATAACGATTTCATATCGTTAGCTGAACAATAAAAAATTGCCGAGATTCTAAGAAAAATCAACTTTACAATTTATCCTTTTACTGTCTAGTGTGCTCTAGAGTACATGTTTATTAAATTTAAACCTTTTCTGTAGCTTCAAAAAAATTATTACAAATAATCGTTTTTCTCCTTGAGGTTATGCAACCCATCTAACAGCTCGTTGGAAAAATTTTAAGCGGGGGTGCATACTTTTTATTGCATGTCAAATATCATGACAATATGTATATAAAATGGAAGAGACTCGGAAGTCGAATCCTATAATATATAAATATTGTTATGATAATTTTCAGATTATCTGAATAAAAGATAAGTCTTCGTACATGAAATGTATGTAAAAATGAAAATAGATTGTATGATTTAAAAAAATTATTAAGATTCTTTTAGATTATTTTATTATAGTCCAGTCAAATTAGAAAAAATAGTGGAAAGTTTAGGAAAGTCCGTGAATTTTTGCATATGCCTCCCTGGATGACTGTTAAATAACCTCCTAAAAGTCACCGTCTGTAGGTGGCGAGCTAGAGGAGATAATTAGGGTAAACCACGCCCCCTAACGGTTTTTGTCGTTTTTTTTGGAAACTATTAGGTTTATCGAAATGAAGGAGGTTAGGTAAATTAAAGTTTATTTAAATCCCTACCTGAAATGTCCGAATGTTTTTTCGTACCTCGCTTTCTTTTTGTGTTATCGAAGAAAGAAGATATGTCATACATAAATGAGTACTTTGCTCCAGTGAATTTGCTCAAGGAACTTTCGGACGTAACTTTTTGTGGTCCCATATTCGTCATGAAATAGGTAAGAAACATTCGTTGAGAGCCGGACGCGATCGTGATTCAGTACCCAACCCAATATGTACAAGGTGTTTCGTTTTTTTAGAAATCCTTCTAATTTCCTTTATCTCTAAGATCTTGGTATTGTCCACATTTACAATTTAATATTGATACAGTACGTTGCATGCATGCTAAATATGGAGCAAAATCTTTGTAATTACCTATTAACAGACGTTTTAAGATACAAAACATTCTGCGTTAGTATCTTGGTCGCCAGTTTACAACAAAATTGCACCCACATATATATTTCTAAGGATTTCTAAGAAAGTGAAACACCCTGTACGTATTGGGTTGGATACAAAAATTGACTACATTGTACTCTCCTAAGAATGAATTAGCCAATACGAAACTTTCATCCGACTGGCACCAAGGATAACGATAATATCGCCT
This sequence comes from Agrypnus murinus, assembly GCA_929113105.1. NCBI lineage: Eukaryota > Metazoa > Arthropoda > Insecta > Coleoptera > Elateridae > Agrypnus > Agrypnus murinus. The sequence continues at coordinate 61,368,472 of OV816031.1, read as the reverse complement.
GATGGATTTTGCCGAAGAGATGCTAAGGTAAAATACGACTGAATCACGATCGCGTCCGGCTCTCAACGAATGTTTCTTACCTATTTCATGACGAATATGGGACCACAAAAAGTTACGTCCTAAAGTTCCTTGAGCAAAGGATATATCTTCTTTCTTCTATAACACAAAAAGGAGGCGAGGTACGAAAAAAAACATTCGGACATTTCTGGTAGGGATTTAAATAAACTTTATTTTACCTAACCTCCTTCATCTCGATAAACCTAATAGTTTCCGAGAAAAACGACGAAAACCGTTAGGGGGCGTGGTTTGCCCTCATTATTTCCTCGAGCTCGCCACCTACAGGCGGTGATTTTTACGGGGTTATTTAACAGTTCACGGACTTTCCTCAACTTTCCGCTATTCATGAAAATTTGTTCCAAATTGACTGGACTATTATATCAAAACAACTATATTAGATTAGTGTTACGATTTATAGACAAGTTGTGATAAAACGTCAAAAAAATCACAAAAGTCATTATAATTAAATATCAAGTATACCTTCATTTCTAACCAATAGGTATTTCACAGGTAAATACGAAGAGAAAATAAGCCGATACAGTGACACGTACCTCAAAGTAATGATTATTTGGCCGACCGTACTAGAATTTAGCCGAATCTGGGGGAATTCCAATCCAGTAAGGAATTTTATCATGCCAAACATCGAATTGACAGTTTTACTTCCTATCCGAGAAGAAGGCATGTTTTTAATATTTTTCCGCTATGAAAAATTACCAGTTCCACCAGGGATCGAACCTGCAAACCTTGTATTATGAAGCAAACATACAAACCAGCAATCCACGAAGGCTGGTTAATGCTGATATAAATATCTCTTATACCAGAAACCAATCGCTTTTAAATTGAAAATTTCCCAAGGGTTGCAGGTTAAATTTCTAAGAATCATTCCTGATGCTCGATGGTTCATGACGAATCGAGCATTATACTATTAGTTGGAAATAAAATATATTATAGAAGAGGCTAAATACAAAATATTTTTCACGACTTGTATTTGCATTCTTACTACCTTACTCTTATCAGAGAAACAGCAAAAGGTACACTGACGAAATTGCCGAGACTCTGTAGGAATAAGCCATAGATCTTAAGGCTTTGTAAATATTAACACTACTGTTACAACGAACTTTGAGTTCAGTTACATGTTAGGTCTTTAATATAAACGCATTACTTTCCGATTCCTTTTCAATTTATATCCTAGCAATAAATATTTATTACAACGTTCACCTATTGCTTTCGAACAGATAAAATACCAATTAATAGAAAAAAAAAAGTCAATATACTCAATATTGTCATTTCCACTCAATTTTATTTACGAACATACCATTATCAAAATTTCAAAAGGTTCTCAATTAGAGCACTCTCTCAGGCTTTCCACTCGTGCATGTGTTTTTGTTTAAATGATCAGCAGCTCTCGCTGTGTTTTTACTAATCCACTCATGAAATGTAGAAACTGCAAGATAAATATCTTGACTATTATTGGCCGTACATGGATGAACAATCCTATTAGGGACTATTCCTAGAAATAGATCAGTTAGAAGAAGTTACGCAGTTACTCAGTAGGTAAAGAGAAACTCATTCTCAATTGTCTTTCACTTTGATGAATTATTTTGAGTTTTTTGATATGTAAGGTAGTAATTCTTATGGAATTGTGTAATAAAAGCTTATTACTGATATTGATAACGTTTTCGTTGGCTCAGAAGCAGAAATGTCTTATTCTTCTAGTATAGCATATATCTGTCTTGGCTGTATTAGTTTAGTTTTGACTTTGAATAAATACAATATTTTCATACTAAATCGCACTTTTATGTTTTGTAATAGCTGTTGTTTTAAATAACCTCTTAGAAATCTGTGTCATACTTAATTAACCAAAAATATGAATGTTTTATTCAAGCTCAATGGAGATTAGTTTCTTTTGTACTTACCAATCTGCCATATTTCGTCATCAAACTCAAAATACAAAGGTCCACCGGTATCAGCGAAACAAGACCATTCTCCTTCTAAATGTCCAACACATATATTATTTACAGGTTGAAGTTGTAACCTATCTGAATATCTAGAATAATTTGCTAATTAATTTCATATATTTAGTTCATAAGAATAATAATGAAATAAAACTAGCTTGGGAAGTATAGCGTTTTTTCCAAAATATTATATGACATCTATGCGCAGTACGTAAGTGTAGGCTAACTTACCTGGATGAAGGTCTGCAGAGTATAGAATTAATATAGTAAACATCGACATATTTTAAGTGATTGGACGGTTCAAAGTCCATGTATCGTGGTTCTGTTGAGCCCCATCCTGCTAAATACCATGGACTGTTTAACATTGTCTGAAAAGTGATGTGGTTCTTTATAGTATTATTAAATTTTGTATCGGATACTCAAAAGCTTTCAGGAACAACTTGCCTTTGGAAAGGTTTGGCTCTTACAGTATATTAATGGATTGTGGTGTTTTAAAGTAGATAACCTTTTAAAAAAAATTTATAATCTAGATAAAATTTAATTCTATGATAATAAAAATTCTAAAACTTCGAAAATTAGTCAAAAAAGATCATTGAGACATGACATCATCAACAATATCGTAGCGTAGAAATCATACCCTCACCCAACTCTATGTACTTAGTTGACAATCAGCGACACTCGATATTCCTTCCAATCGATATTATATTAAAAGAGTAAAGTATTCTATCAGCAGAGTATTCATTGTTTAATATACTGTTAATAATAAGTAAGGAAGAAAACTTACTAATGTTAGTTCTGGAACTTTTCGGTTATACAGTCTTATTTTCCTTTCAAAATAACCTGTAAAGCTCTTGCTAACTTTTAATAATCCTATGTTGTAATTCTCATCAAGATCGTAAATATCATCATAATGAATAGGATATTTCTCATGAACTTTAATTCCCACAATTGGATGATCTATTCTATTTCTTCCAGAAGAACAATGTGTAGTATTGCCACGTACTACCATATGTTGACGCTCCATTAAATCCTGAAGTTCCTGAAAATGTCAAAAGATAGAATATAATTTTGTAATAGAAGTGATTTCTGTAAAATATAAATCGAAAAGTAACATCACTACAATTATTGTTCACATAGATTTGCATTGATTTTCTCTTACACAGTGTTTTCTAACTACTTTTTTATCTGTCCACAACGTTATTGTTTAAAATTAGCTTCTCATGATTGAAATATGGCCACCTACCAGATTTACACTACTTTAGATTTACCCTGTCAAATATGCAAGATGCGGCAGTTAACACCCAATATTCTCCAATAATGGTTCCTCCGCATAAACACACGTCCTTTTTAAACTTTTCTATGAAAAGGAAGTATTCTGTTGAAGGTGCGCAACTTCGGTACACAACTAAAGATACCATATATCTATGTTTTGCTATAGAAGTCAGATTACCACCCCCAATACGATTATAATATGTATCCTTTGAAGTATGTACTAAAAATAAAATTTAAGTACGGCCATAATAATTTTTTGAAATATCTCCATTCGTAAGCTCACCCATAATTGTAAGATATATCATTCGAGATAAAGCTACTGTTAAAACTTTCATTTTAAGGCAGAGTTGAATTTCGCAATGGTCTGTTAAAACAATTAAAAACTTTAACGAACATTACATATATTAAATGTTATTGAGTACTTGACTACTTTCAATTAGTATAAAAAGTACCTTGTCGTTATAGATAGAAATCTTTGTCATTATAGTTATTTATGTATTAACGTCGTAAAGAGGCTTTTATGGTCGGGAGCGTTATTTCTAGGAAACGGCTGTAGGGCCGTAAAATCAAGTTACGCCCGCTATACATACACTACTTATGCACAGATTAAGGGTTTATCTCAAATCTATTATTGTGTCAACAATATAATTGAATGAGTACGCCGCTGTACTTTCACTTGAAGTATGCTACTATAGTAAATATTCCAAAATATTTAGTTTCAGTTTATTTTCATTGTTGATAAGTCGACAGATTATACTAAGAACAAATCAAATTTTACAGAAAACAGTTCTGATATTTGATTGACGTTTTTTTTATTGCCCGTCGGACCATAAAGAAACTCGTGGGTCATAAAGAAACGTTTATGAAAAAAGATAGTGGAGATGTCTTGGCCGATATAAGATTGATGCTGTTTGAAAAGTTGATGAAATTACTTTTGTTTATGGGTGTGAACGATCAAAAAACAACTGCATTAATAACAGTTAACAGTTATGACACCAAAACTACGTTTTACAAGAATTATAATTTTAAAAATTTTAAATTTTCTCGCTAATTGTATTAAATTTCGTTTTTATAAAATTAGTAACTCTGCTTTATTTACATTCACATATGTCAACAGAAGTAATAGATTAATCTCTGTTTTTTTATAATTGCAACTGTTTTACAAATTATTCATATGCTCAAACTATAAGAATTCTCAAAAAAGAAATAAATTAAAATAAAAGTTAGAAAGTATTGCAATTGACAAGCTTCAATGTATGTAAACAATCATTACCATTATCCATAAATTTTATCAAATATTTAACAGTGACTTTTAATATCCAAATTTGTAAATATACAGAATAGAATTAATAATTAACTTAACCTCTAGAATTTTAAATAAATTTAGAGAATGTGTCTAAAGAAGACATACAAATAATGGCGAAAATTTACAAAATTAAATAAAAGGAATATTATAAATAATCTGTTGTTTTTTGACCGCTCACATCCATAAATGAAAGTAATTTCATTAATTTTTCAAACTGCATGAAACGTTTATGTTTAGATTAGTCTAGTAATAATAGTTTAACTATTATGTATCTGTGTATAATAGTTATTTGTATACCAAGGTCGCGGAATGCCTTGTTAACGTATTGAAAGAACAATTGCCGCCGAAGCCGTTTACGGCTGAGGCAGGACAATCTCGAGAACGCTAATGAATATCACGGACAAGGTAAACACACTTTTTATGTGCAACCGTAAAAAATAGGTAATTACAAATTCCATTGCTTTTAAAAACCGACAATTTAATCCATTTTACAATGTTTATTGAATTTATTTATTACAAATCAAGAAACATGTCATATTTTAGAAACGTCATTGTTATTTCTCCTACTCGTATTATTACCTATCATGCCAACTTTCAACTGCCAAATAATAAAATGACTTTTAGTTTAAAGGGCGTTACTAATAAGTGTAACTTCCATTATATATATTATGTAATTAGGAAATCAAGCGATACTTTAAATCCGAGAAGATGTATTATAACGCTGAGGCGTCAGCCGAGGCGTTATAACAGCTTCGAGGATTGAAAGCAGCTTGATCTCCGTATTGCATAAGTAGTTTTATATTATTTTGTATTTCAATACTAATTTCTCCCTTTTAAAATTCATCCGAATTTATTGTATAAAGAAGCAAGTTGCCTTGTCTGTGTCGTCATACGCGTAACCAAGGAGATAAAAAGCAGCATGTCACGTGTGGCTGTTATGCAACATCAAATGATTTTTACGTTGCCAACAACAACGGAGATCAAGAACGTCTTGAACTCCGGTGTCATTGACAACGGAGATCAAGATATACTTTATTTTACTAATTGTGGTATATAAACAATTGTTTGAAATACGAAATGAAATAAAATAAAAATCTTTAAAGTCCGTTACCCTTATTAACTGCCGCGAAATTGCATTTCGCGCGTGTATGGCGTACGGGATGTTTCCACTTCATGTACGGTTGCACATGAAATTATTTAATAAGTTACAAAAGTTATTACTTCAAAGGTTATTTCAAGGAATTTCAAGCAATTGCTAGTTATTTTATCGTTGTACCTTTAACAATTGAAATTACCTGCCCCTGAGTGCAAAAGTAATTCTATCAAAAATTTTTGCACCTTATAGATTTTACTGTTTAAAAATTTGGAAATTTTAAATTAGATGTACAAAATACAAGAACGACGGCAGATCTAAGAAGCAGCCACCAAATTACAACCGAGAAGGTCAGCTTTTGGTATTTTGTAGCTCATAGTCCACTAATGAAAAGTGATCCTGTGCGAAATGGTTCAAAAAACTTGGTTTGTGCTTCAAGATCTTCGGAAAGTCTTCATATCGTACTTTCGCGTAAAAACTATACAGTGTGTTCATGTAATGCTTCTAACCTTAAATATTTTCTAAATTTTACAAAATTCGATTTCAGAAAATCATTTTTGAGGGAGACATTTAAATATAGCATTGTCAAAATTTACAAGTCACATCCTCACCCCACCAACTGTAAAATGTTAAGTATCAACTTCTTCATTGTGACGCCTTATTCTAATGGGAATAAAAAAAACTTGCGTCCCAAAAAAATGTAAAATCGGATCAAGGAAAAGTTTTCTAACAAACCTTCAATTTCATTTAAATTATTACACATGCAAATATCAGACTGTTCTCAAATTTTGTCAGTTCAGCCATTTAGTTACAGCCAACTCAAGTTTATTATTTTACAAACTGATCTTGTTACGCAGATACCATTTTTTAGAGGTTACAGATAATACAATTTTTCAATTTTGTGTTAAATTTTTCAACAATGTTTTATAATCCTGTAATGAAGGCACCTATTTTAAAAAGTCAAATAATTATATTAACAAAAACAAATTAACAAAAATAAATTAAAAGAAATTAATTAAAAAAGCATCTTGACGTTTGTATGAAAAATTATTTAAATAATATTGGAGGGTTGGTAGAAGACTTTTCCCTGTATCTCAGCAATCTATAATTTGATTTTATTCTTTTTGCGGCAAAAAGTTCCTTTTTATTCTTTTTAAAATGAGGTGTAACAATGGGGTGGGGTTGCGTTTAATTTAACATGTTAAAATTGGTGTGGTGGAGGGGGTGAGATGTAAAAATTTTTCATAGTTTAGAAGATACTCTAGGTGTGACGTTTTAAAATGAACACTGTATATTAGACCACTAAAGATGCATACTATTTTGTCTTCCTCCTTTAACTTGGAGAAGTATGTCTTAGCAGGAAGTTAGAGCTTATCAAGCCGCTGCCACGAGTCGAGGCACTCGTAGGGGAACACTCCTTTTCCGGTAAAGAGCTCGAATTCTTGATCGTGCAGGTTTGGGAATTGCTGTCTCATTACCTTCAAATCATCAAAGTACGATGTTAACTTGTCTAGGGAAGAAAAGAGTCGATAAACATGAACTTCATGAACGCATGAACCGGCAGTAGATTGATATTGCACTCGATTTCCAAAGCCAAGGCTTTAATGATGAAGGAAGCATCGTAACGGTGAGATTGTAAAACACTACAGGGTTGACCTTCTTATCATGGTAGTTGATATTACATGCTACGTGGCCTGCTCCCCTAAACTCTGAGGTAAAATGACAATGATAACGGATTTTAACGACATCATCATCAAACGCCCTGAAGCATATATGACAGGTGGTACCTGCTCTGAACCTGCTCTGGTGTTAAGTTCATGGGTTTAGCCATCCGGTAGATAGGCTCGAATTCTTCGCTGTCTGCTTGAGCTCCTCAATGAGCCATTTCCTGAATCGGCGGGGCTTTTGTAGTTTTTCAGGAAGGAGTCAGACGAACAGTGTAAATAATAACCTACGCTGAAGGCATCGTATTCTTGATAGAGTTCACTCCGCTGCCCCTTCTGCTTCTTTACAGGTTTTAGCAGAGCCTCAAAGTCTGCATATATAATAAAAAGAACACGTAGAGCGTGGCTGAGATTCTTGAATTTTACTATATTCTCATTCTTTCTAGGCATTCGAACTGGACACTCATTGATTTTCTCACAGTCTACTTCATGAGTCTTCAACCTCTCTTCTGAATAGAAGTAATGGAGGCATCGTTCGCATACGAATTTCTGCCTGAGGTGGTTAGATACCTCTTGGATATATGGCGGCTAAGGTTCTTGATCCATACCCAGTGGTATCTTATATCATCTTCATTATGATCCTCATCATAAGTATTCTGTGTGATGAGGAGGTTAACGTGCCGATCAAGATTCTTCTTGGTGAGGTGAACCGGAATCACCTTTAATCCCTTAGCTATTTAAAAATTGCATTATTACCTTATACATATCTAGTATATGTAAATCATAGTAACCGTTCTAACATGAACGTATTGACCGAAACAGCATTCTGATTCTCGAAGCGCTTGATCAGGTCTACAGTCATGGGGAACCTGATGCCGTACAGATTAAGGATAGTGGAGTAATGAGGGCAGCGACTAACACTTTTTTGGCCACGCAAGCATGCATCATCATTATTACTAACATTATTATTATTTAAGCTTAATTAAATTTCATTGGATTTTTAATGTTTCGTTTTATTTAATTTTTCTTCATATGTGAAATAAAGAAAACCTGTATTGATAATTTATAAATAATTGTTTGTTATATGATTAGTGAACCATTCTAAACCTATCACAGATTATAAAAATATTTCTCGTCCTGCTGCAGAACTCCAGGTGTGATTTTGAAGTAGGTAAGCTTTTATAGATATTGTATTTATTTGATCACAATCTACTCAAATCACTTATTAAAGGGCTTTGGACCTACCTGATGTCTTCTTTTGGATTTCTCTGGTTTCTCGGGTTCCCTTTTTTGTGACTCGGGTATTGGATCGGTACGGGTGTTGAAGGATAGCTGGTTAATATTTAGAATCTGACTACAGATATCTTGGAGTTATGGAAAGGATACACTTATTATGCAGAGAGATGCTATTGATACTGCTTGTATGTAGTAATGCACTTTTATAACAAGCACTGATCTTCAGTCAGTTAGAGACTTTCCAGTGAGGGGTTAAATATTAAATATTAGAAAATGCAATAATACCATACAATGTTAATATCATTAATAACTTAATCTTTATTACTGATTAAGCTTGATCATGCACAATATGTAGGGAAGAACATAATATTTAGAGTACAAAATTATTATTTTCATTTCTGACATATCATAATTATTTATTATTATTTTTTCTATTTTTCCATGGCAGGCCGCAATTCCCTTCAGTAATTAGATTTGGGGATTGTCCAAACCGCCAACCAACATAACACTCCGTTAACAAAAGAAAAGGAAACTTAACAGGTATTAAGATTGGTAAGATTATTTTTTGGTGCTTTATGTTTTCTCATGCTCAAACAAATTAAAGAAGATTGTCCTAGCCTACTGGGAAAATAGAAATTATTGGGGTGTTTACATTTCAATTTAAGTTAAGCTATGAGAGTCAAATAAAGTATTTAATATTTTATTTATTAATCTTTTTATGTCACCTTATAATTTATATGGGTTTCGGAAAGTGGGGCTTATAAATATAAAAGGTTTTACAAATCAATTTTTCTTTTTTTTAATAACATCTCAATATCTAATTCCCAGCCGGTATGGTGGATGTGTCTTACAATTGTATCCAAATCCAAAGAGTGCCCTGTTTTTTCTTGTTTTTGCTTGTAGCTAGTCAAGAAGTTTCAAATGTTAGTTAGTTAACTACCACTAATTGAATAGAACTATTCGCGTACGTTATTCTGACGTAGCGCACCTAGGTACCTAATCACCACGTTCTCCCTTTCGGGAACACGAATTGGGATACGCTTAATTAGAGCACTAATGCTATTCAAACCTCTCCTATAGTACCGGAGTTAAATGTACTCACTCGTCGGGGCCTTTCTCCTGTCATAGGAGATGACCCCTAGTCCAGCTTCAAACTTTTCCCACAGATGTGGAGACCACTGCCCGATCGAAGCCAACCTCAATGTGACTCATGTTTGCAGAGCTTCCTCCGCAACGTTAATGAGTATCCGTCAAGAACACTTACGTAAATCTCTATCACACATTAATTTCTGATTGTATCGTACGTTACCCAGATTTCTGGGATTGGGTATAATTCAATCAGTTTTATGATATATTCAATTAATGTCACACTTGCTTATGCCCGTTGAAGTTTGAGATTTAACATTTGGTGATCTCTGGAAGTTACAGAGGTAGTTTTTGCGAACGTAACTTTTATTCTTTCTTCTATCTTTAGAAAAAATCGAAAATTAATAATATCGGCAACGTATTATTAATTTTATCTACCTTTGATAATGACATAAAGTGTCGAAACAATATTGTCAGGTTAAGATATTAATAAAACTTGTGAAACTTTAACTAATCTTTGTATTTATATTATATTTCATGATTATGGAGTTCCACAAAGTAAGGCTGGAGACAGTAAATGTAGTTTTGTCTACATATTTACTAAAAATCTTAAATACATTTATAGAACAAACCAAGTCATTTGAAGCGTGACGCATAAAAACACCTTTGTTCAGTGGATTATCAGCTACAAAACACCAAAATTTCCTGAAACTTTTTTAAAATAACTTTTATAACCTATTAAAGAATGTATTAGCAAATATTTCTATTCATTACAACAAACTACTTTTTACACTAATTGAAAGTAGTTAAGTACTCGATAACATTTAATATGTAATGTTCATTAAATATACTTCAATTATTTTAATAGGACATTACGAAATTCAGCTCGTAGACACCTGACTTAAAATGAAAGCTTTAACAGTAGCTTTATTTCTAGTGATATATCTTACAATTACTAGTAAGCCTACGAATGAAGGTATTTCAAAAGATTATATAAGGTCGTACTTATATTTTATTTTAGTACATACAAGGGATACAAGTTATAATCGTATTGTGGGTGGTAACCTGACTTATATAGCAAAACATAGATATATGGTATCTTTGATTTTGTATCGAAGATATACAACCTCAATACTAGATATGCATAAAATAGAAAAGTATAAAAAGGACGTGTGTTTATGCGCAGGGACCATTATTGGAGAATACTGGGTTTTAACTGCTGCAACTTGCATAATTGACTGGGTAAATCTAAAGTCTAGCAGGTGGTCATATTTTAATCTTGAAAAGCTAATTTTAAACAATAAGGTTATGGACAGATGTAAAAGTAGTTAGGAAACAATGTGCAAGCGAAAATCGCGCAGTTCTGTGTGAACAACTGTACTTGTTATTCGTGATGTTATTTTTAGATTAATATGTTAAAAAGCCCTTTCTATTACAAGATCGTACTTGCTCTTTATATTTTTAGAAACTTCGGATGGAGCAGCAACATGTGGTAGTACGTGGCAACACTACATTTTGTTCTTATGGAAAAAGTCGAATGGATCATCTAGTTGTGCGAAGTAAAGTTCATGAGAAATTTCTTACTCCTATACGTGATAAGTTCATGGCTGATGAAAATTACAATATAGGATTACTAAAAGTTAGCAAGAGCTTTACAGGTTATTATGAAAGGAAAATAAAGTTGTATAGCCCAAAAGCACTAACACTAACTTTTGTAAGTTTTATTCCTTATTTATTATTAGTAGAGTATTAAACAATGAATACCGTACTAGTAGAATCTTTAACTGTTTAAAAATAATATCGATTGTATTCTTAAGAATGAAGGATAATATCGGATGCCACTGGTTGACAGCTACATAGAGTTAGGTGGAGGTATGATTCGTTGATAATGTAGATTGTAGTAGTAATAATTTCAAATAATCTACTTCACCAGATCAATGGTCAATATCAATAGAATTTGTACTGCTAGATAATTTTGGATACAATGTTGTAGGTTATATCGTTTTTTACAAAGTACATATAAATTTATTAATGGAACTTGAATATATCCATTACAATAAAATACTGTAAGAGCCAACAACTTTCCAAAGGCAAATTGGTCTTGAAAGCTTTTGAGAACCCGATACATCATAATACTAAAAGGAGGCACATCTTTTCAGACAATGTTAAACAGTCCATGGTATGTAGCTGTATGGGGTTCAATAGAACCACAATACGTTGACTTTGAACCGTTCATTCGCTTAAAATATGTCGATGTTTACTAGATTAATCCTATATTCTGCAAAGCTTCATACAAGCAAGTTAGCCTACACGTATTTCGTACGCATAGATAACCTACCCACAGCTACAAAATTACACATTTTGTGTAATATTTTGGAAAGAAAGCTGTACTACGAACTAACAGATAATATCGGGTGTCGCTGGTTGTCAACTAAGTACATAAAGTTTGATAAGGGTATTATTTGTACGCTACGCTATCGTTGATAATGTGGATTGTAGTTGCAATAATATAACCATGCACAATTACGAAATTCTGCACTTTCTGCTATTTTGCATCCGGTACATAATTTAAGAATACTATAAGGAACCACATCACTTTTCAGACAATGTTAAACAGACCATGGTATTTAGCGGGATGGGGTTCAACAGAACCACGATCAGTTGACTTTAAACCGTCTAATCAATTAAAATATGTCGATGTTTACTATATTAATCCTCTACTGTGCAGACGTTCAGTCAGGTAAGTTAGCCTTCACTTACGTAGTACGCATACACAGATAGCACACTTTGTCTTAAAGACCTTAAAGATCTTTTTTATATCCATATTATGTCTGAACGCCTGAAGATCAAGAAACGACGTCTTAAAGACGTCTTTTTGAAGATATCTTAAAAACAACAAAACTTGGACAACCTTAAGACGTCTTTTAAATGTCTACTATGTTCATTTTAAAATAAAATAACATATATCATTACAATAGAAGTGTTTCCTAAAACCTTTTTTGTTTCCTACATTTGCATATTTATAACAATTTATTATTAAATAATTTTAGGGGTCCTAATTTTATGAATAATAAGGTACTAATGATTCTTTAACTGCCATTCGTCAATAGTCTATAAAAACCTAAAAGTTAGGAATCGATATTATATCTGGGTTTGTGCATGAAAATTCAACTATCAAATTAACGAATTTGAATTACGCGCCGTGCTATCTACTAGAAGTTGATCCCACATCCGTTTGATGGCGCTGAAGAAAAAAAAAGTTTAAAATTCCCGAACCTGCTACTGTAATTATTATTTGTAATTCTACGTTTACCAGCGTTTATTAAGTGTTCCCGTTTTAATTGTTTGAGATTGCGTATTTAGCGCATATTTAGAAGCGACCGCCGTTAATGTGTGTCTACTTGGTAATACAGAGAACTCTCATCTTGTATATGTCTAAAGTGGTTTGTTTATGATTTATTAACCAAGCATCTTGCAAGCATCCAAGGGTTTTTTATTGTATTTCTCTGGCAGTTAAACTTATGGAGGTGATGCACTACATTAAAAAATAAAACATGTTTTGATTCCTATGAGTTTTGCGTTCTCGTGGCACCCGAAGTTCAACATAATTAATAGTAAGTTATCTGTTAGTTATTATCTAATAACCTTATCTTTTAACATTGTTAGACTTGTATATTTCTTGAATTTCTTCTTGACATTGTGAAGTTTTTTAGTATACAAAATTGCCTAATAAGTTAAAAGGATCTTCTGTTTATGATCTGGTTAAAAAGATTTTAACCTTAACACTGACGATCAAGCTCGAACATACAGCTGGCTGATGGTAAGAAAACAAAAGAGCATTTTAGTAATTCAAATATTGCGTAAGTATTATATTAATAAGTAGTTGGGGGCCGGCGGTGGACGAGTGGTGTCAGTGCATCACTCGTGTTCCAAGGGTCGTGGGTTCGAATCCCACTTGGGGCGGCGGAATTTTTCTCATTGGAAGATTCCGCCACCTCAACTGTGGATGTGTGTATTAGTGTTGCATGTTAGATGGGGGACAGATGACCTTAGATGTTAGTTCCCCCGTAGTGTAGGCGTGAAATAAAAAAAAAGTAGCACTGAGTCTTAAGGATTACTAAATTATTTCGTAGCATAATAAATTAATGTAATATATAGTAAATTAGTGTATCTCTTTTTAGACTGAGCAGAGCAATCAGGTCTTGCTAAATCCCAAAGAACACTGAAAATGCAAACCAAACATTAAGGAGGGCCTTGGATAGATCATTTTGATTTAAAAAATGTAACCTTCACTTCTACGAAAAAGAGATAATATATTTTTCTGATTAACGTTATGAATTTTATTTTTATGCCTAGTATTAATATTTCCTTAAATGAACATCTTCAAGCAGATGTCTTAAAGATATTTTGTAGAAGACATCTTTAAGACGTTGTGATAAAGACATCTTTAAGACATTGTAATAACGACATCTTAAAGACGTAGGGTTTTGTAACAATGGACGTCTTAAATACGTATTTAAGATAACATAAGGAGAAAATGGACATCCATAAGAAGTCTTGAATATGTAAACTTTACATCTTTCGGATGTCTTTAAGACGTATTTGTGCTGTTTGGGTAATAACCCACCTAGCGTTACTTAAATACACATGCGTGTAATATTTTGGAAAGAACGCTATACTTCCCAAACTATTTTTATTTTATTATGATTCGTACTAACTAAATATATGAAATTAACAAGGAAATAATTCTAGGTATTCAGATAGGATAGAACTTCAATCAGTAAATAATATATGTGTTGAGTATTTAGAAGGAAAAGGGTCTTGTTTTGCTGATACCGGTGGTCCTCTATATTTTGAACTTGGCAACGATATATGGCAGATGGGTAAGTGCAATAAGAATACAAAAAACGGAACATTTCTGGTTAATTAAGTATGACACCGATTTCTGCGACGTTATTTAACAGCAGTTTAGTATGAAAATACATATTTATTCAAAGTAATTCGTTAGTTGCATTCATCAGAGTAAAAGACAATTGGGAATGAAATTCTTTTTATCTACTGGATAACCAGGTAACTTCTTCTAACTGATCTATTTCTAGGGATAATCCCTAGCAGGGATGATTTCGGCGATAACCAATGTACGTCCAGTGATACTAGCGGTATTTATATTGCAGTTTCTACATTTTACGAGTGGATTAGTAAAAACACAGCCAGAGCTGCTGATCATTTGTATAACTAAGAAAACAGTAAAGAATGAGGAAAACTTGGAAGAGTACCATATTTTAAACGAGAACCTTTAATCTAAATTTTGATAATAGTATGTTCCTAAATAAAATAAATTCAAAATGATAATACTGAATATATTCCCTTTGTTTATTAACTCGTATTATTTTTAAAAGCAATAGCTGAATGTTGAATACTTAGAGCTCGAAAGCAAATTGCCAAGGAATCGAAAAGTAGTGGGTTTATACTATATTAAAGATTTAACATGTCAATGAAATCAAAGATCGTTGTAACAGTAGCGTTAGTATTTAGAAAGACTTATACCTAATACTGTACTTATTTTTGTTACCAAGCTTTCTTAATTACACTGAAAATACTGGATCAAAACTAAAGATACGTCGTGCAATGGACGTCGGTCACTGTAACACCATAAAATTCAAAATACTTACTCAACATTAATGCACCGACTTAAGATCACTTAATGGCGAATTTTATCTAAGGACGTAGGTACTGACTTCGCTAGCTTATCGATTATAAAGAAAATAAGGTTTGTAGTCATAATAAAAGGATATGGGCGCCATTTGCTCGCAAGTGATGATAATACTTTTTCAAAGTCCGCAAGCAAAACAGGACTCTGATTAAATTATTTGAATTCAATAATTAATAGTAGTTAGTTAAAGTTATATTAGGCAGGTTGACGTATTGCAATAACTTATGCAAGGAAAGATCCAAAATTATCATAAGCATATTTAGTTTAAATTGATTTATTCATAAGAAGATCATGTTATTTTTTAAAAAACAATTTGTAACGGTATATTTTCTATCGGCCTTAAATATGTGTAATTTTGCATGTATATTTACTGAAAAATCTAAAGTTCGGTCCTGGAAATCTATATTCTATTCGTAGCTAAAATTTTGTTCGTATAAACATATTTATAAAGAATATTTAAAAAGATTGTTTTTGAACCTTTATAAAATTAGAGGACGTTGAAGTAGTAAATTATATCTTTAGTGCTTTGCTTGTTTACGTGTACTCGCTTAAATGGTTGCATTGTCAAAAAAAACCTTGATAAAATTTACCTGTATTTAAGTTCATATTGCTTTATATAAATATTCTAGTTTGCGTTCTGATAAAGCATGGTAAAAAGTAAACTTTCCCTTTTGTTTGGAAGGTGACATTTAACACGTGTTGACGAATTCAGTTTGGCCTCTCTGCGTTTTAACTTAAAAATTGCATGATCTGCATGTCTAGCCTGCAGATGTTACCCCCTTGGATGACAGCGTCCTTGTACCCGCTCTCGCGCTACTCCAGTTCTATTTTTGTTCATTAGGACAAAAATCTCGTATAAAAACTAATAAAATCCGCCTTAAGGAGTCCACGTGGACTAAGCTTGCCATAGTTTTAATTTGCTCCTACAAAATGATATAGGCTTTTGATTGGTCTGGTTCGATCTACATCTTGAGCGAAAAAACATAGTTCCTCCGCGTAAAACAGGGGTCCAAAATGTTAAAACACTTCCGGTCGAACTTCCAGCGAAGATAGTTGACTCCGTCGACATTATAGAATTACAGTTTACTCAAATTATTTAGAATTATTGAAAATTCTAAATATAATTCTCGTACAGTTTAATTGATACTTATTGTGAAGTGAGCTTTTGATATAGTTTAAAGTTGATTAATTTAATTTGAGAGATTAAGATTAAGAGAATAAACATTTGTGGTTTGTTTTATCGTGATGGACCATTAAAAACAATAATTTCTTTCATTCGCGCTTTAAAATTAGTGCAGTTTTGTTACTAAAAAAATTTGCAGACGGACTTATAATTTAAATAACAAATTCCCGTTCTACATGCAAATAAAGATAAACAATTATCCATTTTAATAGAAGAACCTAAAGTAGCAAGTGTTATCTGTGTTTAAATTTGTTTAAGTTTCTAAAAGACATTACCGTTATTCCTCGTGCGGAAATTATAAACAAAAACGATAACAGAAACAGGATTGTTTAAACTGTGTTTAATAAAGATTGTTGGTGAAATCATATGGGTTATTTTAACGTTTTGGGTGATTGAACTGTATTTGAAATAAAATTTTTTTGTTTGGACCTGCTACCTTCAAACAACAATTTAAAACCATTAAGAATCAACAACGGTCTTTCAAGGAGGGGCATTTCCAATTTCTAGCAGACAGGAGTAATTTGTTTTTGCAAGGCAAATAAACAATGGTTTAGTTGGATAAGATTTAAGGTATTGTACTTTAAGAAATATCTATTTTTGTAATTTTTGTGTTTACGGATTATTTGAACAAGTGAATTTTTATAATTTTCTATAAGAAGAGAGCTCTCTAATAGGATATAATTTTAGTCTGTTATTGCTAATGAAATTCAAATATTCTAACTTTAGTAATATTTAAGTAGATTCAATTCCGTAATACTCTACAGATATTTGTTTGTTAAATTTTCAAAGGATTTTATGTTAATAAATTCTGATCTTGTTAAACTCCTGAATGATCTTTGTTCAATAAAATCTAAATAATTTCATGTTGAAGAAATCTTAACTAAATCTTGAATTGTTCTGTGTTCAATAATTCCGGAGTAATTTGAAAATTATTTACTGATCGACTAATTTGAGTTTAATAAATTTATGTTGTCAATGTTTTTTATTATATATGTGTTCGACTATTTTTATTTTCTTATCATCCAATAAATATGTTTTTTCAGTTTATATCAAGGATCTAAACAGAACCATATAATTATGAGCGTTTTATTCATTTTTCATTTTAAAAAATTTCTAAACATAACCAAAATTTTTGTTCAAAACCTAGTATATTTAATTCATTTTCTGATTAGTGAATTTAATATCTTTTCTGGCTTAATTATTTATTATCATTAAGCTTCATAATCAGATGGCGCCCTTTTAGAGTTTTTATTTGAGTTTTGAAACTCTTATCTACTCCTTTTCATAAATAAGATACTTGCAGAACCAATACCTGCGACCTGAATAAAATTTTTTTTAAGATAGAGCTAAATCTCATGCAGTGGTAATTTTGAGCACCTTTGTTAAAGTATGATAATTTTATAATTATTATTTCGTTTACTGAGTTTTGACGTTATAAATTGGCGGAGCATTATTTAGTTTGTGGATTTTGAGTGTTATAAATTATGCATTGAAATAAGTACATAAACAGCACACCTACTTACCTACCAAGGGAAATCCACAGAAACTAAACAGATGTTGACCCACTATATATAGTGGGTTAAATATTTAATTTCATACTGCAAGCATAGGAATCATCAACCATTAGCGTCATCATCCAATATTTGCGATACGATACAGAACAAAAATATAGTTCTTTATTTTTAAAATACAAATAACTATTGAATTCACTTCATACATCATAAACTACACAACACTGGATTAATTTTTGTCATTACTAAAACGAAACATTAAGCTTTACTTTTAAGCTTTTAAATTTCTGTACTGTACTATAAAGTCTTCAGATTAAACGTTAAATCGGCTACCTTTAACGCGAAGTGGATTATAAAGCAATTTACTTATTTTTTACGAGACGAAAGAAAATTAACCGCAAAACAAACTTAAGCGAAAGCTAACTCATTGCATTTGGCGGAGAATTTGGAGCTAGCCGCCCCATAACGTAGGCAGAAGCCCGCTATGTGACTTTCGTCACTCTCGGTGTAGATTCTATCAGACAATATCCCAGACTAACTGACTTTTGAGAATTCAAAACTATCTTTGCGCTAATATTTCTAAGGGAGGGAAATTAACTATCCTATCGAAAACGAGACTGACACATTTCGAGCCAATGGGAAATAAAATTCTAGAATATTCTGCATCTTATTTATTAAGATGAAGCGATGAACTTTTCACTGGAGGTCTACAAAAGACCGACTAGACATACTCTTATCTTTATTTTTCGAAGAATTCAGTTTAACAAACAAGAAATAGGCACGTAGCGGATACATAAATTTCATTTAAATGCGTTTTTTGACGTATTCCTTTATTAAAAAGGCAATTTTATTTTTGTTTTATTCTAAAAACAATTCATTGGTGTGAGAACACTTTGGGATAACCTTTAATATTAACGGAAACACCATTGGATTCGAAATAAAGTCTGAAATTTTAATCCACCGAAAATATACCTAAGTGTACAGGGCCGTTCTAAGATTATATACAATAAATGCCTTTAAAATGTGAATCGAGAATTTTAACACGTTACAACATTATTGTAATAATTACTTTATTATGTAGAGTAACAGACGAATTATGGTACATAAGCTTATTCTTTTACTGTTAAAAACGAGAGAATTAATGTTTTGACTCTTGGTTTTATAAATTAATTTCTGACTTTTGTTTACATTGGTTGCCTTGGATACTAAATTTTATCCAAGGCACTGGTGATCATCACATTTATTCCGCTTCTTTTGACGTTAAGAGTTTTTTAGCAGAAAAAGTCTTCATCAAGTTGGTAAGAACTGGCGATTTTACGCCTAAGGAGCAGTTGTGATTGTAAAGCATTTTGATAGATACGTAAAAAACTGCGTTATTTTTTTTGAATGGTTTTACAATTGGTAATTAAAACTAGGACAAGGGTCTTAATGTTAATGTTCGTTACAATTATAAGAACTTAACCTATAGAAATAGGCTAATGAGAACAATGTGAGAATTGAAAGAGATAATTAAAAACGCTTAAAATTAAGACAGCGGATTCTCAACTTTAGGGGTCGTTACAAAATGTGAATAACTAAAAACTATAGAACTTAACCTAAGAGAAACGTGTGATGCTTCTGTTGGACTTGCAGGTTGTTGGATGGTATATGTAACATAAAAGGAAAATGGTAAATACATGTACACAAGAATATCTAACAGGTAGAAAAATGGAATTGTAAACGTTCTATACATAAAATACACTACAAAATATAAGAGGGATTTGTAATGGACCGCATCCGAGTTAATCTGCTTTATTCTCCGATGTTCATCTCACGAAGTAACGAATTTTTGGCACCAGTGTGTCTTGAAGTTCACAAAAAACGATTTGTAATAATAGGTTTTGCGACACACTGTTGTGTTGGATTCTTGTATGGTTGTGAAGCTTTTTCTGGAATAAGCAATTTGTGCGAGTGTAATTGCAGCAGGATAGGGTCTGGTTTAGATCGACGATCTATGTCAACGAAATGGAGTAATTCTTGCTACATTTTAAGGATTTGTAAGTTATTAGTAGTGTAACGTTTTCTTTAAATAATACTAAAAGTGCTGTTTAATCATCTATTAAGAAAAGAAGATATTTATACTTAACACTAATTACAAACACAATTATTATAAACTGTTAACGAACTTAAACTAGATATTTACAAACTATTTATTTACAATACATTTATTTATAACATTTACTTATATTCACAGATATTTATATCATACTATTACACCTTAAGCGCGTCTAATTATTCGTTGTTGACTGACTAATCCCCTGTCTGTGTGGCGGCGCTTTATTGTAACGACAGAGAAAAAGGAAAAACTGAACAAAAGTCCCACGCATGGGCGCCAATTGTAACGGTAACAAAAAGACCAACAACACAGAAACTCCACTATCAGGCGTCAATTGTAACAACTTTTTAATCACACTGAAAATACAGAATATTTACGTAAATTGATTATCTCACGCTAAGAACTATACTTATGGTACATTAATGCACCGGCTTAAGATCTCTTATTGACAAATTATTAATCAGGCGTAGGTACTGATTTCTATAAATTATAGATTGTAAAGAAAAATAAGGTTTGTTGAAATAAGAAGGAATATGGGCGTCATTTATTCGAAGTCATTACAATTCTGAAATATAATATAAATACAAAGATTAGTTAAAGTTTCACAAGTTTTATTAGTATCTTAACCTGACAATATTGTTTCGACACTTTGTGTCATTATCAAAGGTAGATAAGATAATGACACAAAGTGTCGAAACAATATTGTCAGGTTAAGATATTAATAAAACTTGTGAAACTTTAACTAATCTTTGTATTTATATTATATTTCAAGATTATGGAGTTCCACAAAGTAAGGCTGGAGACAGTAAACATTACAATTCTGGTCTGAACCCTCGAATAAAAAAGATCAAGATGATGCTGATTAAAGTGAATTAAAAGAACTAATCACCATTAAGTTCAGTCGACGTTAAAGCAGGTTAGATAATTAAATAACTTCAATTCATGATTGGTCTAATATTATCCAATAAGAGTTAATTTAAATACTCATTTATTCGTAGATAAAATAATCTTTTGCCTCAAATGGCAATAATAAAAACAATCGTAATATTGTTCTAATAAGGATCCTTATTAAAGAGAAAATGGTTACATAGTTTATCCGTTAGTACCTGATAAATTGGTAGAGTGTTACAATCTTTTAAATTTCACAAATATCACTTTCACAATAATGCCCTTAAATTCACTTAACATTAGGTACATGGTACCACACAAATTATAGATGTAGAACTTTGAAATACGGTTGTTTATGCTGAAGTTATAACATTTGTTGATTAATTAAAGTTTATGGTAATTATATGTACTTAGATTTGCAATATCCTTTCATTTATAAACAATTAAACCATATAATTTCAAAAGAAACTTTCATCATTTAAAAAATTACCCCGTTGACACAACTTTATTTCGCAAATGTTTGCATTATTATTTCCATAATAATTCTACTCCGGTACAAATTTATGCAATTCCCAATATTAACGCTGCAAAACGGAACAGAAACTGTAATTTCTGTACCTTTAAGAGTCAATTAACTATTGAATTTGCTTCATAAATCATGAACTACGGCACATTGGATTAATTTTTGTCGTTACTAAAACAAAATACTAACCTTTACTTTTGGGCTTCTATATTTTAATTGTCATATCTATTAACTTGAAAAACCACACGTATTATAAGCTATTAGCATATAATTGTATGGTAAACGAGACGAAAAAAGAAATCACTGCAAAACAAATTCCAATCTCAACTGAATGCACTTAACGGACCACCACGAAATCTCGCGGTACTTGACAAATTCACTACCAGCATTCTTTATGTGTCCCACTCGACGAACTGATTTTAACCCTCGCGTGCGTTCTAGAAATCATTTTTATTTCGTATTTTCCCTACAAAAACAATTCATTGGCGTAAGAACGCTTTGGGATGGCCTTTGATATTAACGAAAACACCATTTGATTTGAAATAACGTTTGTAATCTTTAAACCAACGAAAATATACTGAAATGTACAGGGCCGTACTAAGATTATTGACTATAAATGCGTTTTAAAATTGCATTAAAATTGAATCTATAATTTTAACACGTTACATTACATACTGTATACAAGATTTAGACTGAGAGATTTAGAGATACAAGATTTAGATTAGACTGGTGTATTGTGTTTCGTTCAGCTGCTTGATGAGTCGTATAGTGGTTAATCTCATTCATTACAATGGCTTCTACGTTTGCAATTTGCGGCTTAATCCCATCACAATTTACTGTGCGGTCGAGAAAAGTTGCTCTTTGGCTTCAAAGATTGTTTTTTTTTAATTTGATAGTAAACCGTAGTGTATAGGTGTAGAAATACACTTTTCAAATATTGTAGATGGTCTGCTTTAATGGCAGATAACTTCAAAATGTCGTTAAGGTAATAAGATAAATTATACAACCGTGACTTCAGCTATAAAACGGCTCCATGTACTGGTAGTGGTGCTGAGAGAGTTATGGTGCGCTACTGAAATTATGCTAGTTGATTTCTCGACATCTACCCCGTAACAAGGAATCCTGTAGTAGGTATTCTTGAGATCCAATTTCTATCTTTGGTTAAGGATGATACAGCCAGCTAGCTTGTAGTTACAGTTGTGTGTGAAGGGCGACTCCTTGTTGGCCGGGACAGCGTGGGACAACGGGACAGTGTCGAGTTGATTGTAGTCCTCACGAGCTCGTAAGGATTCATCAGGTTCTCTTAATTGACTCGTTTGGGCGCTCCCTCAAAGCTCAATGTTTCCCTCTGAAGACAATTTTGAAAATTGGTTAGAATTGTGATTGACAGACGTGGAATTAGCGTTTAAAGTGGAATTCGGGTTAACCTCTTTTGTTGTGGAAGAAATTAAAGTGTTTGATGACGTTTGTTCGGGGTAGGGAGATAGCCGAAGAACTGCTTAAGGTGTAGAAATGTTTGAAGAAGAGGGGCTGCTATGATGATTGACTTGCGGAGAGGATGGAATTAGCGTTTGATGATATTTGTTCGGAGCTAGATAAAGGTTGAAAAGCTGTTTGTGTTGCCTTCAGAGTGTGTGTGGTGCGTAATGGAGAAGGAGTGTGTTTTGTTGAGGTACGATGAAGGTTGTAACGTTACGTTTTTTCAATTTATTAAACATCATTTTATATGCATAAATAATAAAGGAATCCTTAGTACGATCCTGTGCAGTCTAATAAATTTAAATGCGTCAGAACTGCAAATATTACGTTAAGTTAAATAATGTTTTCTTTCAAGTATAAAAGAGCCACCTTCGTGCATTTATAAACAGTATTTTAAAATCGGCAAAGTTTTAGTTGATGCGAACGATCATTTTAAGATGTTCCCAGGCATATATAATCTTAGTTTCTTCGCCAAACACATTAATAAAATCAATTTGGCTTTAATTTATGATTTCCTCGTACGTGCTTTTTAGTAGGCTTTGGATAAACAATTTTCGGTCTCAGCGTATCGTATTATTGTAATAGTAGCAGGTGTTACCTATGGGTAAAGTCCCTTTTTCGTGAACGTTCTTTGTTCATAAATATCAATTATGATTGGCTTGTTAAAGCCGCGTTGTTTCGATACTGGCCAATTTAAAATATCCATCTTAAAATTATTTGTCATTATATAAAATTGAAGCCTTTTTTATTTCAGTTAGTCTTAATTAGAATCTTCATACAGTGTAAATCGAAGCTGAAACAACACTAAAATCTGGCCAGAGTTGGACCGGCAGTGAAACGAAGCTTATTAGCCACGGTAAAATAACAATAAAAGGCCCCGCGATTGGGCGCCAGTGCAACGATGGTTTTTTCTTACACAAAAGTAAACAATAAACTAACTATAAAATTATATAAAATGATTCATACTTACTTTATCAAAGAAACTCAAAATATTTGCCACAGCTTGAGATTTAAACTCTCTCTTACAAATTTATTATTCAAGTCGTAGGTATTGGTTCCACAGCCGTATAAATTGTGAAAAGGAGTAGATAAAGGTCTCAAAACACAAATAATAACTCAAAAAGGGCGCCATCTGATTATGAAGCTTAAAGTATTGATTATAAATAACCAATCAAAAATGTTAATAATTGAATAAGGTTTAAAATTTATTGAATTCATTAACCAGAAAATAAATACAATATTAAATTAAATCAAAAAGATTTTGTTTATATGAAATTGTGGAATAAAAATGGAATGAGATGTTCATAATTATATGGTTCCGTTTTTAGATCCTTAATATAAATTGAAAACATTTATTTAACAGGAAGAGAATGGATAAGACAAAACAATACATATGAATAATAAAACACACACTCATAAATCTATTACAAGCATAATCAATATTCTTTAAATAGTAACTAACCTCTCTAAATTAATTATACCAAAGTAAATCAAGAGAGATTTACATAAGATCTTTCTTTAATCACCAAAAAATAACTAAAAAAAGTTTATTAGATTGACAAAAAAATTATTCAGTAAAATTTACTCAAGTATTAAAATCTATGTTGACTCGACTTCGTTAAAAGATTCTACAAACAGATATCTAAAGGATATTATGCAGTTTAGAATAATCCAAATATTATTAATATTGATTATTTTGAAGTTCATTAATATTGAAGGTTTCTAGATAATGTAGAGAGCTCTCTTCCTAATAAAAAACTGCAACATTCCTTGACTAAAACATTCTTAACTAACTGCAATACTAAACAATCACTTAAAAAATACGGTACCTTTGAATTGTTTATCCAACTAAACTCGTAGAATACAACCAAAAGCAGTCTAGTAGAAATTGGAAACTGGCCTCTATTTCGAAAGATCGTAACTGATCTCTACGCTGTCTTGAAGTGTTGATTTTCAGTAACGAACACCAGAAATGAGATTTAATTACTGTCATTAGCACATATGATTTCATAAACGAATTTGATCGAACACCATTAAAAAGAATCCAATATTTAAAAATGTTCATACGTTGTAATGGATTTACTTTTATTTGAAAATTAAAGCGATAATGTTGCTCAAAGATTTTAACTAATTTTTAACCACAAGTGGCACTTCATACGTTTAATTCTTCGCACGTAGTTTTAATTTATAAACGAACGAGAATGTCTTTAAATTCTGGATCAATAGTAAATGATTTTTCTTTATGAAAACTGCACTGGTCTTAAAACCAAACGAAACGAAATAATTGTTTTAATAGTTCTTCACCATAGAGTGAAACAAAACTTTGTTTACTCGCGTTACCAAATTATAAATTTTTCGAACACGATTTAGCGAGACGGAATTCCTTTTAAAACTTGCACTTTGCACAAAATAGCACTGAAACTGTACTGTATTTAGATTTATATCAAATCTAAAGGGTTTATAACTAACTGTAATTTGATAACAGTGATTCAAGATCAACCATTATTGATCGGAACTCAAACGATGAACCAGCACACCCCATACTAAAGTGGGAAA
Source organism: Agrypnus murinus (assembly GCA_929113105.1). Lineage (NCBI taxonomy): Eukaryota > Metazoa > Arthropoda > Insecta > Coleoptera > Elateridae > Agrypnus > Agrypnus murinus. Next base: position 61,342,855 of record OV816031.1, on the reverse strand, counting down.
ATCTCTAATATCGACCGCAATCGACCGCTTGCTGTAAGGGTGCCGTGGCGAATCTTTTTGCGTCAACCCCAGCGAGGGTTGACACGAATCTCGCGCGTAGAAACATATGTTTTTATACAATAAGGATGCTTCTATAGGATTCTCGACTTAAATGTAGAAAGTAGAACCTCAGAAATTGCGCGCCAAACTAATACGAAGTGGCACCTCATCTGGCGTCGAGACGAAGATTGCTACGCCTTAACCGGACTTATTTTAAAACGCAAATAACACACAAAGAAAACTTTATTTTTGAATCCTGTATTCTCAGAATGTTAACAGAAATATTCCTTTTTCTTTTTGTGAAATTGATGACCAAGTACTTCCCACAGTTTTCTGTATCAAGGTCTCTCACGAAGTAATTGATATTATGCCAAAATGCAATTTAGCAAAATACTAAAAGACATCATTTTTATGACTCCACGTTCTTTAATTATATTAAAGTAAACAATCTTTTCTTAAAATGTTTTCATAAGAAATATTTACTTGACGAAGTTCTGGTTTAAATAAAGCGCAGTCTTACAGGACCGAACTTAAGATTTTTAATGAATATAAATGTAAAATTCTACGTATTTGAAGCCTTTAGAAATTATACCGTTACAAAGCTTCATATAGAGAATCGAGGCGGGGGTTCTTTCTCCTGAGAGACCCCCGGCCAAATTATTATGATGTTCAGCGTGTTTAAAATTATAAATTTCATGTATGGAATAAAGTTACAGTTTGAAATGCACTAATTATTTGTGTTAACGCAGTTTTGTGTATTATCGTACAGTATAGGAAGACTACTTGCTTCAAGTTATCATTTAAAGTTTTTAATGTTAATAAATTTAACGCAAACAACTCAGTTTAACGGATTTTAATGAAAAAGTTGTGAGTAAAATTTGATCTGGAATTAAAAAGTTTCTCGTCTTGATTAACAAGCTTATGTTTAATTACGAGTGATATTAGTCACATATTTAAGAAGATAGGTTAGAACATTCGGGGGTTTTCCGTTTTAATAGTAATATAGTGGATTAGCTGCATTTGTGTTAGATCTACAAAAATTACGTCGAATCAATACAACCTTTAAATAATGAAAGTTGGTTAATATAAAAGTTGAACAACATTCAAGTATTATAGTGTTATGTACCGTTATAGTCTAAAGAAAATTCGAAAAGAATTGGTTCAGTCATTTATTGTCATTGCATTTAATTATGTTGAAGTTCGCCGTTAAAGTTAAACGAGAAAAATAATAGTAGTTCAGAATTCAGAAGATTTGTTCCTATTTCGTCAGGTCCGAAGTTGTTGTGAAGATTTTGTTTTTAGTGTTTGAAGCTATTTGTGTAAGGAATCTTTAACTTTGTTGGATCATTGAAAATGTTCTAAGGTATTGATTTTTTTAATTAAGTTTTTATGTAAAATTACTTGGAATCCCGAAATTTAATGAATTATAGGAATAATAACTTGTTGATTATAATGCGTTTTGTATTTCCAATTTTTTTATTTACTTCAACTTTTCTTTTAAGTTCAATAAACAGATTTTAAATTAATTTACCATTTAATATAGTTAGGCTCAACGAACTGTTGAAGTTTTTTTTTGAGTCAATTTAGTTTTTTTATTGTTTGATAATTGTTTGATTAATTTAATGTTAAATTTAAATGAGAAGTTATTTCAGAAATATTTTTTTGTAAATTTAAAAACGTCCTCAGCTTTCGTGACGCCCAACATTTTTTATATTTGTTTCTGATTCCATTAATTAATTAGAAGCTTTTGGGGTTAACATCCACACCTGTACTTATATCTGCATAATTAGAGATCTCAGCCGGTGCATATAGTTCAGTCAGTATTTAAAATTTTTTATTAAGATTATAGTGACAGTCCATCGGGGACTTTTGTCTCGTGTTTAGAGGAATTTAGAGTGTTTCAAGGTGTAATTATGTATTTTCTTGTGTAGGAGGGTTTGTGTTAACATTTTCTGTTGTAGAAGAAATTGCTGTAGAAAATATACCTTATGGTATATAAGCTTTATTCTTCGACAGCTAAAGACGAGAGAATTAATGTTTTGACTCTTCGTTTTATAAATTAATTTCTGACTTTTGTTTACATTTCTTGCCTTGGGTACTAAATCTTATCCAAGGTGATCATCACATTAGTCAATAAGATCTACAACTTTAATTTCGCCTCGTGTATTTTTACCTAAAATAATTCCAATATTCGAGAGATTATCTATCTAATAAAACCGATAATACACCCGTTGCACTACATACGTTGCATTTATGAAATCAAACACAAGTAGTATACACACGATTTTCAACAGCGTTGATAGTATTTCAACATCTTCAATGAATTTAGCGTAACCACAAACATGTAAATCCACTCATGTTAATGATTAGCAAATTCCTGCTGGGGTAGTTATCTAAGCATAAATCCTGAGTGCACCTCTCGATGGGCAATTTTCGTTATATTAGTTTGACAAATTTCTGAAATCGTATAATTTCATAGGAACACTACAGTCAATAAATTTTTTAACTAAATTTAATTTGCTTTCTAACCTTGTCATGGTTTGATGCACACGAGAGTAGCTACTCTTCTATGAAGAGGTTATGTGTTTATAGATAACACAATACACGTATTTTTTAGTTGTCCTTATCATTTATTATCATCATTTTTATCATTATCAATAAAAAATCTAAAGTATGCATAAAATCTCGACTTATTTATAACCGGCTCTAATAACTTTTTAGATAATCTAGTACCCACCTATGTTAGAGAGAATGTCGTAGCTTAAATCTGCTACACGTAGCAATGTTGATGTCTCATCATCATCAGTAATCCCCTAGTCAGTATTGTTGCTGGCCGGTTTTTATAGATATTGGTTTACATTATTTTTTAAAAGTTAAGATAAGCAATAGTCGATTAAAATCAATAAAAATGTGGTTAGTGTTGTTAATCATAATTACCGTATTTTTTCTATACGTCAAGTGTATTAAACCAATGAATTATTGGAAAGAGAAAGGAATACCATATAAACAACCTCCATGGCCACCAATTATAGGAAACCTTCTTCAAATGATTCTTCATAAAAAGTCGTTTGTTGAACTTATTCAACAATCTTACACAACTTTTCCTAATGAAAGGTAACGCGACATTGTATAGTTATTATAGCATATTTCGTTCTCATTTTATACAATTTTAATTCAATAGATACAATGGAATATTTAGATTTGCAAAGCCAGTTCTATTAGTACGTGACCTTGACTTAATAAAACAGATAACAGTGAAAGATTTCGATTACTTTACGGACCACAATCCTATTATCACGGAGGATATTGATCCTCTGATGGGAAAAAATCTTTTTTCATTAAAGGGACAACGCTGGCGTGATATGAGAGCGACCTTAAGTCCTTCATTTACAGGAAGCAAAATAAGAATGATGTATACACTTTTGTATGATTGTGCAGAGCAATTTACAGGACACTTTCAGAAAAATAATACGGATATAATTACAGTTGAAATAAAAGATATTTCTACCAGATTTACCAACGATGTTATAGCCTCCATTGCTTTTGGATTAAAAGTTGATTCACTTAAAGATAAAAATAACGAATTTTATGAAATGGGTAAAGATGCTACTAGTTTTACTGGATCTTTTAGAATTCTAAAGTTTATCTTACTTGCTATGAGTCCGAAACTAACACAACTTTTAAATATAAAATTCCTGCCTGCAAGAGTATCGGAGTTTTTTCTTCGTGTTATAAAAGAGACTATACAGGAACGCGAGAATGTAGGACTTGTTCGTCCTGATGTAATTCATTTGCTTATGGAAGCTCGAAAAGGTAGATTAAAGCATGACGCACCAAACGAATCAAATCAGAATGATGGTTTTGCTGTGGTCGAGGAATCGGAACTAACAAAGAAAGTGGAAAAACACCAAAAACAAAGCTTGTCAGATGAAGATATCACTGCTCAAGCTTTAATATTCTTTATGGCTGGTTTCGAAACATCTGCAACTTTAATGTCTTTTATTGCTTATGAATTAGCGGTAAATCCTGAAATTCAGAAAAAATTACAAGCAGAGATAGACGAAACTTCAGAAAAATGTAAGGGAAAAATTACCTTTGACGAACTTCTTGGAATGAAATATTTAGACATGGTAATTTCAGGTAATAACAAACAACTTTGATTTAAGGAATCTTTATTTTTTTTCTAATTTATCTTTATTACAGAAACTCTAAGAAAGTGGCCACCTGGATTCCAGCTTGACAGAGTTTGCGTGAAAGAGTATACAATTAGTTCCCAAAAACCAAACGAAAGACCATTAACATTAGAAAAGGACCAGTTAGTAATTATTCCTGTTATTGGAATTCATCGTGATCCAGAGTACTTTCCAAACCCAGATAAATTTGATCCGGAACGGTTTAGTGAAGAAAACAAGCAGAATATAAAACCTTTTTCGTATATGCCCTTCGGCGCAGGACCAAGGAGCTGTATTGGTAATAAAAATTCATTTTAAGTAATTTCCAGAGGAATGACTTAATTTAATTTTTTTTAGCTTCAAGATTTGCTCTTTTAGAAAATAAAACCCTTATATGCCAATTACTAGCTAAATTCGATATTGTACCAGTGAAAGAAACAGTTATTCCTTTAAAGTTAGGAGTTAAAACTTTTAATCTTATGCCAGATGGCGGATTTTGGTTAGGACTGCAGAGAAGAAAGACTACCGTTAGATAATTTGTGGTATGTGTAAATAATAGTAAAATTTTCATTTGTAGATTTATTAAATAAAGACATAATTTGTTATTGTTGTATTAGGAATTATTTTCCTTTAATTTATCGAATGCCGGAAAAAATACCCAAGAACCACTTACTCACTTAAAATTCGTAGAAGTAAGGTATAGAAAATCGTGGTTTAGGGAAAGGTTGCTGATAAATACTATGATTACTCAATAAACCAGAATTAATAACAGTTTTGGGTGCAATACTAAGTACTTTTTTTAGTATGTAACAAAGTAGTTGCAAAGATGAATGCATTTAAAACGTTGTCTATTTTGAAATTTTTGAATCGAATTGTGGAAATTATACTTGCACCGCTAAATAATCATATTCAGGAAAAATGCCTGTTTGGAAAACTATAAATGACTTAAAACTTGCCGACAAATAATTAATACTAAACAGGAAAGGTGTAAACAAAAAGCGTTAAACACAAAACACACGGTACGGTAGGAAAATGATAAAAATTCACTTAATAACAAACCTAACTAACCGTAGTTTTGATTATATTCTGTGGCCGAAGCTTTTTTAAAACTTTATTTATTGAATATAATAAAACACATTTATATATTTCGTTTGCAGTCGTAGAATATATTTTATTAATTTTAATTAGTAGAAAACTATCTTGTTAACATTAATGATACAAATGTATTAATATTACTTTGTCTGTAATTAATTAATCGAAGTTTAAGACGAGCTTAAATAATTAAATTTGAATTAACACACTTAACAGAACAATTTTAAAATTCACATTTAAATGACATTAAGCAAAATAATTAATTAAAACTCGAATGAGCCTTTATGTTTTACTAGCAGGACAATTTTATAATCCACACCTAGTTTTATACTCACACAGGATAAACACTTGTTGAATACTTAATGAAGACTTGTGTGTTGGATGATGATTTATAAAGACTAAAGACTTAATATTAAAACAGAGGTATTTATACCTTATCTGCCTACACAGTTTTCATGGTCATGAGAGAATAAATGCTAAAGAAGTTTCTCATAGAGATAACGTCCACTTATCAGAAAGCTGGTAATTTGATATCGTGAGTTTTATTATCTTAAGCAATTCTCATGTAACATGATCTTATCTATAGTGCGATTCTACGTACGTTACTCCGTTCCTGCGGAATTACCTAAACAAGATAATTTCGCAGGAACGGCCTATTCAATTCTAGGTATCTGGGCAACGGATTACTCAATGCCAAGAAAAATGTGTGGTAGATTTACTTGGCAAGCATCACTCGGCCAATATTCATAAACGTTACAGAAAAAGTTCTTCTAACATGAGGACCTGTGTGGGAGGATTAAATGCTTACCTAAGACAAGGTCTTTTTTGGTGCAACGCGCCCGCTGACTTGCTGAATCTTACGGATGATAATTGAAATGAGGTTTATGCAGGTTGAAAGGGGTAAATTTTGGCCATTGGGAAACAGGATGCCAGTAAATAGGTAGTGTGTTTCGAAAAATATTCGGATCACTCTATACTCGTTTGACTGAAGTCCGAGTCATGTGACCAGAAGAATCTCTAGACTCTAAACTCTTATGGGGAGTTGAAGCGCGAATATAGTCTCTCACTCTTAAGATACCGGGAGTTTAGAACGTGTAGACTTATAAACAAAGCTCTGTCCAGGGCACACCGTGCCTGTAATTTGAGAGATCGGGGTGGCAAAATCATAAAGCCATGTCCTGTCACACTAAGGTTGGATTCAATCGGGCAGTGGTCCCAACATGGTTCCAACCATGTTGGGAATGGTCCAAATCTGGACGATTGGCCATCTCCTCGGAGAAGGCACTGTCGCACCAGTGCGTACTAGTAGCATTGCAGGAGCAAAGCGCGCTAATGAAGCCTATTTCAATTCGTATCTTCGAACAGGAAGTTAACACCTGGAAGTTCAAGCAAATAAACAAATCAAATATTTCAGTTTCAATAGGGCCTATTTTAGGCGTCTAGGTGATAGTCTATGAATAGGAATGCACAAAACCTTCATACATACTGATATAATAATAATTATTATTTGTGGTACTATTTTTAAATGCTATTAGACACAGACACAGATGCAAAAGTAGCTAAGATGAAATATACAACTCACTAGTTGCTTACCTTTAATTGAACTAAGTGCTCCGTCTGAATGTATTGTAGTTGTGAAAAGCTTTGCTTTTCACATAGACTCTCTCAGGTGGGCCGCTTTAATGGTTTATCGTATTTTTATAATTATTACTACCATTAAAAACTCAGGTTTATATTTTAATTCCTTTTTAAAATATTTAACGTCACAAGATTGCCAACTTTATTTTTATTAACTCCCCTTGTGTCTGCTTATCTGCTTTTATTAGTCTTGACGAAGAATTCAAGAAAGTGTGTCAACGACTTGTTTCAAATATTTCCAAATACAGGACTTTACTAATTGAAATTCCAAATCCATTTAATTGTATAATAGTGGTAAATATATTAATTCCATCCATTTATTATCCAGTAAAAGTTTTTCTTTCTAGTAAAGTTTCCATCGAAGAATAAATTGAACACTTGTATAACTTGAAGCACTTGTTAATTAAACACATTGATTTATAAATCTTTTTTAAATTTTAAACACTGGCGTTTCTCAAAAATATCACTAAGCTCAAGATCTTGACATTGATTTGTTTACATTTTAACTAATAACATAACCTTAAATTACTTTATGCGCTCTAAAACCTTGTGCACTTCTTGAAAGATGAAATTAGAAGAGAAATTAGAGAGAATGCTACACTTATATGTTCATTACAAAATAAGCCCTGTTTTGAATGTCATTGAAACCTAATTTACAAACAACTTTTTATTAACTTAATTATTTAAAAATACATTTTCACACCTTCTTGTCTTCACGAATTTAAATATTAATCTATTAAAACATTATTTGAATAATTTTAGGTATCAACAACATGCAAATTCAAACCCAATAACAATATTGATTGAACGTTCCAAAAGCGCAACATAATTCCATGTTTTTATATGATATCAACAATACAAAACAACCCCCACATTTAAGATAGTAACATTTATGTGGTAATTAAGTAGGTTTACAAACCTTCACAAAAATAACACAGGCCTGCGAATTTTAAAACATGAATTCCCATTTTGGTATCAATTACATTTTTATAGGTATGTTGTCTAGCCGAACTCAAAAATAATTTCAGTTTTTTTCTAGGACGTCAGGATTTGTTTTTAAATAAACCACTTTACTAAATTCTGTTTCTTTGATTCCTGTAACTTTAAACTACATACGAGTACATGTACTGTACATATAAACAAAACTTCTTACAATAAAATATCGTATTTAAATATTAATCATTTACATATTAATATGCAGTTTAGAAACATTAAAAAGCCTTGTGGTATTTTTGTTTTTTTTCGTTGAAGCTCCATTTAGACTTTTTCTCTTATGAACTTTTTTGTTGCATACCTCTTCAACATCCAACAATAGTCAGCAATCATACTTATATTTCACTTGCCTTGGTATCTGCATTCCATAACTTTAATGTCCTGGTGAAATCTTCCACCCTGCTCTTCAGTTCACTTTATTTCACCGCACCAAGGTTTTTGGGGAGGTAGTCGATATGCGAATGCAGAAAATGCAATTTAAGACTCATATTGCAGACCATTTTCTGAAAGTTGTTGAGCATATCTTCAACTAAAATTTTGTAATTAACGCTCTTGCGGTATCCTAAGTAGTTTTTGACTACTTCCTTAAAGTATTTCCAGGCACATTTTTCAACTTCATTCATAGTTGTTTCAAATATGTCATCTTGCATCAATTTTCTAATGTCAGGCCCAACAATGACTACCTCATCTATTTTAGCTTCAGATAAAGATTTAAATTTATTACCTAAATACTGGAAACAGCCACTGTCTCGTGATAGTGCTTTTACAATTGTTTCATTATACCCAGCGTTATGTGGAGTGGACGTAAAAGAATTTTGTCAGCATCCATCAAGCTGGCATGTACAATGTTCTTGCTACCAGGATTTAAACCTGCTCTCGCCGGCCAACCTTTTTGATCTGGCTTCTATTTCGGCTATCCCATTCACACAAGATACAGGGATATTTTGTATACCCTCCTTGCTGCCCAAGAAGCATGCTCAAAACTTTCAAGTCACCGCATACAGTCCATCCATGATCATGATACTTTAGTTTTAAATCCAAATTTTCATAACATTCTTTTAGATGCACAGAATGCCCTAATAATAGTAATACTTTTAGCGTACGTTTTGAAGAATCTATAAAAAGGCTCCACTCGTTTACATCATATTCTAAATTAAACATTTTCATCAGGCCAGGAATGTTACAGCAATAGACCAAATTATTTTGTCTTGCAAAAAATGGAACAAAATCCTTTTCTCTATTTCTACACCAGTAAAATGAGGTATCTAGGTTTAGTAATTAACTACTATCTACTAAAAGTCAAGCTCCAAAACCTTACGTGATGGAATTTTTTACATATTTTTGTCGTAATTAGCGTCCAAAAGTCTGTGTAATTTAACCAAGAGCTGTAAAATTTTGAAATACAGGAACCCTATACAACTTAGGAATCTCGTTAACATGAAAACACATTTGCAACTATTAATTGATAAGGTATGATAGTACATACCTGTATACCTCCACATTATAATACACCTTTTCTGTTTTACGTTAAATCTTACATTAAAATTGGCCTAAACTTCATTAAATTGAAAAATTACATAATGGTCTCTCACATCGTTAATTGACAAGCAAAATTAACCAAATTCTATGGAAAACCCGATTTATCATATATCCTTTATCTGACTATAGTGTAGAAGTGTTCACGTTAATTATAAACAACCATATTATACTTCATAAAAGAAAAATCACTGAAAACTATTATTTTGAAATTGAGGTTATTCAACCCAGCTAACGTAAGCTAAGTTAGAACTTCTAAGGTATTAACCTAAATATTTATCGCGAAAGACTTGAAGTATGGGCACAGATTCAACTTCAAGCACCTCAAATACATTATATTTTCAAGACATTAAGGTATTGCTTTCTTTACAAAACTTCTTATGGTGTAAAGTTAAATTTTTCCAGCATTTGTGCCTTTTAAAGAAGACCTAAACTAAATAACAAAACAAAAGACCAAATAAAAAGGATAATAAAATTTAAACCCGAGGTTAAATTAGAAATTGCCTGCTTTCATTGTGTTTCAGAGATTTTAAGACTTTCTTGTTTGTTCTGTCACTATTCAGCAACCTAATAAAAAGTCGTCGCTGCCAACATGTCTCTAAGTAAGTTAGAGTACAACATACTTATACTAAGTAAATTCGTAGCTTTCACATTTTGAATTTAATAACCGAATAATTGGCAGATGCAAATAGTAAAAAAAGGTCTTCCAAAAATATCACTAAACACTATAAGACAACAATCAGGTTTTATATCAAACCAGAACGAAAAGTAAATTGAAGTTTTCTTTATTGAATTCGTAGCGAATTTTGTTGTTCTTGTTTTTGTTATTTCCCTCTTCTTTAAGAGAAGCAGTTCTGAAAACTTGAAAATCTGATGCGCGAGAAGAAAACAGATAGAGTACCAGTTCGAGGATCGGATGTCATATTGAACTACTATCATTCGCAGATCCGGGGCATTATTTTTTATTTGAGAGAACCTACGTTTCTTGAACAGAATAAGGTACTTCGTTTTATGGCTTCGGGCAGATGGCCTTTGTATCGATTTCGCGCGAAACAATGAGATCACGTTTGTACCTTCTAAAATTTCATTCTCACATTAGCTTTAAAAAACTCTGAATTATTTATAGCCTCAAATACCTTACCCACTTTTAGATAAAGATATATATTTGCGAAATAGGGTGGAAATGTTTTATTCTAAAAAAGAAACTGGAAACTCTAGAGATTGCCAGGTAATGGTTTTTACATTATACGTCAGAGTTGCTTTATTGAAAAGTGATTTCATGTAGAATTTTAATATTGGAAATATAGACAAAGCCGGTAAATGGAAAATTCTTGCTATTTATGCTATACAAAGTATTTGACATCAGAATTTTAGAACTATTTATTGAATGCTTATATTCAAATAGAGTATATAAACCATCAACGTCGAAAATATTAGAACCGTTATTTATTATTATTTAGTACAGCGATTGCTGCTAATAAGAATAACTCACAAAGAATAACTACCGTAATTCATGTATAACAGCAGAGTCTTTCATTTAAAATTGAAATATTTGAAAGGTAAAATTATTTTGTGATTGGTTATTTAGATTAATGTCTTGGGTATACAACTAGAACATATTATCTTTCATGCAGTTTATAAAGTTTAAATAGTTCCAATATTCATCCGATTTTAAAATGGAGTTGGATTTATAAATTTTAACACAAACTAGTAGAAGATGCAAATATCTGGTGGGCGCCACTGTGTCTAAAATGAGCGTAATCGCTTAATTGCTTGCGGAGAATTTAACAGTTAATCAGACGTAAAAAATTATATATCATAAAACTAACGGGTTAAAATTTATATCAAAATATTGATGAATGTCAGAAAAGAGCTAGATAAGTTACATGAATCAATGACATATTACATGAAACAAATTCTAAGGTAAAGGCATTGTTGAGTTCATCTAAGAGAGGTAAAAACCCAAATAGGAAATGCAAATTAAAAAAAATATATTTGGAGACCAGAATTTAATAAAGTATTTATTGGTAAAAATACACAAATTTGCTAAGTCGACAAATCTGACTTCTACGTTTCAAACACTACACTTTCGTTGCTCGGTGATCAAATACGTTACTGCTTACTGGATGGAGTAACTACGCCTTTCTAATAAAGGATCTAATCTAACAATTATTCTAATAACTTTACGTTTTCTTTTATTATTAATTAACGATAATGTAATACGTATTAACTCCCAAAAATTAAAAGATGTAATTATAGAGGGTGGCACATTGGTTTTACGTTATAAAAAACTTTGTAGGTACTATAGACAGTCTTCAAGCTTTTTATTGAAGATGTTGAAATGCCAAATGCAGAGGCACCGCTGTTACTCATATCAAAAATGGGCATCATATCCTTGAGAGAAACACTGCACGATAACAATTTGGCAGAGCCTGAAAAAATTGAGTTAATAGGTGCCGATAAAATTAGAGTGGCAGCTAGACTGTCCGCAAAGATATCATCTACAATAATTTCCAATGTCCTGTTTAATGTTGATATTAACGTGCATTCGCAATTGCCAACTAACAATGCTATGAAAAATAATTAAATATGTTCGACAAGATGACTTCAGGGAATCAAACAGCTTACCGTGTCACATCCGAAAACGTAATCGTTAAGAGCTTCAGATAAATAAGTACAGCTTCGAATGTTTACAGATGTTGGTTGGAGTAAATGTAACAATTACACATATAATGTTGTAAAGTGCTCCAGATTTATTTGTCCAGAATATTTCTGGAGTACAGACTGAAGAAAACGATAATAAACCCTCAAAAGTCAGAAACATTGAATAATATACTTTTAACCTAGAAAAATATATCCTAGATAAGGAGAATCCCAAAAGTTATTCATAAAATGCTGAAAATGCTCGAATGTTCTCCAATTTTCTTCAGAAACTTAGCTTTTGTAATTTATCAACACTTGTACAAACAAGATATAGAAAATTTAAATCAAGATTTAACATTCTCTGACTGACTACCAAACTCTATCTAGAACAAGAGTTAGGTTACTGGGAAACACCCCAGATTTCTTGCTGATGTTTTCCAATGTATAAATTGAAAAATTGCTTATTTACCTTGTACATTCGTGAACAAACAAAATCTTGTCCTAGTACAAATTAATTTTGTTCCAGTTGTTCCTTCCAGAAACATGTGAGAACTGCTACTAAAAAGTGTATAGTCCGTTTTTTCCGCGGTTTTGGTCGCCTAGAGACTATTCCCAGGTAGCAAAGGCACGTCATAATGACGTCAACATCTGTTGATAACTCGTCATAAGACGTCAGTGGACCAAAAGTCGATGACATAACGACGTCCAGTAAATGACATTAAAATGACGTGACATATATCTCGTCATATTGTCGTCTGTTTAGGTAATAGATTTATTTGTACCAATTTATTTATAGATTATTATTTATTATTATTGTTGCGATGCGGCATTATGTATTATAAGTAATATTAGCATTATTTCAAAGATAATTTTATTCAGTTTGTGTTATATTTTCCATAATGGTATGTTTCATTAAAGCTATTGCAAAGGCTCATTGTGTTTAAAGCATGTTATTGCGGCGGAGACAAACATTTATCTATATTATTTTCGTATAAATACTATTATTTTTAGTACGTTTTTAATGTTTGATAAATTCCAATAGAAATACATGATCTGCAATATGATGGCGGTACTTTCAAACTTTGAACCAATCGGTGTAGGCGGCGTTTATGTGATATGCGCGCGCAGTCCATCTTGGTTGTCAGTGCCAGTCTGTGTGTTGTCGTTTATGTGGAGTTTGCTTCCTCTGCCATTTTTGGTTTGAAAATTTAAGAACTAAGCATTTTTGTGGCGAAATACTTCTCAGAACTTAAAGTATGACCTATTACAGAAATATTTGGCAAATGCGTTGTTTTGGTTTATAAGTCTTGTGGTGATGCCTATTATTATTCATAGTATTTGATTTATCGTTAAAGTCTTCAAAGCAAACATTGTAATTTTAGATGTCATTCATTATAATAAATTCTCATTGTTTCTATAGAAATAGACCCCACTTATGAGGTATCAGCGTGCTGAAACAAGCAGGCGCTATCGAATAGCTATGAAACTTGGGGGTTGCTGTTTAAAAAAATTGATCAAAAACAATTGAACAAAATTACGGAAAAATATCTTTTCAAAAACTAAAAATCGACGTGTCTTGGCGGTTTTCTCAAAATGTAGGCGTTTTTGTTTGACACTCAATATTCCTAACTTTTGTGGCACACTGTATAGGATTATACGTAGGTAAGACTTGTTAAAATAATATATGCATTAATTAATAATAATAATTCATTACCACTAATTACAGTTTTTTCTTGGCCTTAAAACGCAGACGAACTGGTCAATTAAACTGCCAAAATCCACGCTATATCCCCTATACATTCATCTCCGCATTATCAATCTGGGCACCATTGGGCTTTCTTGCAAAAATGATTAGAAATCGCATGCTTTAAACTAACGATCCATTTTCAACGTGTGTATTCGATTTTCAGCAAAATTTATTAAGTTTAACACCATTATTCACCTGATCATATTTCACATTTTTCGTAGTTTGTCATCTTTGGTATCGGTCTGCCTGCCATAATATTGGTTTGTATTGTATTATATAAATTTGATATTTGTTTGTTATTTGTTCAATTTTGTAGTCTAATTAAGAGTCGTTTAAACTGGGCACATAGGGAAAATAAGAAAATAATGGTAACTAAAGAAAACAAAAAAAATCTTTAAAAAGTACGTTGTAAAATTATGTTAAAAGATTAATAAAATTGGAATAAGTTTAGACATATCCATTTATAAAAAATACTAAGAAGAGAATACTTAAATCTTAATCCACAGAGGTGGGTGCATTAATATTTCAGCGTATACACAGAGTGCAGGTGCTAATTTGTCATCTCACAAGTTAAAAAAAATAGGAGGAATAGAAAACAAACATTAATCCTTACCAAAAAGTTTTCATACCAATAGAACATAGGAACTATAATTACTGAGGCTTTTCACCAATAGGGAAAGCATGTTCAAACATTTACACAAAACTCGTATTAGAGCATTACTACAAGAAAGTAGTTTGAGTAGTGTGAGTAGTTTATGTTTAAGTTTTTGATCTGAAAGAAACACATTAAGTTATTATAATAAAATAAAAGTGCATCTATTTAAATTTACTTTACTCCCAAAAGCTATTGTAAGGTGCTTTGCAGAAAATTTGTAGCTAAAATAAAAAATCACGGCAGGTAATTAAACAAAAAACTTATTTATCAAATCTTACCATTTTAAAATTCATAAAGAGTTTTACATAACTTTAAATTAAATAAAACAATCAGATCATAATAATCTGTCAACAGTTAAAAAGTGAGGTTATACTAACAGCTTTGCAGTAATTCTGATTATATCAACATAATAAGATTTTACTATGATAGACAGGCGAATATTACAATATGTTCGTCTGCAAGGTTGTTATTTTAATCTTAAAAAATATAATTATATACCTTCATTTTTTCTTATCGGAAATATTTTAATATCAAATATATACTTAGATATATAATAGATTTTCGCGTCCAGTTATTTCTGCGTCCACTTGTCTGGCGCTCAGTTAGCCACGTCCGGTTGGACGTAGTTGGGCGCCACCAATTGTCCCATCTCCCGAGAAAAGACTGTAATACCAATTTACTTACTGATTTTGATTACGATACTTAATTCAAACTATTTTTTTTATTCCTGTTGTTTTCGTACCTATACCAAACAAAATAAATTATTATCAGTCAAGCAATCAATTTTTATCATTAAATTATAAAATGTTATATTTATTGTATCTTTCCATTTGTGAATAAATCTTCCAACTTTCTCGTAATAATCTTCAATTATCTTTTTTCTAAAAGTGATTTGTAATGGTGATATATTGTCCAAATCCATAATTGTTTTGATAATAATTATATTATTTGTTTAGTTTAAAAATTACAATATAGCGGTTCCGCATCTTATTAATAAACTAGCGGCTATCCTTGGCCAAGAGAAGTTTTGTGAAACTGAAAATACATTAAACAAACTTTAGATAGCCGTCATAAAAGCACTTCTTGTATATTGCTCTGTTAAATGCTTAAATAAATAATTAGATCCATTTTGTTGGCGGCATAAATATTTATTAATAAAAATGCACGTGAAATCTATATTTATGCGATAAATAACATAAAATTCCCATATCAGATAAGAGAAAAATTATGTTTATTTTAAAATGAATATCTCAGGGTTAAATTGAATTGTAATTTAATTTATTGCAATGTTATAGAAAATAGTTATTGTTTTTCTTTTTACTCTTTTGATGTAGAGATAAAGTAGAAATTTTTTGTTTTGTTTGCTAAATAACAGATCTTACACATGAGGGTTCTTTTTGTGTAAAATTCCAGATAAACAATTTAAATTTAAGTTGTTATCTTCAAATTTAGTTACTGATTAAGTGATTAATATATAGCATGAGGCATTATAGAAATCTGTAATGACATGACCTCAAATTCGTTAAGGTGAGTTAAGAATTGTTTTCCTTTTATATTTTGTTAAAATTTAATTTAATTTACCTTACTTTTATTGCAACTATGAACCTTATAAATAATGAAACAAATTTTATTTCAGAGACCTCTGACAAGTTTCAACAACACTTTATAGTATAAATTTTATTTATAAGAAACTTCACAAAATAAAAAAGTATTTCCTTTTGACACCAAATACCTTCTTGATGTAGATTCGGGTTGAAGCTACTTACGATCCAGTATATCTAGCTCACGGTAGTCTCTTACCAAGGAGAATATCTGTAGTTCTTGTAGAGCCAAATTTATTAAGATTGCAAACACCTTCCAAAATTGCTGAAAACCTTTTTGTGACTTGTTTTAAACAATGATAAATTTACAATATCTTCGATTTTGGATGTTGATGCTATTTGCAAATTATATCAAATAATGGAAATAAAAAGGTATACTGCTAAAGGTATTTATTTTCTTCTTTTATCTTGTTAAATATTTATAAAATCTTGTTTTATTACATCAAAATCATTTTCAATATGGAAGCAGGTTATTTATTTCTCTACTCAGTTTTTTTTTCCTCTGATCTCTTTAGTTAAATATATTTGCCTTTTATTAGTATAAAATTTGTAGTTAGTAAAGCACCATCAAGTTCTGATGTAACAATAATGCTTTTCAACATTTTAATAAACGCATACATTGCATAAAAAGCCTATTAAAGTCATGTATGTCATATTATGATGTTAAATGTCTACATTCCAACCAATCAGCTACGAGAACTAAAAATAGAGATAATCTAGTACTATTAATAGTATATTATGTATTAAGGGCTTAATTGAGTGCCTTAGAGCCCGTAGAGTAAGTTAGTGCTCGAGGCGAAAACCGAAGGCGCTCAGACGATAAAGGGCTCATAAAAGTAGGGAAAAAACGAGAGTTCTGGGACCACCCCCCACTCCTGATCTTGACCTTGAACCTATCTCTCTCTAACACATGGTGACCTTGAAACTATCTCTGTCACCTAAACGTGGCAACACCGTATTCTCAAGGTCACCAATTTGGCACTACCGCATTCTCAAGGTCAACAATATGGCAACACCGCATTCTGAAGGCTAAGAATATGGCAACAATGTTATGACCGTGAACCCAAGGCCACTTTTCAAGGTTAGCAAACACCATTCAAGACCATGCTCAAGGCCATCAAACACCATTCAAGGTCAAGCTGTAGATATATATAGCAGGTCGCATGTATTGAAAATGCAAAATGTGTGCAGAAGCGAGCTTGCAGAATACGTGCCTGACAGAACGAGTGTTATCATTTTGTAATTGGAAGGGTATACAAACCCCAAAATTTTTAGCTGAGGCCGGATTTGTCTATACGGGGCGTGAAGATAGAGTAGAATGTTTTTATTGCCGAGTGAACATTTTCAAATGGGAACCGTCGGATAGTCCAATCGTAGAACACCTGAAATGGTCACCACATTGCGTGTTTGCAAACGTGTTAGCACCCATAAACGTTGAAAGCGGTGGAGACGTTTGCGGTTAAAAGAAGATACAACATAGAGTATAACACTAAGGAAGATGTTACCAATCAAGGCGGTAATATTATTAGCAACCTTGTACGAGGGTGTAGTGTACGTTGCAAAACTTCCAGACACTACAGCAGCTTTTATTTCATACAACTTCAATACGAGTGTTTGGTATGGAATGCAACCGGTGACGTTGCAACACATGGGAATGTTTAAACACGAGGTCGGCAATAGAACGCAAGAAGTACGATTCAGGGTCAAATTCGTGTACTCAACATATACCATGGATAGTGAGTGGCAAACCCTCGGGAATAGTCCGGTAGAACAATGTAAAGTCAGCAGCGAAACGTGTTACGCTTCAGTGGCGACCTTGGGCACCCTGTTAATCGCAGTAGTTGGTGTAAGCATGGGAACATATTGTATCGCTCGTTATCGTTACCACTAAAGACTATGACCTTGGCTCCCACCCGTCAACTAAAACCATGACGTTGGATCCCACCCCTCGACTCAGACCATGACCTTGAATCCCACCCGTCAACTCAGTGTATATAAACGCATACGCAAGAACACTTCAGTAGTACAGCATCTACACAAGAACAATTCAGCAGTACAGCATCATGAACGTGGTAGAGGCAACCGTTTTAGTAACATTCGATTTCGAGGACGACGAGGATGAAATGCGAGACGAAGACGAAGTTTAATCGATATGTTAGTAACGGTATTAACTGCCACAGCTCATATAAGGACTCCCACGCTAAATACAATTCATCATCTCCTGCATCAGTTATCTTTATAATTTTTATTTTATCGTAATTTCTGTTGAGACGCTCAAACGAGATAGTTTTTGTACCAATTTTCAAAGGAACCCCGACCTCTTCTCCTGCTTTAAAGTACTTATTAATTACTCCTTCATTGGTTATTAACGCGTTCCACTCAGTTTCATCAAACAGCATACACTGATTCTTTACTCCAGCTACTTTTATTACAGGAGCGAATCCCAAATGAGCACATAATCCAACAAATACAACTTTACTTTTAATTTGTTTAAATAAAACACTGCTTGATTCACTAGCGGTGCCCATTTAGCATCCTTAGGGAGCTCGTTTGGAGCCATCAACTGCTTTTCTAGAGCTTGCGCTTTCGCATTCTCAATTGATTTAGCGAGGCTTTCCATTGTAACACTGCACTGTACACTGCAACTGCAAACGCTTTACTCTTCCCATACATGCGACCTGCTATATATATCTACAGCTTGACCTTGAATGGTGCTTGATGGCCTTGAGCATGGTCTTGAATGGTGTTTGCTAACCTTGAAGAGTGGCCTTGGGTTCACGGTCATAACATTGTTGCCATATTCTTAGCCTTCAGAATGCGGTGTTGCCATATTGTTGACCTTGAGAATGCGGTGGTGCCATATTGGTGACCTTGAGAATGCGGTGTTGCCACGTTTAGGTGACAGAGATTGTTTCAAGGTCACCATGTGTTAGAGAGAGATAGGTTCAAGGTCAAGTGGGGGGTGGTCCCAAAACTCTCATTTTTTCCCTACTCATAAACACTAATTAAACCCGAAATTCATACGTTAGTTTATGTCCGGTTTAAGTTTAAGTTAATATTTAATTTAAAATAAAAATAATTTGAAAAGTGCAAAACTTAAAGTAAGTGGTCTATAATTACTTTTATTACTATGGAGACGGCGTAAACAAGGGTAGTACAAGAGGGTGCTCTAATTTAGCAATTTACGTTCTAAAAACAGGCCGCTAAAAGGTCATAATTGTCCGACCGAACATAAAAGAATATATTTGACAGTCCTTTAAGGAAACGATAACTTAAACAAATGAAATAGGTTAACTTTGTTTTTTAGTTATGTTCGTTTGTTTAAAGATAAAAGTTATTACTTCAATGGATTTAAAGCATACCGCAACGCTTGTAAAAAACACTCGATTTTATAATTATTTGGAAAATATTTTTTTAGGAGAGAACACAAAAATTCAAAACTACATTTTTAATTGTTTGGGTTTATTAAATTTGAAATTAAAAGAAATCGGAACGTTAAATGAAGGTACGGGTAGTGTATAACAAATTTGAGGGATAATTCAGTCTCGTTGCCAATCGCATACTAAAGTGAGAGGCCGTGTAATTACAGGACGAATTAAACGGTTGATTAAACAGAAACTGATAATTGGGGTTGGTAATTATCTCTGGTCTGGTGCGAACGTGTTTCACTATTTGATATGCTCTACAGCTAGAACAGCAACCCTAAAATAGTTACATAAAATTACACACCTAAATATTGAAAATTTAAAATTCTTTAAAGAAATACTGTATTAAACTCGAGGAATCAGCGAAAACATTAAGAAAAACAATCCCTAATATTAAATTTTTAAAGGTTTCTGTCAAAATAAAACTAATTGGATTTTTGCGTTCGTTCGGTTAACAATATATATATATATATATATAAATACTACAAAGATTTAATATAAGCCCAAAAGGAAACCCAGAATCGAATTCCGGAGCTCATTGCTTTGATTGGAAGTCGACATTGAGAGTGCTTGTTTAAAACACTAACCCTACAAGCTGTTACTAAACTCCAGAAATTCGGGCAAAGTGACAAATGGGAGGTCTGTGGCGTGAACCGAAGTAATTCACTTCAGTCTTTGAATTCCCACATCGGCATTTGTAAGATTTTCTTGAACTTTTCATGGTGAAACTTAACCGATGGAAATTTTATTTTATATTTTTTGCGAAGATCAATCATCGTAAAAAATTGATGAACGTATAGGAAATATTTTATTAAGATAAAACGTTTTGAGAAAAATAAAAAAATGTCAAAGACAAAAAATATATTTTGTCAGATTTGGGTTAAGCTTTTATAAAAATAGGAAGAGATATTCTCAAACGAGCATTCTATCTTGCAGTAAAAGAAAAACTGAGAAATAGACTAAACTATACTATTCGCATTCAGTTACAATTTATACAGGCGATTCTGAAACTCATTCTTGGCCGCGTATTCTTGGCTCAGTTGGACAGAGAATACAGGGAATGTTCGGTTCATTTGCAATTCAGATCTATCTACAAAGTTGCAACCCTCCATTGTACCAAGACAAATTTGTTATTCACATATCTGTTCCTAACTTTTGTTTATTAAATATATTTGAATATATAATTTGTTTTGACTACTTTGACTGAACTTCTGTTTTTGTTTCTAACGTGAGGTTATTAAAATCAAGTATTAGTGTTGCGTTTTGTGTTGAATAGTTTATGAATACATTTTCCCTTTACAATATTTTTTTTTGTTTGCGTTGCCGGTTATTTTCTCTAGAAATAGCTTGCTTAAACAATGCGATGTTATTACAGCTACTACTGTACAACTTTCTGTACGTTTGCAAAGTTTTGAAATGTTCCAGTATAAGGTAAATAAACTTCCAGTATGTAAAATTTCACATAAATACATTAGAGTGCACATAAAGCAGCACTTTGTATAAAAAAAATACTTACCCTATGTGTGTTATTGCCGTAGTATATGGACGCATGCAACGGAACAATTCTTTCAACAATTTCGGACTTACGTAGACAATGTCTTTAGACAACTTCATCATTACCCTTAAAATTACAAATTGCAAATAAATTGTTAAAAGCTGTCTAAAAAGAACACCAAGTTTTACTTATGTTGTCAAGCTCAACTATCGTTAATCAATATGTAGGTCGTTGAACGTTCACGAGAAAAAAATAAGAAACATGTGGAATCTTATTTAGATAGCATATTCATACTCGAATTCTGATTAATTTGAATTTTTGACACCGCATACAATTTGCAGCTTAAATTTAAGTATACAATAAGTATTTAAAAATAAGCTTAATTTAAAACATAGAAAATGTTATCTTCAATAACTGTTACACTTAGTTTACTCGGCTACTGGAAATTTAAAACAAAGGTGTAAATTATTGCACGTGATAGAATTTCATACTGTAACAGATGGACAGATTTTTTGATTAACTTTTTGGTATCACCCCGTATAATTACATGAAGTTATTATGTTCTGTTTTTGGTATCACCTCGTATATCACCACAATTAATAATTCTCTTTTAATAAAACTCGTATTCTTTATTTTAAAAATAGTGCAATCTATGTCAGACTTTTTTATTATTTTTATTTATTTGCAAATTTGGGAATTCAACAGGCAATGCCCAATTACAGTACTCCACAGAATTATTTGTAGCATGTGTTAGCAGAGCTCAATGTCTCATTAAAAAAAAGTATATATTTTAATATTTAGGTTAATAAATATTGCGGTGATCTATAAAATGAGAATAAAATAAAATATAATACAATATCCACCGTTCCAAATATAAACATAAATTATATACGGTGGATTAAATTGAGAAAACACCACAGATATTCTTTATTCCTCTCAGCTAGCTCAGGTTTGCTCAGTAAAGCATAAATTATTTGAATTGCGAGACTCTTATTTACTTTTATGCCTGTAAAGAAAGAAAAGCTTATTTCGTAAGCACTAAAGCTCCTGCAAGCTGGACAACTGCTGCTAAACTCTGAATTTAAGAGATAAGAACGCTGGATGCTTGTATTAACATCAATTAAGCACATATGTAAAATTGAAAACACAAAAACTTTATTAAATAAACAAAAATAAAATCAAATAGAACGTCAAAATAAAAATAAAAAATGTTTTTAAAGATAATACAAATGTTAAATTGAGGAGTGACTTCTCAGGTTTGCTCAAACGTTATAAATAATTGTAGAGATCTGACATAGGATAACTACGGTCATTCGTTTGAACAAACCAACACAAATAAAATTTGTTTGTAAATAAAAAATTTGTCAAATGAAAATAAATTTTATATAAAGAAAATTAATTGCTTTATTTACTTCAAATCAAATGAATACTGAAAAGAACTTAATAAACTAAACCAAATAATTTTGTATTAAAGGATGAACTTTATAAATTAATTATTATTTATAAA
Source organism: Agrypnus murinus (assembly GCA_929113105.1). Taxonomy (NCBI): domain Eukaryota; kingdom Metazoa; phylum Arthropoda; class Insecta; order Coleoptera; family Elateridae; genus Agrypnus; species Agrypnus murinus. The sequence continues at coordinate 61,320,312 of OV816031.1, read as the reverse complement.
CTCAACAAAAATCATTTATTTTAACCAACTTGGTACGTTATAAAATAGTTCCCTTTTATATAAAAATCCTTTTAGTGGTAACACTGTGACAAAACCTGTCAGCTGATTTCCTGTTTATAAAATCGATACACAGATCGATGTAAAAAATTAAATTCAATCCGAATTTATTAAAACAATCACTTTCACTTTCAATAATTGTTGCACAATAATTAAATCTTCGTTTAATCCTTGAAAATTGTTCAGGTAACACTTATAGCTTAATTTAGAACTTTATTTATACAATGACATTTGCGTCAAAACATATGGTTAACTATATAACCTCAAATTACAGATATATTTTATCCGGAGCCGGGCATAGCTTCTGCCTTGAACGTTTTATCAACTGACTTTGTTCCAAATTGCCCCAACTTATATAGTTTCTGCCAGAACAAATGAAAACTATGACACTTTTTCCAAAACAGCGGAACATCGAGTAAGTTTGTGACGTCATTAATTCGGCACAACTGATTTTAATTGTCACTAATCCTAATTCTATTATTATAGAATTGCAGGCCTTAATACCAAGATCAAAAAAGTATTGTACATCTATGGTCCTAAAATGTATCGTAACGATGATATTCGAGAAAAACGTTTGACAATGTACGAAACTCGTTACGATCTAATTACAATCCTTTACAAAATAGCTACAGGAATACATGATATAAGTAATACAATTTGTTTATCCATAGAAGTATCTTTACCATTTAATATAAACATAATTTTTACAGTACGAACTACTATAAATAAGTCAATTAGTGCTTATACAAGTGCCAGCTTAAATATGAAGTCAATGTAAATCAATTTATGCACAAAATATCCAGCATACACTGCTATAAACACTTGCATAAAAACAATGGTGAGGAAAAACAGGATAAAAGTCTATAAGAGTCAGTTAACACGAAACGAGAGGATTTTATACCTTCATTAATTGTAGTGATCATAAATCTTGTAAACAATTTCAAAGTTTAATTGTATTGTATCAGTCATAGTAAGATTAACCTAATTAATCTATTTTCAGCAAATTAGCAACATAAACTTGAGCTGACCTTCTGGAAATTAGAAAAATCTGTTTGACGATAAACATCGTAAAGTGTACATTTCAATATGGAAAATACTTCTTCCTAACAAGCGGGAAACCCACCTAAAATGTAACTTGGGTTGCATAAACATGATTATAATCAAGCAATCTAACTAATTTTATATCCTTTTTCTAAAAATGAAACCTATTATTATTATGCATGAAAAAGCTAGGTTATGTTTGCATGAAGTCTTTATTCTTAAGTTTTAATTTAAGTATTAATGAACCTAACTGTGGTCCTATCTACAGCCTTTATTAATTATGTTTATGACATGGCATGTCCCTCATTTAATTTAAATCCGATACAAAAATATTTATATTAACGTCGACGAACTGTCGTTAGTAAATTTTCAAAACGGTGAAATGATTACACCCCAATATATATGAATTAAACTAATAAAAAAGTAATAATGACAAATTGTCAAAGTAGTAGAAATAATAATAATAATAATAATAATAATCCCTCAATAATCCCTCGGTGCAAACAAACATTTTTAACCAATTGACACAATCTAACAGAGCACTAGAGGTGCCTGCTGTCGATAACCCACAACCAAACATCGTCGTTCCAGACAATATTCCTACTGCTAATCAATCAGTAGCCATTGATGGAATCTCTACAGTAAAAAGGCGCAAGAAATGGACAATAAAAGTTAATAAATTCCTGATGTGCACTTATTACAAAGTAACAAAGCTCGAAACTGATTTCACACTATATCGAGATGCAGTGCACGTCGAATTCACTGTCAGATTTCCTGAATACGAAGCAAGCAAACAACGACTCTCAGACCAAATACGTGATATAAAAAACCGAAACATGATTCCCCACACAATTCTAAACGAATTAAAAGAAGAAATCCGAATAGAGCTAAACACAATTCCTAACGAAAACAATGACCCAGATAATTCCCATCCACAAATACCTAACGAAAAAATCGAGAATATGGAGAGAAATGTCGAAAACCACGATACCGAAACAAACAACGAAGAGACTATAAAACAACTCTTCTGCAGAACAATTATCGAATACGGAGATTTAGAACCAACTCGAAGACCAAGGTTACCAAAACTACATAGCTCCATGAAACTTTCGAAAACATTACAAATATTAAATAATAATAATCCCACCTCTACTAGAACAGGTCGAAAACATAGAAGAACTACACAAAATCATCTATTGTGCGGCAGCAACCACTACTCAGGTGCTAGGTTACGTTCTTAGCAAAGAAGAAACATATTTCACGCGTACAACGTCTACCCTGCCATGGAAGATCAGATTAAACAACAAAATAGAAGACCTACGAAGAGATATAGCTAGACTCACAGCGTACATTACCAATAAACAGAGCATTACTCAAAGACTAACGAATAAAATACGCAATATTAGAGAAAAATACAAAAAGCACAGTAATAGAGATACTAAAAACTCCAATGATAATCAAATTCTAGACACCATGAAACAAAAATTAGCTGTTTATACAGCCAAACTAAGAAGATACTGGAAAAGCTACAACAGAAAGGTCCAAAATTAACTCTTCAAAACGAATGAGAAAAAATTCTATTAATCATTAAATCAGAAAACTGAGACAAAACATGAAACACCGTCATTAGAAGATCTGAAAGCCTTTTGGAAACCCAAATACACACAAGACATACAACATAATAGAAACGCCTCGTGGCTACCAGAAATAACACCTAACGAAATTGAACCAATGATTTTTGAAAGTTTCACAATGGAAAACATAAAGGAAGCCGTTACAAACACCCTTAATTGGAAAGCAGCAGGACAGGATAAAATTCAAAATTTCTGGTGGAAACGATTTACCTGTTCACATAATCACCTAGCCCGCTTTTTTAGTCACATTATACACCAGCCAGATAAATTACCGAAATTTTTTTACTACGGCCACAACCTACCTAATCCCAAAAGACTCCAACGATCAAAAAGACCCAAGCAAATACAGACCGATTGATTGCCTACCCACGATATATAAAAAATACTTACCTCATGCATCACAAAAAAATATACGGTCATTTAGAACCAAAATCAAATTATTTCCGAAGAACAAAAGGGATGCAAAAAAGATTCACTTAGATGCAAGGAGCCACTTCTTATTGACTCAGTGATTCTTCAGCAAGCCCGTAAGAACAACAGAAATCTTCACGTTACGTATATCGACTACCAAAAAGCATTCGACTCTGTGCCTCACTCATGGCTCATCTAAATATTAAAGATATATCAGATACACCCGTTAATTCGGAAATTTCTTGATGATGCAATGAAACCCTGGCGCACTGATCTAACCCTTAAAACAAATGAGACCACCATCAACATTCCTGATATCGCAATACGTAGAGGCATCTTTCAAGGAGATACACTTAGTGCATTATGGTTTGTGATGGCACTTAACCCCTTGAGTAAACTAATGAATAACTCAGCATACGGATACAACATAAAAACACAAGAAGGTCAACATCGCATAACTCATCTTATGTATATGGACGACATAAAGATATTCGCTACAAATGAAAAACAACTTAAACATCTGATACGAGTAGAAATAGTTGACCAATATAGTCATGATATTAAGATGAAATTTGGCCTCTCTAAATGCAAAAGTCTACATATAAATCGTGGAAAATTAACCAACCCAACAGACCCACAAATCTACCCTGGTATAGAACATCTGAAACAACATCAACAGTACCAATACTTAGGGTTTTTACAGACACAGAAAATTGATCATGTAGACATAAAACAAAGAATACACGAAACATTTAAAGAAAGAATTCGCTCTCTTGCAAAAACTTGTCTAACAGGAAAAAATCTGGTAAAGGCCATCAACACATTTGCCATACCATCCCTCACCTATTCTTTTGGAATTATCAAATGGTCCTCAACGGACCTTGACAAACTAGAAAGAACAATCCGTACAGTATTAACAAAATACGGACATCATCATCCAAAATATTGCATGGAACGGACAACACTTCCAAGAGAAAAAGGAGGCAAAGGAATCATCAACCTACACAACATCCACAACAACCAAATAAACAAACTACGAAACTTCTTCTATGCTCAAAATTCCCTTCTTCACAAAACAATAACAGAGCTGGCAACGAATACACTCCAGCTAACCTGAAAAATAGAAATATAAACATTATAGCGATACCAGACGAAGAGAGACAACAAAAATGGTCCTAGAAAGCAATACTCGAGCACACTTCCATGACTTACACCGAGAAAACGTCGATATCAAAGCGTCGAACATGTGGTTAAGCCGCGAAGATCTGTTCAGCGAAACTGAAGGATACCTAATAGCTATTCAAGATAAAGTAATACCAACGGGAAATTACCAAAAATATATAATGAAAATACCTAATATTGAAGATCAATGTAGAAAATGCGGAAACCAAGGCGAAAACATTGAACATATATTAAACGGATGCCCAAGCTTCGCAAATACAGAATACCTAATAAGACTTATGTCTTATTGTTATAATGTAGCCAAAATTCTACACCAACGACTCGCCCTAAAATATAATCTTCTACAAGAAAACAAGAGGTATTACCAATACTCACCTGCAACGGTACGTGAAAGTCCCTCGCATAAGCTATTCTGGGATCGCACCATACACACCGACAGAACTACAACACACAATCGACCTGACATCGTACTCGTCGACAAAAACGAACAAATCTCCTTTCTTATAGATATAGCAATACCCGGGTCGAGGAATCTACAAAAAACACATGAAGAAAAATTAATAAAGTACACTGATTTGGCAACAGAAACACAACGAATCTGGAAAATGAAAAGCGTAAAAATAATCCCAATAGTGATATCATCTACAGGAGTCATCCCCAAGATGTTGCACCAATCCTTAAAACAACTCGACCTTTCAAGAAACCTGTTTCTAGAGCTGCAAAAAGAATGTACCATACAGACATGCCACCTCCCGCGTAAATTTTTTCAATAAATGAGTAATACTTGCCCTTAAAGGCCGTATGCTCTAATAGCTTATGAAACCTAACCAACATCTAAACCTAGCCCCAATAACATCCGGCCAGGTGAAATAGGTTCCAGCTATAGATAACGCTGAAAACATGCGAGAAAAAATTGAATAATAATAATAGTAATAATAATAATAATAATAATAATAATAATAATAATAATAATAATAATAATAATAATAATAATAATAATAATAATAATAATGGCAATAGCTCAAGAAAATACCTTAATAAAAACAGCAACCTTTGTCAGAGAATTCCTAAACGAAGAAGCAGAATAAATACAAATAGACAACTTTATGCTTGGAATACATCCCGCATAAAGTTTTCTACAAACCCATTATGGTGAAACACAGAAATAATAATAATAATAATAACAGTAGCAATAATGTACACCTAACCAAAGTAATTTCTCAATGAGATTCCATAAACGATGATGAATGCTGATGTAAACATTAGAATATTTTATTAATTTTAAATATCTTATTATCTTATTATTTTATATGCAGTGATTAGATCCAGCGCCTCTATTCTCTTTTGTAAAGGATTAAAATTCAGATTCGTTCAGCGATCTGGGTATTTTAGGTGTAGATAATTGCAAAATTTGCTTTGTACTTTTTTTCAAGTCTTTCTATATAAATGTTATATTGAGGTGACCAGATAACTGACGCATATTCTAAGTGACTTTTGACCAGAGAGTTAAAGAGGACCAGGAGTGCTTTACAATATTTAAAATCTCTTGAATTACGGAACAGAAATCCAAGATTTTTATTAATCTATGTGAGATTCGAATAAGAGTTTATTATCAAAAATTACACCCAGATCTTTAATCTCCTCTTTTTTGAGTAGAAGTGAAGAACCTATTTGGTAACTATAATCGACTGTATACCTGTTTCTAGAAAATGTAATAGAAAAACATTTATTAGTGTTAAGTGTTAATCTGTTTTCTAAGCAGTAGTTCTCATAAGATTTATATCTTGTTGGAAGTTTAGACAGTTCTGGAGGTTTCAACTCTCATGAAAATCTTACAGTCATCTGCGTACAAGAGAAATCTAGAATGCTTAAAACAATTTACAATACCGTTAATGAATATAATAAAGAAGAGAGGCCCCAGATGAGACCCCTGCGGCACACCTGACGTAGCTTCGTATGGTTCAGAAGTAAATCCCTTTACAACCACCAGCTGCGATCTTCGGGATAAATATGAAATAATCCAACGTAGAAGATTATTAAGTTAGTATTAACAGATCTTTTAACACTTAAATTTAAACTAGAGAAAGAATGTTCATAAGGCTCTTTAGCGCTAGAAGAAGTTGTATAAACGGATTGAAAGAACCGAGAAAACAAATCTTTGTACCTATTTGCGTAACAAATATCAATTTTTCGATCTTCCAAATATGGGCATAGCGATTTCTGCATTAATTTGATTACCAGTCACAAAACCCCTTGCTAGAAAAAATGCGAGAAGTAGTTGTATTTAGCCTCTTAATGATAGCTTGGGTTATCACATTACCCTCACCTGACTCCTTGCGACTGCATCTTTAGATTGAAGCATCCATCTTCTCGTTAAAATTTCATGTTAGCATTTCATATTTAGTGGTAATTTAAATTGTGATTTTATAGTGTAAATTTCTCTTTTATTAGAAAATTAGTGTGACTTTAGAACATAAAGTAAATCTTTCAAAGGACCCCGCACAAATCACATGAAAAATGGATTTCTGTCAAATCTCCTGAGACTTCGTAAAAAGATAGTTCAGATGATGCTGAACAAAAGTCTCCATGGGCTCGAACATTTTCTATGAGTAGTTTTCGTTATACACACCCGCGAATCTTGGTATTTCAAATCGAAAAAACGCGAACTAATGTAACGTACTACTAAATAGTAATAATACCAGTAGAAAATCTAAAAAAATCATTAATCAAAAATATTCCATTAGAAAATATTTCTTAATTAAGGATCAATTTTCAAAGTTTTAATTAATCAGCCTATTATGAGAAGGCAGAATTAAGACACCATTCTTTGCTGTTATGAGACTATATCACAAGTCTTATCTCAGACCTCTATCTCCTCTACTCGAACGTGCAGCATTATTTTTGTATCTGCGAGGAGATTCCGAGATATACACTAATTCTCATTATAATATTAATGATTTTATTATCGTTATTATTATCCACCTTAGGTAGACCCGGATATTTCTGTGCAAGTGTATGTCAAAGCACGTGCACTTTTGCACCATCGTGTGTACTTGTTTGGTAATTAGCTCTATCTAATACTCAAATTGTCAACCGCATTGAATATTATTTTGATTATATATCTCCAGCATATACAACGATTTCTTCAGCCCGAATTCGCTTACGAGAAATCTCATAATTAGTTATAGAGAATCATATTGCATCCAATAGGGGGCACCTTCTCAATCTTTTGCTCGCATAGAAAAAGCTCGTTTTTCTTATGTGCACAACGATTCCATCATTATGGCTTTCAGAAATATAGGTCCTGATTGCTTTGTATGCGGAGTTCATAATCTTCCTCCTCGACTCATGCCTTATTTAGGTGGCGAAGGTAATAATCCGATGCGGCAAGAAATTGCAATCCGCATACGTGATATGGCACAATTGCCCGAATTAGATTTAACCAATGAAACTCGTATATGTCAAATCTGCAACATATCAACCATTCGAGAAATTTAAGTTATGATAGAGGACCCACTTTGTACGCGATTGAATGTTATAAGTCAAACATCTTCCCAAACATGCTTGATCTGTAATGCTCAAAATGATCTTCATCGGATCTCGCTATAAATGAGAGTAGATATTTTTGTGAAAAAAAAAATTTTATCCCTGATTTCCACCGAATTTGCAACCATCACCTAGATAATAGCGGACTACTTCTTGGATGGACTGAGATTCATAGAGAGGCCTTATATTATAAAAGGTCATGAATTAATTAAATTTCTGCAAGGTCTCCGTCAAGAATCTGTTAACAAAATTCAACAGCTATATGAAAATGAGGATAATTTTTCAGATAATGATTTCAAAGCTATTTCCCCTATAACGAAAGCTCATTTCAATGATTTGTACAATTATTGTGAAAACGTACCAAGGGGTGTACGTAAAGTAAGTAAGAAAGACCTATTATGTTTTTTATGTAAACTACGACAAGGAATAGGTGATGAATTTTTGTGTCATATTTTTAGATATAATACAAGGCAAGCTGTGAGTATGGTGATAACAACAGTCACAAACGTTTTGCTTACGAGGTTTGTACCCGAAAATATTGGGTTTAGAGCTATAACAAGAGAGCAGTTTCTAGGGAGTCATGTTACGGATTTTGCTAATCAGCTTTATAATGAAGAACCTGAAAATAGAAAAGCAATTGCTTACATCGACTGCACATACTTAGAGCTAGAGAAGAGCTCCTGTTTCAAAGTGCTGAGAATGTCATATTCTATCCATAAAAATCAGCATTTGTTAAAGCCATCCATGATTGTTGCATCTGACTGATATATATTAGATATCCACCGTACTTCACAAATTCAGCCAACAATGACGCTCGCATACTGATTAATGAATTTAATAATAACATCAATGGTATGCAAGCATGGTTTCAAGCAGGTGACATCTTAATACCTCGATACGAAGTCTCGAGGATATTGGTTTGCACATTAAAATCCCACCATTCCTAGGACGAGACCAGAAACAATTCTCAACAGAGGAAGCAAATAAGGCACGAATTATAACGAGTACAAGGAATGTTGTTGAAGCTCGAAATGGGCATCTAAAGCATATCTTTAAATTATTTTCTCATAAGATAGTAACATCCCACATACCTCATTTAAGAGATTTTCTTCTCATAGCTGGAGCAATTATAAATAAATATTATGGCTTAATAACTCGATCAAATTCTGATGAGAATACTGCAATGCAAATGCTTCTCAAAGTAAATGAACCTAACGTTGTTCAAGCAAGAGTGAATGTGGTAAATCTCTCTACTAAGAGAGGACGATGGGTTCCTTTAACAGAGGCACATGTACCCTTATTCCCTCATGTAACAACTGAATTCTTGAAAAGTTATAACTTTGGGTCATACTAAACATATCTGTCACCATCATACATTCAGGATAGTTTGGTACGAGCACAAAATGATGATGTAGGAAGAGGAAATGATCAGATTATGCACATTGATTTAAATACTAATGAACCTGGTTTCATACGATTGACGATATTTTCTAGGTTCAAGAATATGTTGAAACATCAATTATGGATTGCATATAATGAAGAATTGGATCCGGAGGAGGACGAAAACATTTTCGAGCCAATTCTTGTACATTATTGCAGTTGCAAGTAAGGAGAAAAACTGTAGGGGCATATGCTCATATAACAGCTGTAATTTGGTACCTAGGATTAGCTAGACATGAGGATGCCGTCAGATATTCTCCAACAGTTATTTTAGATGTTATATCGAATGCTGAAGGTATTGATCTTAACGATGGTATCCAAATCATAGACGATCAATAAATGAATTTGTCATCCTTATCAATTACAAATGGATGTGTTTTGAAATACAATATAAATCGAATAAACAAATACACCACAACGTAAAACTTGAAAATAGTCTCTTTTATATTACGCATACACATACTCTCTCTCTCACTCACACAAACACTCACTCACACGCGCACACACACGCGCGCGCACGCACACACACAACAAAGAGGCCAAAGTACTGTTGTGAATGGCTCACAACTTGCATTCATTGCGTAGATACGGAATGGTACTAGGCAACAAGAATAATAAACAAGTCATATAAAAAAAATATCTCATAAAAGTTACTACTTGCGTTTTATTAACTCTTACAAGAGATATATGTAGCCCTAACACTATATAAGTGTTACACCCTCGCTACATTTGGTGATCCCGACTTTCCTGAAGAAGAATTTAACAGTACTGGTCTTCACTGAATTCTCCAGGTGAACAACCGCTAGTTCTCCTTTCATCATCTGTCATCAGCTACTACTCGACTCCTGTCATCGTGAGATACTGCTACCTGCTTCGCTTACGTGACTTGTCGTGGCTTCTCATCCGATAAGTATTTTTACTTACTTATTTAATATTTCAAATGGCGACTGTCAAAGTTTCATTTCCAGTTTTTACGAGTAACGATATCGATTTGTATTTTATTTTAGTGAAAAGATACTTTACTCGTATGCTGATCAACGCTGAGCTCGCCAAATATAACTTATTAACACTAAACTTACCTTTCGACGTTTTAGGAGCTCATCGCGACCTGACCATTAACCCCCCTAGGCAACGACCATACACTACCTTGAAACGGGCAGTGATAAAATCTGTCCTAAGACCACGAGAATCTCAAATTAATAATCTTTTGGAGACTCTTCAATTCTCTGGTAGTGTCAAAGAACTACTTTTTAACATTCAAAAATTGGCAATCGATCTCGATTTAACTGAGGAATAACCAAAGACTTTTTAATAGCTAAACTACCATCAGAACTTAAGATTCAGTCCTTAAATTTCAATGACTTACCGTTAATATCCTTTGTAGAAAAATTAGATTTAATTTATTCTATGCAAAAGGCACCACAACTTTTAACTACTCCTGCATTAGAAGCTAAGCTAGACAATTTGACAACCAATCTTACTACCATTTCCAATGAGCTTTCTACCATGAACAAGCGACAATCCCCTGTACTCCCATCATCTCTCCGAAAATTCAATATCCTCAGCATTTCAATAAACGCCGTTCCATGCCTTCAGGCAATGCCAATTCACAATTACAACCGTGCTATTATCACAAACGCTTTCAAAATAATGCACGTAATTGTACGGGAAATTGTTCATGCCAAACAAAAAAACTAACTTCGCACTCTCCTGGCCTCCCGGAAGGGCCATGTGGGGTTAATTCAATCCCTCCAACTTCTTCTTTAATTTTTTTACAAGACCTAACCTACAAAATTAATTTTGTGGTTGACACTGGTGCTGACTATTCCATTTTACCCACCCACGTTGCAGTTTCCTGTAACCAAAACATCGCGCCTGCCAACATTGCATTTATGACCGTGAACAACACGTCAATTCCTGTGACAGGTATTGTAACTTTGAGGTTACATTTCCCGATTCCTGGTCTACAGGCATGCCCCTGGAAATTTTATGTCGCTGACATATCTACAGCCATTCTAGGCCTGGATTTTTTGCAGCAGCACAACCTAACCATCGACTGCTTTTCTCGACGAGTCATTTGCAAGACAGATGTTAAGCTCGCCCGAAACCGCAGCCACGGTTGTCAATTTCCAGCTCCAACAGTGAATTCTCTCACTGACTGCTCTTCTCAGCGGGTCATTTGCAAGGCAGATGTCCAGCCCGCCCGAACTCGCAGTCGAGGTCCCACAACCCCCCCAGTTAAGACTGACTGCTCTTCTCAGCGGGTCATTTGCACAGCAGATGTCCAGCCCGCCCGAACTCGCAGTCGAGGTTCCACAACCCCACCAGTTGAGACTAGCATTAAACGCAAACTATTTTCTGCTCAGGCTAATGTTTTGACTCCTCCTTCCGAGTCAATCGTTATTCCTGCGATTTCTTCCCCGTTTCTTCCCTTACCTTCACCCATTAACGTGCCCTCTTCAGGTACTGTTAACAACATGTCTAGCGATCTTAATGTTTATAGCAAGATGCTAAACACACCCTTCCCGGAGCTTTTGCGTAAGTTCGACTACCATCAACCCGTAAAACATACTGTAGTCCATCACATTGACACGACCGGCCCTCCGGTTAAAGCACGCTGTCGCAAACTGAACCCTAATCATCTTTCTTTACTAGAAGATCATCTTAATGAGCTCTTGGACGCTGACGTAGTACAGCGGTCATCATCTAGCTACGCTACGCCAATTTACATCGTCGGGAAGCGAGCAGTAGGCACAGCAGAGACGCTACCTCCTGGTGACGACCAAGACATCACAGCCCCCATCGCCCCAACAGACAGTTATCGCTTGGTTAGCGATTATAGAAAACTCAATTCAGTGACAGTACCAGATCGTTACCCGATTCCTTTTTTAACGGACTTTACAAGAAAACTTGCTGGCGCAACCATATTCTCGAAGCTAGACCTCCAAAAGGCCTACTTCGCAATACCAATCGCAGCAGAGGACATTCGCAAGACTGCTATTATCACACCTCTGGGGCTCTTTGAGTTCAAACGGATGTATTTCGGACTACGGAATGCAGCCAGCACCTGGAGTCGTTTCATGGACACTGTATTTTATCACGGCTTCCATTTTGTTTTTCATATCTAGACGATTTCCTAGTCTTTAGTGCTGATTCGCAGCATCATGTTGAACATTTACACCAAGTGTTTTCCCGATTAAAAGACAATGGCCTAATTATAAACCTACCAAAGTGTCTCTTTGGGGCCAATGAGCTCGATTTTTTAGGACATCACGTTAATGCACGCGGTATCAAACCAATGGCTTCCAAAGTCTAGGCTATAATTGATTACCCTTGCCTACAAGTCAGAAAGCACTCCGCAATTTTATTGGCTTAATTTCGTATTACCATAAATTTGTACCAAACTGTGCGAAAATTTTGGCACCGTTAACCTCTATAGTTATTCCTGGTAAAGCTTCGCTAAAGCCTGTACAGTTGAATCATGAGCAAATAGAAGCCTTTAGGCACGCGAAGAATGCTTTGATTATCGCTACTTTATTGGTACATCCGCGAATTAATAACCCTTTTAGTATAGCTGCAGACAGTTTGTCTTCCACTATAGCTGGAGTATTACAACAGTTTGAAGATGGCATGTGGAAACCACTAGCTTTCTGTTCCCGGAAGTTAACCACCACAAAGCAAAAGTACAGTATTTTTTCTCGGGAACTTCTTGCAATATACTTTGCTTTAAAGAAGTTTCGTTACTACGTTGAGTGCAGAGACTTTCAAATCTTTACGGATCACAAACCTTTGTGTACAGCGATCAAAAATAATGGTGATCAATATTTACCACGAAATCTATTTACATCTCAATTCACGACTGACCTCCAATATATCAAAGGTCAAGATAATATTCCGGCGGACGCTCTAACAAGAGTTAATCTTATTAACGTCCCTGGAACTGATCTTAATTACGACGAAGTCGCTCTATCTCAAGAACAAGGTCCCGAGTTAAACCAGCTCCGATCTCGTAGTAACTTTCAATTCATTTCCTTTCAAACTGCCAACAAATCAAACCTCTGGATGGATGTTAGTATAGGACAACCACGACCCTATGTCCCGCTCAAATTCAGGTATCCCTTATTCCAACAACTACACAACATCGCCCATCCTGGCATCCGTGCTACTAAGATTGATTACTCAGCGATATCTGTGGCCATCTATGCACCACGATATTCAGAAGAGGGTCATAACTTGTGCTGAATGTCAGAAACATAAAGTTTGGCGTCATACGAAAACCCCTCTACAATCTATTGTAGAACCAGATGAACGTTTTACTAAGGTCCATCTCGACCTAGTACACCTTCCTTCTTCGGGAGGTTATAAATTCCTCCTTACCATTATTGACCGCTACAGCCGGTGGCCGGAAGCAATTCCTCTAAAGGATTCCTCCGTGGAGTCATACAAAAACGCATTCCAGTCAGTCCTTCGTCCCCAGCGACTTGACCAACTGCACACACGTATACGTTCGTAACGACACGCACACTCTGGGCATGAAAGACAGTTACTTAGGCCCCTATAAAGTGTTAGAACGGACAGTTAAATACGCCACTTTAGAAAATCACACTGGCCCTATCTCTTTAGATAGGCTAAAGCCTGCATATTTTTTAGATTAGTTAGTTTATAATGTTAAGCCAACAATGAACTGATTTCAAATGCTACGCGAAGGGATCTTTTGAAAACCTTTTACCAGTTGACTTTGAAAATTTGAACACTTTTCTGTTTTTTTCTTTCTGTTTACAGGTTCCAAGAGTTGCCGTCGCAAGTTCCGTATTGTTAGTTAACTTAAGTTTTTTTATTGTATACTACCTAGTGGAGTTTTTGTAGCTGGAGCATTTTACAACTTTATTCAAGTTCCTTTAAAATACTCCATTTTTTCTCTAAAATACTATTCCATATTTTTTCCTTTTCATGTATTACCATCGTTTCAGACCGGGCGGGGTAATGTTGTGAATGGCTCACAACTTGCATTCATTGCGTAGATACGGAATCGTACTAGGCAACAAGAATAATAAACAAGTCATATAAAAAAATAAAATATCTCATAAAAGTTACTACTTGCGTTTTATTAACGCTTACAAGAGATATATGTAGCCCTAACACTACATAAGTGTTACACCCTCGCTACAATACCTGTCACGTCCACGTCGTTGGCCTTGGGTGACGCGAAGAACGGGTAACATTATAGACGTTAGAATGTAATAAAGAACTGGAATATTCCAGGTTAATTAGTGAGTTGTCTTACTCAATTACGCTATCCTTATTGGAACGGTACTAAAAACGCGGTACTATGCACATAATCATTTCACACACCCTCCAACCCACGCATACATACATACACACACACCCACACATGAACTCGCGCGCACACACACACGCGCGCGCGCACACGCACGCACACGCACACGGACACGCACACACACGCACACATAACACATGTACAGGTCATTAGTTTTTTCGATTTGAAATACCAAGATTCGCGGGTGTGTATAACCAAAACTACTCATAGAAAATGTTCGAGCCCATGGAGATTTTTGTTCAGCATCATCTGAACTATCTTTTTACGAAGTTTCAGGAAATTTGACAGAAATCCATTTTCCATTTGATTTGTGCGGGGTCCTTTAGAAATATTAGTTCGTTGTTTTATAAGTAACTTAAAGCCAACGAAAATACGTTGTGGAGATTGAACATAGTCCATGACGCCCTATAATTTAAAGGAAATACTTGTTTATTAAATTAATTTTCTTTTCACTAATGCCCTGATAATTAAATTTACATGGTTCCCTTAGTAAAACTTAAATATTTTCATTAGAATTTTTGGTTTGTTGCCTGATGCCTGTTTATCCTTAGCCTCTCCTGTTATCAGCTCGCTACCTGATGGCTAAAATGTGAAATGGTTGTTTATATCGACTTGGCAGTGTTGAAATCGATTTAATTTGAATTATTTTGAGGGGAATAATGCGGAACCTGAATACCAGGCAATAGTTTTCACTAATTATCCGAATCTTTTAGACTACTTCCTCATGAGAAACTCACGTCATCTTTGAAGTTACACCTAGTGATTTGATTCATTCTCTACAAAGCATCAGTCATTTATATTAAGCAATTTATATTAATGTGGAAGTGTTAATTATTATTTATATTGAGGTGATATAATGATAATAAAATTAAATAAAATAATACCCCAATATTTTTCCTTTCTCCCAATTGGCTAACTCAGGCTTAATTCGATAGAGCATGAACTAAATGAACTAATAAAATCTTATTGATTCTTATACCTGGAAGAAAAGAACTTACTATGAAGACACTTGGACTTCCGCAACTGGACAACAGCAAGCTAAACTCTATATGTGAAAAGAAAAAGAAATGGATGCTTGTATACACATCAAATAAACACATAGATAAATTGAAAACACAGTCTTTATTTTTATTAATGAGTATAATAAAAATCTAATTCAAGAAAAATTAATAGAAACATTATTCAGAACAGAACAATGAAATAAATCAGGAAATTCTTTCCTGAGCTTGCTCAAATGTGTTAATTAGTCGTTATTAACCTGACATAGGGCTATAATAGTTCTCCATTTGAACAAACTGACATCAATCAATGTTATTAATTAAAATATTTACAAATGTTAAAATAAATTTAATTTATGATAATTAAATTTTAATAAAGAACTTTAGATTGTTTTATTCGTAAGAATTTTATTATTTAAAACCTTTTAAAGTGAGAAAAATGAATTCTGAAATTATTCAGATTGTCTTTATAATTTTATTATTGAAAAATTAAATCAAAACCTTTTATTTTGACCAACCTTGTATATAAAGTTCGTCCAGATCCACTTCAATGTTACTTAAAATTGGTAGCATTGCTTTAAATTCTGTCAGCTGACTTTATAAATGTAAATCCATCCAGTATTCAATACGATAATGGAAATAAATCTTCTTGAATTTATTTTAAAAATAACTCGTTCACAATTCCATATAATTGTAGAATAACTAGTATAAATCTTCTTTAATTTACATTGTTCAGGTAATTATTCTCTAAACTTTGTTGAATTTTCTTTTGTTGACATCCAACCATATGGTTAACACTTTTAACCTCACTTAATTTACAGATTTTTGCTCTCGAGTCGAGCGTGAGTTCTCTCAAAGCATTTTATCGACTGAAATTGTTAATTTTTGCTGCGCTTTATATATAATTTGGCAAAACAAATGAAGATTATGTTAATTTTTCCGCAAGCATCCGCCTCTCGAATGTTTTTCATGACCATCACAAGACCGACACAGCTGATAAAAATTAACACTAATCTTAGTTCTACAAAGATAGGATTGTAGCTGGCAAAATAACGATGAAAACAGTATCAGAGACTTATATTCTACAGTTTACCATAACTGAGAAAATTAACAAAAACGATTGACGATGAACAAATCTCATTAGAGCTTAATTATACACACAACTCATTAAATCCAACTTACTCCTTTACAAAACGAATACATAATTACACTAGGTAACTGATACATATAAAATTTACATAAGAACATCTTTACAATAGAAGAAAAACATACATAAAAATTCCTTTCTACGGTTTGATAGACCAAATGATGCTTATACAGAATCCATCATCAAAATCAACTTAAATGAAGTTAAATTATAGTCAACTTGTCCAGCATACAGTCCTCCAACAATGGTGAAAAATGTTATATAAGAATCAATATTTGGAAAAATCGAAGCATATCAGCAAAGCCGAAACCTTCATTAAAACAAATGCTCTTTTTTATTATACAAGATATTGTAAGTTTATTGTGATAAATTAGTCATTACAAAATAGACCTAATTTACATATTTTTAGTTAAATATTAGTCCGAAACTGAGTCAGTCTCATGGAAAACAGAAAAGACCGTCCTACGTTATCAATCGTAGAACTTAAATTTAATCAGGAAAATTAAGTCTTCCAGACGAAGGGAAAAACCATCCTAATATGTGACTTGGGTTGCATAAAACATGTATTATCATGAAACAATCTAAATGATTGATATCCTTTTTCTAATTTAGATTTTTTATATATTAAAATTTAGGTTATGTTTGCATGAAATTTAATCCTTCTTTGATTTCTATTTTAGTAATTGTTAAAACTATCTGTGACCTAACATGTAGCCTTTAGATTAAATAGACCTAACATCGCAGCATGTTTTCTTTATTTTATCGCATGAACTAATTATTTTTATGTTTACAATCGATACGTCTAATAAATTTTCAATGAGATGAATTCAAGACATCTCAATATTTTTACCAATATTTTAATAAAAAGTCATTTGTTATTTTTAATAAATTTCATTATATTCTGAAAATCCAGTTTTTATAGTTTCTAAATTAAAATTTATCTTTGCAAAATTAAAGTCAATAACGATCAAGGTTAGACCTTACAATGGTTAATAAGATATTTGTGTGATCTAACTTAAGTTAGCCTTATCCTAAAGAATCATTAATTGCTTATTTTATGTATTTCATTGCAACCTCTAGCATAATTAAATCATATTTTAAATGCAAATCCATATAGAAAAATAATAACCCCGACTGGGAATCGAAACCAGGACCTTCCGCTTTCCGGGCGGAAACTCTACCGCTGAGCTACCGAGTGACTTCCAGTAAAATGATAATTCTTGTATACATCAACATCAACTTTCAAAGCTAATCTAGATTTATTTTTAAATAATCCTATATAAGGAAATTTAGTAATTTTAAGCAATCATATTGTTATTGGGGCATCTAAAATTTTAAAACTATCAGTTATTTTATTTTCTTTAATAATAAATTTCTAGCTTAACCGTACTTTATTGCGTCGTTCCGATCTAAATTCCCTGTTATAAATTGAATCACGCTACTAATTCCATTAAGGAATGCCTGTTTTAATCTTAAAGTAGGGATCAATTTGTATCAATTTATTTTAAATACTTTTAATTTTACAATTCATTATTATAATTAAGATGTTATGAAAGTCTTTTGCATGTGTACGTAAAACATGTTGCGAAAACCGTGTTTTAGGCAGTCGTGACGTGTTTCTCATCTCAACTTTGCTTGGGTGAACAAATTTGAAAATGAAGCAAATGTTTCTTAATAAAATGTATCTTGGTTTTGCGATTTTGTTAGCGTAAGCTATATTCTAACTCCTTTCGTACAAACCGATCACGCCGTAATTCGTAAAACAATAAAAAAATTCTATCAGGGAAACAAAATGTAAAAAGCTGGATTTCTAGTTACTACTTTACAGCCCCTTTTAAACAATGAGACTTGCCGAAGGCAATCTTTGTTTAAAAAAAAGTACAGTCTTCTGTGCTGTATTAATTAATTTTGTCATTCGTCCTTCTTGTATTTAAAATTGTATGAGTGAATTTTAAATAATTAGAAATGTGGCCGTCTTACTAACATAACTCTGGCTAAATAGAAATGTTCGATTCTGTTGCAAACATTTGGTGAAAGACTTTCAACTTTTTTTTGATGAAACAGAAGTTTCATTAAAAATATATGAAGGTTTGAAAATCTGCATTTCTTTCAAAATACCTAACTAAGAGAAATAGCAATGTAGCATATCGTAGTCACCAATGCTCCAACTCCAGAAAGTTTAATTTCTCTGACAAACAGGCATATAACATTCCATTCACACCAACGTGAACAACCAAACCTTTTTCCATCGTAATCAACACATGCCTGTACTAAAAATCCAACGCAAGTAAGTCAAGAAATAAGTGATAATACTAAGCTATATTAAGACAATGGAGAAATATTTAATCTTCTTGAAACAACGCTTATTTTTCCGGATTAAATTTATATTTAAAATCTTCAAAGTATTTATACTTACGTTACGGTAATGTTCAAGAAATTGCCCCAGCTTGAGATCTTATCTTTACAAATTTGAAGTTCAGGTTGTAGGTATTGGTTCCACAGTTCACTAATCATTAAAAGGATGAATAAAGGTTTCAGAAAACACAAGAAAATACATTTGTTTGAGCGCCATCTGATTATGAAAGTTTTGATAATGATGGTAATTAAAACAATGACCGGATGCCATTAAACAGAAACTGGAATCAGATCTAATGAATTTAATTCAACTTGTGAGTCATCTTCAGTAATGTCAAAGTTAAGTTGGATAAAATATAAATAAAGACTTTCATAATTATATGGGTCAATATTATTCGGTCTAATTAAGTTTAAAAATTATGTTTATTCATGAACCAAAAAGTTAAAAAAATAACAACTAGTCATAATAGTTAAATCACCATACCCTATAAGAGCTCTTATCAAATGGGAACGTTTTCATACAACAAAATGATACAAATAATCGGTATATAACAATATGCAACTTACACAATGTTCACAAAATTCAAACAGTCAACAATTCGCAGTATCTCGTTGAAATTGTTTAATTCATAGAACTGGATCAAAACAAACTAACACAATATTGCTCTTTACCAACACAGGTATAAACAATTGTCACTGGTCTGTAGAATTAAACTTCCCAATACTGTGCCACAAAGAGTTATTCATTAGTAGAATTCATTATACCTAATAGCCGATACAACTAGACAACTTAGATGGGATTACTTATTTAAATTATCTTAGCGGAAACGATTTGTTTCTTTTTATTTACTAATTTTAATTTATTTTTAAAGCTGTCCGATTTTAAATTATATCCGGACAAGGCTTTATTAAACATTTAAACTTATTAAACATTCAACTAGGTTACAATGGCTATTCGTATTTTTAATCGTATCCTTTAACGAGATTCTAGATAGAACTAAAATACGGTCACTGGAAGAAACTAATTACACTTTATTATTATAGTCGGTAGGCTACACTAGATTAAACTTTAATTCTCGCTAAACTGAATTTTCTGCAATCACATAATCAACTATACGTTAATATCAACTGAAATACTGTAAAGATAAGGCTGTAAATGCTCTCGGCAACCGGCCTCGATATGTATATTATGACAAAATGAGAAAACTTTACACGCGACAAAAGTCTCGCGTGGACCCTGTTTTCAAACCCTTGCTGACGGTATCAGAGTCTGTCTTCGACTTGCTTCTTGTTAAAAACTATTTTAACAGTAGACGGAATTTTAAGAGGGGTGCACTTTCAAATAGACCAATAAGGGAACGACGTGACTTTTTTAAGCCAACCAAAATTAGTACTTTTCATAAAGAAAATACAGAGCCCGGGGTTTTTGCAGACATAAAATCTTTCGGAACGCAGATGTGTTTATTTGAGATTTACTGATAGACACGTACAAGGAAATCATAAATCACGGCAGCAGAGGTTTTAATGATATTTTCCCATAAAATTTCTAAAACTTATTTAGATGGGAATGGCTGACATTTTGTATTTTAAAAGACTAGTCTATTCGAAAATATTATTTTCTTCACGAATAATATGAGATGGTAACACGTGTGAAAACAATACCTTTATCTAAAACAAAATCGGTAAATTCTTATAAAAAACAATTTCATCCGTCTGGGATGTGTCTTTAAGATGCCCTTTAATGCTTTATGGGGTTTATTTTATGCAGTATACCAACGATGATTTTATATTGAAAGAGAAAATATATAAATACGCAGGACCGCATTTAAACTTTTTTTTGTTAAATATGCATACTAAATTGCATTATTTAAAAATCGACAAAAACGTTACATTCTTGATTATATATTTTTTCAAAATCTGTTTCTATAATCTCGTCAGACGTTCAACCAATTTGTCATGGCTTTCTGAAAACTATATTGCCTCGCAATTCTTATAATATTCTCTATTTGTAGATGTTTTAACGAGCTACACTAGTGTTTCTGTGGAGTTCATCCCAGAGCAATTTAATTGCTTTGAGGTTTGAGGACTGGACCGATCAGACAGGTCTTTAGTATATTCTGTGCCTAGCGTGAATATTTAACGTATTAACTAAACTAAATGCTTTTTTTTCATCATACTGTCGATTCCCACAAAGTGTTTATTTTTTAGGGTGCATTTGATTTTTACATTAATCAAAAGAGATACTATAACACTTAATGGCCTTTATTTAAACAACACAAGAAAATCTTTATGCATTAAAATTACAGTTAAAAAAACAGTTATCGTTAAAATGAAATTCTGCATTAAATAAATCTTAAAACTTCGCAACCATTTCTGCTTTTTAAGTTATTAGTTATTACAGTAAACGCTATTAGTTATTGCATGAAGGATTGAATTGTTGTCAAAATAAATTCGAACCATTCATTTTTTTAGTAACTTTTTAAAAGTAACTTGGACGTTTAATCACGTCGTTATTACTGGAGACCAACAAAATCTAGTGTCTAACTTAGTCTAACTTTCAAACTGAATACAGTAGCACTAGTTTCCGCCTAATGGTTAAAAACTGTAACAATAATAATAACAATAATGGCTACTACCCATAACCTGGAAACCAGCCGCAGGAGCTATGAAGCTTGTTCGGAAAGAAAGAGCGACTATTATTATGTAGGCTCATTGTGCGGCTGCAGCCGACTTACAGACGTTATAGCACAAATCTCACATTTGTGTTACAGCTAAGGAAAATTTGCAGAAAACCATAATCAAATTTGCTTGCACTGGGAGTCTTACACTGAAAAAAAATCCCCACCACGATCAAAAAATTTCTGTTTAGTGTTTAAAATGGGACGTTTATATTTCAGAAAGTTCAAAATAACCTCACATTGAGCCCAGTTTGACAAGTCCTGACCAGAGGGTTAAAAAAGCAGGTTAATTTCACTCCAATATCTGAAAAAAATGTCATTAAATTAGGCGTACCTCAGGGAAGCGTACTAGCGCCACTGATGTGCAATATATTTACATTGCAACATTTCAACATTGGAGACAAATGATTTTGCAAATGATGCACCAGTCCTAGTACAACAGAGTGACCTTACCCAAACCATTGAGTAACTGCATTCTGTGGTGTATTGAGTATGCTTATGGTTCAGTAGCTGGAATATCCAAATAAACTCCATGAAGTGTTAAGCTAAAATATTCTTCTTCAAAAGTATCGGTAATCCACCAAATGTAATAATAAATAATCATGCCATTGACTGGAATCCCATCAACGCTGCAGTGAAATATCTGGGAGTGCTGCTGGACACTCGGCTTGCTTACCTGGAACCTCCATGTTAATCGGAAGCGAAATCAATTAAATACTTTAATCAAGAATAAATACCTAGATCCTCATGGTTTGCTTCTTAAGAATATTCCATTATCGATAATGACTGAACTGTCAAGAAGTTCTTCGTCCAATTTTTTTCCGTTTTGCAGCACAGCTTTCTTTAAAATTCCAAAAGTGTTTTAAAATGATTTTTGAAAATAAGAAAAACCTAATAATTTCCGATTCTTGCATATCTCATTGGTTAGAAGTATAAGTTACTTAAGAGTTTACCCCCTTTACGTCAGGAGCAGCAGGCTGAATTTGTATGCAGTTAAAACTTTCCTTTAATGATATTAATAAACGTTCGATTTGCTAATCTAGTTTTTGCTTAAGTTTAAAAGATTTTTAAAAAGAAAAACATTAATCTTAAAAGCTTTAAAAACTTGTCTCTCGAGAACAAATTAAAGCTGAGTTATTAAGTTTTAAGGCGGTAATTTATCAAGAAGTTGATTTTGCCAGAATCTCTTCTATTACGTCTTACTCGTTTTCGTGTTCCAGTGTCCCCTAGTTTAATATGCGGTAGGGTTAAGAGCGAACCCTCTCTTGTAGTAAGAAATATGCTAATCTTGGCCACCTCATAGGATAACATCCTGGATAACATCAACGCCATAGGGCTAAACAGTAAACTCTAGCATGTTGTTGAATAACCAAAAACGTGGACACAGGGGAATCGTTTTATGTTTGAAATTTGATTTTCATGATTTTGTTTCAATTTGCATAAAAAACAGATTTTTTTTGTATAATTTATTCAGTTGAAGTTTAGATTCGCAAATAAAATTTTGACAATTACTCTTTTACAGGGGGTGAATATTATAGATTTACTAAAAGGAAAGTTACAAAGTGGTATCTCAACTTTAAGTAAAACACACACAAGAACAGGAAAGCATCGCATTTCTTATATAACCCCCTACAACCCATAAAAAATAGACGACTTGTTTTTATGTACCTCGTTTCCATACAGTCATATTTTAAAGCTCGCTCTTGTATTCCTTTACATACAACCTGTATGTTGTGTATTTTCTAAATAAATTCACCGTAAATGCACATATGCTGCTTCACAAAATCGTAAATGTTTTACGTGTATAGTCCTAACACTTAAATTTTAAAGCTTTTGTTTCATTTCGTTTATTTTGTTGGCAAAGTGAATCTTTACTTTTATCTTAGGTGTAAAAAGCGAAATAATTCTAAAACATTTTTTAGATTATAATTTAGACATTTTGTAACGTGTTGACAGAAACGATACCTGTGAATATATTATTATGTTGTGTAGGATACAAATTTTTTACATAAACCTAAACTCAAAACGCTCCACGATTGGGCTAGCCATTTTATAGCTCTCAAATTGTGTCAACACAAATAAACAAATAATAATTTGTTTATACTTATTTTAAACATATCTTTTAGCAGAAACTTCTCTTATTCAAGTTATGCTGAGGTGTCATGGGTGTTAATCGTAAAGGCTTACTAAAGCTTACTGAAATAGAACACACGAATAAATAAACGAGATATAGTGCGCCACTCAAATTATCTGTTATCGATAATTTAAAAGCAATGATGGAATCTACACTTTGCAAAAAAAATTCCATCTAAGTTAGTTAAGTTCTTCATATTTTTTTGTATCAAGTTTATTGTAGTTGGTTAAAATGACTACAAACAATTTGCCGTGGCAAGCTATAATCAGAGAATACTAATTTTAAACTTCGTTTATTAAATTTGAAATTATAAAAATTGTTTTAAAAATTAAAAGTTAGAATCCATAATTTCGTTACCATACATTTACAGCATTGATTTATCTGAGACCTGTTAGACTTATGAAATTCTACATTTTAACTTTTGTGTCCCCATTCTAGATACTGAGATAATACTAATTTAATAAATAAATAAATGATAAAGAGCCCCACGTTGTTTTGGTGACATATTGCGGTGTTTTATGTTTTAAATTAAAAATTATTAATTTTAATATTTCTTGAAGTTCGGCTAATTAAATAAAATGAATACACTCCAATAACTTTCTTTCCCAGTAACCAAATTAAGTCTTTTTAAATTTGTATGAGCATAAAACCAACATAAAGCGACAAATAATAATCTTACCAATCTTAATATATGTGAAAGCTTACATCAAAAACACACCTGGAGTTCTGCAGCTGAACGAGAAATATTTTATTAATCTTTGTGATGTAGAATGGTTAAATAATTGTGTTATTTATACAATAGATACAAATAAATGAAAACAAAACACATAAGATTAAAAATAAACCAAAAATCCGATGAGGTTTAATTAAGCTTACTGAAATAAATTTTTAGCTCGTTTATAGCATGACAATGGTGCTATAACAATCTTTATTGCAGCAAACCCCTATAACTAAATTCAATTTATTATAAATATTACTGAGCTCTTTTCTTTAATTTAAATTTTTTTTAAATCTTTATTTGATTTCTGATTAGAAAATATTTCAATATTAGCACTTATATGCTTTCGAATAAAATCTCAGACGAAAACACTTTCCTTATATTGCCCCTGGTAAATAGAGCGGTAATGTACACATTACACAATCTTATAACTGGTAAAGAAAACTCGCAATCTACTCCATAATTTAATAAACTTATAAAAATGTCAGCGTGACATATACATATATGTTTCGGCCTTTAAATTATCTAGCCATTCTCAAACTTAATTACTAAAATTATTTAACAAACATCTATAGTTTGAACAAACTTAATTAAATCAAAAATAATAACATCATTGATAAGTAAAAGTTTTCATTTTGCAGAAAATCTTAAACATTTTTATTTGGAAATGTTTAAACCATAAAATTAGAGAGGATTAAAAAACCTCAAACAGGAACTGTTAGGGAACCTCGATTACATGACTTCAACCTGCATTTTACTAAAGATGTAAATTGAAAGAGAGTTTGTTACAAAAATTGCCGGGTTTTTATACTTGTCTGGTAAACAATTGAACCTTACATTTAATTTTCATTAAAACAAAAACACACTGACATTTGAATTTTAACATAACCAATTATTGTTTATAAAACTTAATTAATCTTAAAAACTAATTAGATAAAGTTATAGATTATCAAATTCCCTATTTAATGATATATAACACTTAGGTTTCAATAACAAACTAAGGCCTCTGTAAAATTTCGATAGAACCAAACTATACAACTTTAATACAACTATTTATTAACTTATTTACTTAAAAATATCATTCCGTACCTTCATTTTATCACAAATTTAGACCTTATCAGGTAGCAAACATTATTTACATAATTTCAGACATCAACAATAAGAAAATTTCAAGTAATTCAGGATTTTAATGTACAATGCGTAACCACAATATAATAATATGTTTAATTATAACATTTATAAAAAGCAACCCTTGTATTTAAGATAGTTTCAATTCTGTGGTAACGAAACAGTTTTACAATCCTCTACCAAAATTATTTAACCAACAGCTGTAAAATTTTCGAGAAAAACCACAAAGGAAATAATAAAATTCAAAAGTGTTGTGTCTTAACTTAAGTGTTATAATTAATTTTTGGCTATTGAGTATATTGATGATGATATATATATATTGGTGATGTATAAAATATAAATCCGTAAACGGAGATAAAACAAAAACTCATTTATATAAATATATAAAATAATTGATATCAAATAATGTCCGAATGTTACAGCACATTATTTACTAGTCAGCGATAATCGAACAAAGGAAAATGTTATGAGGACTTATCCTAACTGTGCAGGAGCGTTTTGAACTATACTATTCCACAATAAAATATTTAATACTGGCAGACTTTTCATGGTTGTCTATCTGGTCTGGAATAAAAAATATAAAATCTATCTGAAATATGTAATATGTAACACAAGGTGTTATATAAATACCATTATTATTTAGATAAAAGAAAATAGAATATCAATAAAAAAGTACACTCTTATCTTATTTTTATTCTTTTCTTGAGAAAATTTTTTTAATTTTATTCGAGGTTGATAAGCATTTAGGAACCCGTTAGCTCATACATTATTAATAAAGGTTATTATGAGTATTAATTTCTCATTGTCACGAGACCTGCTTTGTTTGCATCTACATTGGCCACTCTACATTAATAAATGTTTAATGACTAAAATATGTCCACAAGGGGGTAGAATTCTTAATTGATTTTAGTGATCATTAACAGCCGGCGTGAATGGAGTACATTATTTGGCACGGAATACATCAATCAGGTGATCATTGACAATCAAAGCTTCATGGGGCGTCCACTGTGGTAAGCTTGGTCTCACCAGGGGCCCTAAAGCTGCGTCAATGCTTTATCAATGGCAATTGACGCTTAATCAATGTGGGGATAACTACGGGCGCAGTGCGTAACCTTCTGTTTGTCGTATCATTATTTAGTTTATAGTCATTTACATACGGTTTACTCTAGAATTTATACTAGAGAAACTTTGGAAATGGTGAAACTTGAAAAGAAACAGGAAAAAGAGTTCAGATTTAAATTTTCTAACTGACAACTAAATAAAATGCCTTTCGTGAAACAAACGTACAATTTGTTACGACCTAAAATAAATTTTACGATGTGGAAACTTTTTGACTAAGTTAGTTGATAAAAGTTTGAAATAAAAAGTATGTTTAACAGATCTTTCATGTATGCAAAACTGTTTTGTGAAGTTTAGTAAGGATGCTAGATGGGCATATTTTATCTCATTTCTTGAGAAGCACATTAACTGGCACTTATTTAAAATTATAGAGATGCAGAAATGTCTTTAACAGGTGAAATATTAACACCAGCAAAGAAGGGGAAATTGTAGATTAAATGTTGGTATAAAAGACATTTTAAAAGAAAGATTTTGGGAGTTAAAAATTAAAGAAATATAATCTGATTTTTATTCTAGATGAATGTATCATATTATTTAAAAAAGAATGCTTTAGAAATTAATTCTAAACGGTTTACTACTGCTCCGCATAGATATTCTTACCTGATTCTTGAAAATGACTCATTAGTTTGTCAAAAAGCCTCAATTATATTTATCGAAATTCAGTAAGATTTTTTAAATAACTTTCTTTAAAGGTAAAACCCAACTACTACTATGAGAGTACCTTATAAAAAGATGCAAAAGTAACAGTTATAATTAGTTTAAAGTAATAATAAGCCGACAAAGTAATACAGTTGTAAGTATCGTTTCTAATCTATCAATCTAGATATACAGGGTGATTCAGATAAAACTGATATCCTTTAAACGGAAGGTAGAGGGGAGGCAGTAAAACTAATTTACCTTGAGAAGTATAAGTCAAAAACGAATAGTTTTCAAGAGAATGAATTTTAAAATTTAATGAATTTTGAATCCAAAAGGATCCATGGTCAGGACCGGATTCAAAAACTCAATAAAACTTTAAAGTTAATTTTCTGGAAAACTTCGTTTTTGACCTATACTTGTCTAGGTAAATTAGCTCTACTGCCTTCCCTCTACCTACCACTTAACCATCAGTTTTTTTTAATCACCCTATATATATTTAAAGCACAAGGGTCATTTTTGCTTCACTATTTTATATATATAATCAAATTCCCTTTTACCATTAATAGTGTAGGGTTAACAAAATACAATTTTCATGCTAATGCGTTACAATTTTTATAGTTGATGTGAAATAAATAATTAGCACTTATTATCAACTAGTTTTTTCCTGTACCGATAACTTAGAAACACTATTCGCTATGTACGAATTTACACCAGTCTTTTTTATTTTTCGCTATAGTCTTCGCTTCTTGCCAAGTCTTAACCTTTGCTTTGGACCTTGTCTCTTTTGGTCTCCCTATGCTTCTTTTTCCCAACATTTTAGACTTGCCAATTTTTGCCATCTTTAGGCTCCCAAACTTGTTTCACTGCTCGTTTTTCTTTCGATCTCTGGAGATATCCCCCCAACTCAGCTATCGTTTTTCTATAAATTCTGTCACTGGTCTTACTTCCAGTTCTTCTCTAATTAGTACACTTCTCACTCGATCTCTCAACGTGACTCCTTTAACTTTCCTCAAATATTTCATCTCAATTGCTTCAAATTTTTTTTTCATTCGTTTAGTCAATATCCATGACTGTGCTCCATATGTTAATATTGGCCTGAAGATGGTTTTATATACACTTAATTTTGTCTTCTGTGTCACTTCTCGTTTGCTGATAAAGGTCTTGTTTATGGCGTAGTATAGTTTGTTGGTCTTCTCCATTTTTTCTGTTATATCTGTTTCTTGTCTGCCTTGTTCATCAAATGTCACTACCAGGTAGTTAAATTTTTGTATCTGTTCTATTTGTCGGTCGTTTATTCGTACATATGTAGTACTTTGGCTACCATCAGTATTTTTGTCTTTTCCGTCTTTATTTTCATTCCATTTTCTGTCAATGTATTGTTCCATATATTTAAATTTGTCTGTAAATCATTTTCATTGCCTGCTATAATTACTACATCGTCAGCAAACGCACATTCTGATATGTACACGGGTTGTAAGTTTCTATATCCTACGTGCAGTTTCTTACCTTTTAGCTGGCATTTTCTTATTATTTCATCCATAAAAAGTACAAATAATACAGGGTTCAATACCCCACCTTGTCGCAAACCCTCTCTTGTTTTGAACTCTTCGGATTTATTATTATTGCTGATGATGTAGTACCTAGTGCATTTGTATAAGCTTTTTATTACTCTACTTAATTTTGGACTTATTACTCTCTTGCTTAGGCTTTCCCATACTTTATTTCTTGGTACTTTGTCAAATGCCTGTTCTAAGTCGAGAAAGGCCAAGAAAGTCTTTTTATTATGTTGAAGCCTCTTGGCGAGTATTTCTTTATAGTAAATATGTGGTCTTGAACGCTTCTTCCTATACGAAACCCGCTCTGTGTCTCTACTAGTGTTGATTCGATTACTTTCCGTTTTGTTTCTACTATTTGCTCGTATACTTTAAATGGGATACTGAGCAGCGTTATACCTCTGCAATTATTGCACTGTTTATTATCCCCTATTCTATAAATTGGAACTATTTGTCCCACTCCCAATCACTTGGAATTTTTTCTTCTTCCCGTACACGGAATGGGACGTTTCGGCGCGGCCGATTCGGCGCGACTGATTCAGCGTAAGAACTTTTCGTCGCGGGGCGTTTCGACGCGAAGACGATTCGGCGCGAGGTCGTTTCGGCGCAAAATACTCAATCTTAAATTTTCCGTTGCTTTAACATACACCCTCGAAAGAAACTGTAACTTTTTACATTTTATAGATTTATTTTGTCCGGACAAAAGAGCAATCTTTAATTTATGCATGAACGCATTTCGAACAACACTGTAATTCGGTTTATGATATGTAAAAATACGGAGTTAAAAAGTGTTTATCCTAACAATTACAATTGTTTCAATGTTTTTCTGCAAATTATAATCATGTTTTCATTAACTCAAACCCGTTTAGAAATACATAACAACGACTAAAACAAAAATTTAGGAAGATTTTACTAAGGGCTTTATTGCCTGGTCGTAATCTGACAGATAGATGATTTGATCGCACAAACAGACGTCTTTAGAAATTTGAACAATTCTGCATATTTTTGTGCATGATAGGATACCAGAGAAAAATTACATCAACTCCCACTTATAGGAGGCGTCCAAACAAATAAACAATTATGCCTTGTGGGAATGAATTATAGATTTACAGAGAAATATTCCAATATTTTAATAGTAATTCCTACGTAATATTGAAGATTTTTAGTAAACACCTCCTGTGTGACAGCAATTATTATTATCGCATTTTTTTTAACTAATATTAATTAACCTTCCGATATTTTTAGTCTTATTAAAATTTTTGTTTACAAAATAAAATATTCCAAATTGTAGTGTTGTGTTATGATTTATGATGCACAGGCTAAAGTTTTCTAGTAACTTCAATCAAAATGTATAATTGCGCCGAAACGGCCACGCGCCGAAACATCTCCGCGCCGAAACGTCTTCGCGCCGAAAGAGCTGCGCCGAATCGGTCGCGCAGAAATGTCCTAGACCGTTTGTTCCGCTGTCCTTTGCTTTACGTTTGCTGTATAATATGTATATATCTGCTCGCTATCTGTTCATATTTGACTGCTACTACTTTTTCTTGCAATTGATATGTCTTTATTGTTTCTTGTTTTACTGTTTGTTTCTCTTGCTCTTCTTTTATGTTTTCATCCTTTAATCTTTTTATTTTTATAACGACAAGATAGTGGTCGCTGTATATTTCTGCCCCTCTTCTTACTTGTACGTCTTTAATAAACTTTTTGTTATGTCTTTCTACTAATACATAATATATGATAGATCTTTCGTCTGTGTTTGGTGATGGTCAAGTAAATTTTATGTATATCTTTGTGGTTAAAGAAGGTGTTGGCTACTATTAAGTTATGTACCGTACAATAATAAATTAATCTCACTCCATTGTTATTCCTATTGTTTTCTACATATCTTCCTATTACATTTTCTGGTCCATTTCTTCTCACTCCAACTCTACCATTGAAGTCATCTGCTATGAATGATTCCCCTGTACTACTCTCTGTGACTCTTCTCAAGTCATCCAAAAATTTGTTTCTTTTGTGTCATCATCATTTAGTCCGTAGATTCCAATTATTGTTATTTTGTCAATTTTTTTACCATTATATCGATTGTAATTATTCTTTCTGACCATCCTTTCCAATTTGTAATTTTATTTGCCAGTTCTTTCTTAATCATACATCCTACTCCTGCGGCTGCTCTATTATCTCCACAGTAATACTCCATATACACAGTATACTCCACTGTAATCTAACACACCCGTCTTCCAATTCTAACTCTCCATTCTCTTTTTTCTTAGTTTCAGTTATTACTAATATGTCTAATTCGGACCTGTTAATTTCGTAGATCACCTCTCCTTCTTTTCCTTTCAGACTTCTTGTGTTCCATGTTTCTATTTTCACTAGTTCCGTTTTGCGAACAAAACGATTTGCATGATTCTTTTTTTATATTCATTAACCAACACGATTTACTTTTTATTTTTTCTTAAGTTTTTATATTTTTAGAACCATATATTTAAACTATTCATTGGCGCATACGGTTGACTTTGCAGTGTCTCCACAGTTTAACACGTGCTAATTTTTCACACTTACACTTTTAACGCTTCCATCATCGATCGTTTCGAGTTTAACATTCGATTTTCCAGTAAATTTTCCACTCTGGCCAAGTTTTGACTCTGTAGATTAGCCAATACGACTTGAGTCGGAGGTGGGAGAGTAAATCGAGGGGTTTGTTGAACAACGCGTCCAGGAGTTCGTCTAACAATGTTAGGCTTTCAACTGGTTTTGTTCGATTGCGTTCATTTAAATAATCACTCATGGAAACCCAAAGGATTATAATCACCCAACGAATGTTGTATATAAAGAAGTCCTTCAATAAATTAGCCTTTTGACTGGGTTTTTCTATTTATTAATTAAGATTAGAACTAACAATTTTTTTTCTTTTCAGTAAATGCTAAATCATTTTTTATTTTTCAAAATATATGTTCTTTGACACCCCTAATGGTGGTTCTAAACCAAGATATGATATTAATGATCCACTTCTAGCAAGTTTATCCGTTTTTTCGCTGCCCGTGATTCTACAATGAGCTTTATATTATTATGTTCCGCCAGTTTATAGATTTTTTTACTGCATTCGCATTTGCCGACTGGCTCTCACTGTATATCAAAATCTACCTATTTGATTAAGCTCTTCTGTTGCTTCCTTTTGCACATTGCATTTATGTACTTCTGCTTAGAATACAGAGGTGTGTTTTGCCAGTAAATAATTTGGATTTATTCGCAATTTTTCACTGTGTATGCTTGTACCCTCTTCGTCTTCGTCTTCGTCTTCGTCCATGTAAAAAGTAGCGCTGTTAAATTTTTAGGAACATACAGAGTAGTCCGTCGAGTGCTTGGTATGGAGCCAGAAACATTTCACGTCAAGAAATAAAAGCTCCTAAACCTGAAACATCATGTATAACATTCAACCAAAGCAATCCTAGACCAAGCAACTAAAAAAATAGACCGTATTGTTAAGAATATGTCATACTATATCATGTAGTATTGCATAAATAATATACTGTAGTGTTGCAAAATTAGATATGACAAGAAAAAATATATATATCGAGCCGAATAATAAACAGTCAGTTCTGTTGTAAGCTCTTGTTTATAGTTTTACCTTTTATAAAACTTAAAAGAAACCTAATAAACTTCTAATTGGGTTCTTTATTGAAAATTCACATATACACAAAAAATTGAACTAATAGTATACTTTTTTATATTTATTCTTATGATATTTTGATTCTATGAAACTCTTATTAAGTAACGAAAAGCCAAACTTTGACATTTGTTATCATATAACTCCAAAACTGTGTAGCAGGGTTGCTATGATTCAAGTAAGTTTTGATCTTTGATTATAATTAAAGAAGAATTATTATTGACTTTAATTATTTTAGGTGATGTCTTCACTTGCAAGTTGAACTTCAACTTTCAATTAATATTTATCCCTGAATATATTCAATCTGGGAGAAAATATTTCACTTCTTGTAAATTAAAACACAAGCTCTGCTTTTGTTTACACACATTAATTATGCACAAACCTGATGTCTTGAACTATTGATGTTTTCCATTCTTCCATTCTGCCTGCTTTCCGGAACTCTGATTTTTACTGAAACCGTCCTTGTATGGAATTTCTAGAACTCTGCTCGGAATACAATAAACAGCTCTTCCTATTTATTTTGTTTTTAACTTCTTATGTTTGGAATAAAATTTTAATTTATTTTCTTTGAATCTTTTTTGGTTGAACATCTTGGTTTAGGAAGCTTTCTCGTATGGGATATCCCCTTTTATGATCTCTCGTCTTCAGCTAAGTTATTCTTTTACATTATATTTTGTTTAATTATTTTCTCTTTTTTATTTTTATTTATAAATAATGCAGGCCTTTCTAAACACTTGTTAAACATCATTTAATTTGTATTTTATTAAATCTTACAGAGTTCTCTTCCTATGAACAAAGTATTAACCTTTTTATTTACCTTAACTACTTTTGAAAACTCCCATTCTTTTAAATTGCATTTATTTATTTTCTTGCTGTTCTTTATTCTTACATCACAAACTAGCCTGACTACCTAAGTCTTTATATCCTAACATGATTATTGTACAACCCGATACAACTAGGCAAATACATTATTACTTTACTGCATTATTTTTAATAGATTGTTTTTCTGGTAACCATTATTATAGTCCCTTAAATGTCAAGGTTTGTTTGGATTACTATTGCAACCCAACATTTATTTTATTGTCAGTAAGATATTAAAAATATTTTACATTATTGTTAATCCTATTTACGTTTTATTTTCAGGGATAGCTACGAGTAGAAACCTCTCGCACTCAAATAATCTTTTAACTAAATTATAATTATGTACAGTTTGTAACGTGTTCAAATTCTCAATTTTATAGAAATGCAACTTTATATGCATTAATAGTAAAGGAATCTTAGTACGGTCTTGTGTGGTTCATCATATTACAATTGGATTAAAAATGCTGATTCTGTACCTAGTGTTAAGTGAAACAAGGGCATTATTGTGCAAGTGTATGTTTTGAAGGTTTAACGAATTGTAAAATTCGACCAACGTATCAAGGACTAAAGAATAACTATTTTGATTAAAGTAAGTTTTATATGAATTATCTGTACCATTTTCTCTAATGAGTGTGTTTTATAAATTTATGTACATTGTGTTTGATTAATGAGAATTCTTCATTCTTATTAGGGTATTATTATTAAAACTATTATCATCAAAACCATCAATATTGTCATCGAAGACAAGTAGTTATTTTGTTTACAAATAAATGCCCATTTAAATTAAACCCTATTGTAATAATATTGAACCGTTCACTTGTGAAAGTCTTTAAAGGATTTTTGCCAGTTTAATACTAACGTAATTAAACATGACTATTAATTGAATTTAATCAATATTGCCAGTATTCTTTTCTGTTTGCGAATACTAAGATTTAAAGACTTGCAAGCAGATGGTGCCCATATATTTTTTGATTATGTCTATTACCTCTTATTTTTCTTTACAATTCGTAATATATGAAAATCAGACCTACGCCTTAATTATAATTTAATATTAAGAGATCTTAAAAGTCGGAGCATTACAAGTATCGTTTTTATGAGTTTTACAGTAAGTATTCAGATTGTGAATTTTTTGAGGTTATAGTGACGTCGTCCATCGCGCGACGTATGTTATGTTTTGATTTAGTAATTTAGAGTAACGAAACCTATAACGTTTCAGTGACAGTCCAATTGTAGGACTTTTCGTTTGTGTAATTTAGTTACGTTTCAAGTTGCGATCTTTCGCTAAGAGACGATGCAAAAATAGTGATCGTCTGTTTTTCAAGTTTTTGTACTAAGTACGCTGCAACTCGACCTGATTTATAAACTGGGCTATTATAATGTTAAACAATGAAATGTTCTTGAATGCCATGCATTTACATTGTACACAAAACTGGAAAATCGGCGGTTATTATTCTTTCATCATTTCTTAGCGAATGATCGCAACTGTACAATGAATAAATCAATAAAAATCAACTCAAACTTTAATCAAGTTGTGATAATTCATTTTTAACCATTCAAATAGCAATTATTAACAACAAATGGCAGATAGAAAAAAACTAATGTTTCTTTATATGTGCATCGATTTGAATCCATAAGCATTCATAAATAAAATAATTTTTAACAACTGAGGTAAATGCTTTTAAAAGTTTGCTGATGGAAATATCATTACAATGCATACTATTTATTATAAGCACTTGCAAAACAGCCGTAAATATAACATTTTATGTATAAAATAAAATTTTAATAAAGAGAAAAGAAGAAAAGAGAAAGAGAATCATCAAATGGATCACTTGATCCTGTCAATGATTTCACTTATAATGGGAGATAATATTATACTCTAAGAGGGGATGGATAGGTTAGCTTTTTACAAATTTGAATATGTGCATGCGTAAAGATCATAGATATAAAGATAGATTTAAAAATCAAAATCAACGTATGAAGGAATATCACCTCCAAATATCACCCCTAAAAAAGGTAAAGATTAAGAATTTTGCAAACAGAATGTGGATCATAGGTTAGTTCGAGTCATAAAATATAAAACAGCATTCAAAAATTTTTAAGTAGTTTCAAGGAATAGAATTTGCTCAACAAACTGTTAAAAATCTGTAAAATCAATATTCGCGAAAAGGAAGTTGTCAATCTACAAATGTAACGTGTTAAAAATTCTAGATTCCATCCTAATGTAATTTTAAATGCATTTATCGCAAATAATCTTAGGACGGCCTTGTACATTTAAGTATATTTTAGTTGGGTTAAAATTCCAGACTTTATTTTAAATCAAATGAAGTTTTCGTTAATGTGAAAGGTCTTCTAAAGCGTTTTCACGCAGATGTATTGTTTTTGTAACGAAAATACAAGATAAAATTGCTTTTTTTTGCAAAGGAATATGTCCAAAATTGCATTTAAATCAAATTTATGTATTCCGTACGTGCCTATTTTCGTTTTTGATGAATAGATTCTTCGAAAATGTACATACAAAAAAAGCAGTCCGCAATATTCTGTAAATATATGGTTTCATGCTACAAAGCAAGGTTTTGACCCGTAAATGCACGTGGAAGGTTCTAGAACAATTTTTCTATTCGTGTTATGTGTGTCAGTCTAGTATTTGATAGAGTGGTTATGTTCCCTCTCTTAAAAATATTAGCGTAAGGATATTTTTGCATCAGTATTTAAATTAACTTTTATTGTGATAATATTAGACCGATCATTAATTGAAGTTAGTCAATTATCTAACCTGCTTTAACGTCAATTGAACTAAGGGTGATTAGTTTTTTCTATTATTTTTAATATAATCTGGATATCTAATAATGCAATATAATCTGGATCCTTTTTTATTCGGGGGTTCAGACCAGAATTGCATTAACTTCGAATAAATGGCGCCCATATTCCTTCTTATTTCAACAAACCTTATTTTTCTTTACAATCTATAAGCTATGGAGACCAGTACCTGTGCCTGAGAGATAATTTCTCATTAAGAGATCTTTAGCCGGTGCGTTATAGTACAGTAAGTATCATATCAAGTAAGCAATTTACAGTAAGTATTGAGTATTTAAGGTATTTACCGATTGTTACCGTTGACGTCCATCGTGCGACGTGTGTCGTCACAACATATATCGAGAAAAGGAGAGCCAAACACACGCAGACATGGTTAGATAACGAGCTTTACAAATATTGTGGTTGATCACTTTTAAATATTGATACCTTAACTATTTTATAAATTATCTAAAATTTATGTAGTGCATATATGAGTAGAATGACATGCTGCGTGACTAGCTATAATTAGGTATATACCACTTATTAAAATTTATGCGGTGAGATTTAAATAAGATATATCCATTTTATTAATTTAATTAAATTTAATCACGTTTAATGCACTGAATAGAAGAAAAAGTGTGTATAAACTTCCAAGACGTATTAAGAATATTAAATAGAGAATGCTTTTAACTTAAATTACACTAAGAAAGTAGCTGATATGGCAACGCCTTTAAACGTCATAATGTCTATTTTTGTTCCTTTCTCTTATAAAACCTTTAAAGTTTTAAAAACTCAACAGAAAAATACATTTTCTATAAAGAAATGAATTACAAAACATTGATAATTAAAAAGTTTAAAAACTTTAAAATCAAAACATTAGTATGAAAACTTTTTCAAACTAAGATTGAAATAAAAGTATAAAAGTAATAAAAACAAAAATATCCGGAAGGAAGAAGTAAATGTAAAAACTTCCGTAGATTATTTTTATTACCTTTTTCGCGGTTTGAACAAGATCTACATTAAAACAATAAAATGAAGACGTTTTCTTAAAAAAAAAAGTTGCTTTAAAATCTCCACCGTTTTGTTGCTAGCAACTATGACGTCACTCAACAAATCAAACTAAAAAGTAGCAAACGCCATCATGAACTAAGATTGAACTTCCGCCCTCGGAGCTTTTCGATGAAAACAGTTATTTACTGTCTGATAAATTCAGTGCTATAAAGTTGTTTGTCAGAAACTGCATCGATGTTATGTAAGCTCACAAAGCTTGCATACTTCTGCAGTATCAAACGGAAGCGTTTATGTTGTTACGTCAAACCATTTTTTTTTTTGAAATCTAATTTCTTTAAATCGAAAGGATGTCGGTTGGCAAAATTTATTGCTGGTCAACATTGTCGGACGCGGATGCTTTTAATAAAAGTTATACAAATAAGAGGTGTTTAGTTTTCTTTGTCGGGTTTTTCTTATACAATGGAATAGCTCGATTCCAAGTTTCAGTCGGCTGTGGGAATATTACAAGCTCCCGGCGAAGATCTAAAGCACAGTTGAGCTCGATTTTCAGTTATTTTCGGTAGAATTGAACCTTTTGAAGATGAAGATGAAAATTCTTATTATAATCCTCACATTCACGTATAACAAACAATCATTTTTCTCGTATAAAATTCAATTTATATGAAAACGGAAGACAATTATTCAGCAGAAATTGCTTACAGCCGATTTATAAAATCAATGAGAATAATTTCAAGTAGAATTATGTAAAATGTGGTCGAAAACAAGTAAACGGTTCTTATTGAAAACATCATTAAAGCAGAAATAACAAACTCCAAACAAAATGTTTTCATATATCATAACAATATAATAAGAAACAAAAAATCTGTGGAGGTTTTATGTAAAGTTGTTTTCAGCCAATTCTTAAAGCTTTGAAATCATACAAACCATAATTTCAATTTTAAAAACAATAATGTAAGACAAGATATGCACTATCAAGCAAAAAAACTATTTCCGATGATAATTTCGAATCAAGTGTATTATAGATCAGTTGGAAAAAGAACCGACAAACAGTCAATAAAGAGTCTCTGAAGTCGATACTTCAACAGATTTAATAGGAACTCGTAACCATTGTAATAGTAAAGTCGAGAATTTACTTTTCAGTAAAAGTCTTTTACTGCATTTGAAGAAAAAAAATTCTACACGAATAGTAATAGAAATTTGCAATATTGATACTTTCTATGACAATGACGTCATACCAAATCGTTTAATTACATGATAACGAACGATTTTCCTCTTTATGCTAGATATTCTTATCATTAGTAAAATTTTAACAATCTTGGTTGAATTTCGTATGAAATAATTAGAGTAAATACTAGCCTGCTTTGTTTTAAAAGAATCTAATTTAAAGCTGAACATGCTTAAAGAAAAAAATTAAGTGATAACGAGACAAAGTCAACTTCTGGACATGTATTTTACAACATTAAAATTAAGTAACGTCAATTTCAAAATGCATAAATCTGATTTCTTGTTCTTATTTTCACGTTTTTGAAGTAATAAAATGGAAGTACAGTAAGAATCAAAACATGACAAATTATTTATTACCCATCAATGTAAATACATTGCTCATCAAATTTATTAATTTGTAAATTATACTTAAAGTTAAATAATTAAACAATTAAACAATAACCTACAATAAAACAATAAGCCACATCATTGTCAGTTTTACCCTGAAGATCTATGCCTCTCAGTCTGCTTCTTTAGTATTTTTAATAATTTCATAAGTTTCTATGACGATGACATAGCAAATGATTTAATTACATGATAACAAACGATTTACCTCTTGATGTTAGATATTCTTGTTATTTAGTAAAATATTAACAACTTTGGTTAAAATTCGTATAAAATAATGAGCGTAAATACGGACCTGCTTCGCCAACAGTTGTGAATGATGAAACAAATTTATTTTATCACAAGAAAATGCCCCAAGATCAGGCCTTATATAACATTGCTTTCTTAACACAAAATATTTAATACTTACTGTACAACTCATACATGCACCGGCTGTTGAGATCTCCATTATACAAATTTAAATACAGGAGTGGGTGTTAACCCCAAAAGCTTCTAATTAATTAATGGAATCAGGAACAAACTAAAAGAATAAAAAAACATGTTGAGCGCCACCAAATTGATGTTAACAGAATCTAAGAACCTTAATTTGGAAAGATTCCTTATTTAAAATTGACGTTAATTTAATCAAACATGTTTCAATCGATACTACTGAATTTTAATTTACAAAAACATCAGCAATTTGTTGAGCCAAACTATATCATACGATAATTTAAAATTAAATCTATATATTGAATAAGGTAAAAAATTTGAAAATATAATACGCAAATGAAACATGTTAGAAAAGTTTTCTCTTTCAAAATAATACAATAATAATTCATCATATTCAAAAAATATTTCGGGATCCCAAACCAACTATTAAATTAAACATAACTAAACTTACATAAACAAGAACGTAATCCCAATACAAATCTCCTTCATTTTCAAAAATTTCTAGCACAAACAGAAGCCTCAAAACATTTCACAAAAACCACAAAAATGACCATAACACATAACTTTTCACTATTAAACTGTTGACCTGAAGAACCAAAACGGGAACACATCTTCTGAATTCTGAACTATATTGTCTGAACGAGATTCATTAACATGATCAATTTCAATAGCTTCCATACAATACTTCCGAACAGAACAAATTCTCCAAAATCACTACGGTAACGGCACCTTTTAACACTATTTACTTGAAGGCTGCTTAACAAATCATTAATCGATAATACAAAATTATACTTAATTTTTCGGTACGACAAGACGGTATTATTTCCTTTGTCAAGTGAGACGAAAACGATAATACGGGATAAATGATCAAATTTACTAATTCCGAACTAAATATTTATTAATAAGGGCGTACATTCATTGTAACGACCCTCTTTATACCCCCGGAACTCGAACCGCCCGGAGAAGCCACGACATACTGTTTAAATTGAAAAAATCTCGGCGATGGTATGGTTTTGAGAAGGGCAAATTTTTAAATAAACCAGTAAAAGAAATTGTTCCACATTGTTGCAGAACATTTCCAACGAAAACTTTCGGGGATTCCCCTTACAATCTACTTACTAAAGAAAGCCCAATATTATGTGCAGGTGGCCCTCTAGATGATATTCTGCTTTTGTCTGAAATAACCAACAAGCACATGCAGGATCTATAAATTAAAAATCTTAATGTGTTTTCTGACAATTTTTTTTATTGGAAAGCCGAAAATCTGCAGTTTTAACTTAACGAAAATATTTTATCTGAATAAACATATAGAGGTGGCTTTCAATATAAAAAAACAACATTTGAAATAAACTGAAGTCTGCAAAACTAAACCGGGAAAATATACTAGACTACACAAAATCGCACTAAGGGTTTTTTGTCTATTATACATACAAAATTGCATGTTTTAGAAGTTGAGAAAAAAACGAACCGTTACAATAATGAAAAATAATCTAAATAATATGTGGGTCTGTGGCTTACGAAACGCTGTTAATTAACGCAAGATAGTTATTAAGCGTTTGAATTCTTGTTAATCCCTTTTTAAATTAACATTATAAAAGGAACAGAATGACATTTTATCAAAATTACCTTTTTAATGGCAAAATTATACATAAGTTATTAACATAATGGACGCAACAAACGCATAGTTATTAGTTTTGGAAGAAACTGTCGGTCCAGTGCCTGTTGGTCACCTGCCGCCGGCTAGCAGTATAATGTGAATGAGTGTCATGTTTTGCCGTATAGTGAGAATCAGCCTTTAAAGTTGCACTACCTTACAATACAACAATGAGACGTGCCAATCTGCCGAATGCGTAAAATGTAGCAGATGCTTCTTTTATACGTTGATCTCACTCTTACTAATTAAAAATCATATCTTTTTTCTTTTACTAATAGAAGTAAAAGCATTTACTTAAATTATCCTTAGCAGTTTATCTAACAAAATATAAACAATTTTTATTAATGGTTTACATCATGAAATATAACCTAAAACGTATTTAATCAATTACATTAAACCTTAACAAAATAACCACAACTTTAACCAATTAATAGATTTACAGAATCTATTGAAGTCTTTCAGGTCAGTACTTATCGGTATTTCTTTTTAATTATTATATTTCCTAAGAATTCCTTCTTTTAAGGAAGTTAACGTGACCCTACTGTCTGTATATATATATAGCTACTCTTAGTTGTTGAATTACTTTCCGATGTATTTCTTCTAGTTTTTGCTATCATTTCAATATTGCTACTTGTTTGGTCTATCTACCATTTAATTTGTCTTTTAATTCATACCATGGTCACAGCTAGATGCTTATCTATATAAGCAATTGGTCATCTTCACAGGTAGATGCTTATGTATATTGCCGTTCCTAAAACAACTATTTCTCCTTTCTTGCTTCCATCCGTATAAATTTCAATGTCGTCTGGTACTTTATTAGGTGTTTCGGTAGGATGAAGCCACTTATATTGGTGAATCATATTCATTGTTTTCTCCGATTCTTGTATTCAGGTATGTTTTATTTAGTTTTTAGATTTTAATTACGTTTATAAGCCACTTATGACACGCGATGCTTCGTAGGTTAGCGTTTTGCATGCCTTAGCTTTATTAATGTTTGAGTGTTTATACTCTTCTTAGCTTTGTTTGATTCGGTCCATATCTATTCATCCATACCTGAAAATCGGCAGGCTAGCACTTGTATATATGGTTCTTAAGGCTTCGTCCTCCGTCCACGTTCGTAAAAACCTTATGACGACTTTCATTTGTTTCAACAATTTTTCAAAGTGTTCTCTGAGCGGCAGCGGCCGAAATCTAAACAATTGTTGAGTAACTTATTTTAGTGAATGTGTTGTATGATTCTGTTGATCAATAGTTGTTCTAAGACTTTCTCTCCTTCATTTTTTAACAGTCTTGGTAGTGTAATGTCTGGCGTGCCGGACTTTCACCCAAGCGGCCCGCGATCGACTTCCGGCGCCGGCAGATCTGGTTAAGGTTTTCTGCAGTTTTCCTTAGCTGTGACACAAATGTGGGATTTGCGCTGTTCCATCTGTAATTCGGCTGCAGCCGCACATTGGGCCTACATAATAATAATAATCGTTCCCTCCCTCCCGCACAAGCTTATAGCTTCTGGGGCCTGGGTTTAGGTTACGGGTTGTAGTAGTTATTATTATTATTATTTATCAAACCTATGGGCCTAAATTTATTTGCTTTGTCGCTGTTCTCTTTTCCGGATTTTGTGATAGGAATTAGGATGACGACTTCCATCTTTTAAGAATTCCCTCTTTAGACATTAATTATATTTCTTTGCCAATAAAACACTTAATGTTTGTCACTTAAGTTTTTTATTATTCGGCAAATAGCAATAATAGAAGCTTTAATAATTACTAAAAAGCCAGTCACGGTAGATTGATTAACTGTTTC
Organism: Agrypnus murinus; assembly: GCA_929113105.1. Taxonomy (NCBI): domain Eukaryota; kingdom Metazoa; phylum Arthropoda; class Insecta; order Coleoptera; family Elateridae; genus Agrypnus; species Agrypnus murinus. Next base: position 61,277,371 of record OV816031.1, on the reverse strand, counting down.
TATGTTTACTTCATAATGTAAGTATCGCAGGTTCGATCCCCGGCCAAGATGGTAATTCTTCATAGCAGAGAAAATTAATAAACATGCCTTCTTCTCATATAGGAAGTAAAACCGTACTCGTAGGCTTCCGTGTCAATGCGATGTTTGATACAATAAAAAATCCATACTGAGTTTGGAATTCTCTCAGATTTAGCTAAATTCTAGTAGAGTCGGCCAAATGATCATACCAATCGGTGCCACGAAGGATGCTCCGCCATCCCGATTCCTCGACCAAAAATAAATTAAAAAATATCTTTTGTTATTCAGTTGTATTATTCCTAAATATTTAAAAGTCTGGAAGTGCTTTTTCAAAAGTATGTATTCTTATTTTGAGTGCATTTTATGATTTTTGGCACAAGATTCTAGTCCATTTTGATATTTTATGTATTTTGTCTATTTTTTTATTTATCAAAACTCCCCCTTTTCCTACTCTTTGTCCCACTGTGAGTTGTCTTATTAAGTTTTCTATTACAACATTGAACAAAGTTACTGACAATCTAACAAAGTTACTGGCGTCTCTTTGACGTGTCCTTTTATTTACTTTAAAATTTTTAGTCCTTACTTTTTAAAATTTAACTGTCTCTTAAGAGCTCTTTATTGTTATTTGCCTAGTTTTATTAATCTCCTACGGGGTACACTTATGTCTATAATTATGTCAATAGTTTTTTCACACATCAACATGATCATACATCATATGATTTTTCTATCGGCGATATCACATGTATTTGTGTATACTGCTGACCTATTACACCGAAACCAACCTGAAATTTTGTATGTATTACAAACAGGTTCACTGAATGAATTGTCTGTTTTAAAACCATTTCAAATAATATCATTCGTTTATTTTACCATGAATTACACTCTCCATGGTTTAATGCAATCATTCATAGACAGAATCGAATGCCATCTTCGGAATTTAGTCCCGACAAAGGTCACTTATTGCTGTATTTTTGTAACTTTTGGAAATTTAATTTCTGATCCCAGAAAAGATTAGGATAAGGTAAATACCGTAATAATTCTTAAAGTTACGTGCACTGCTTTTCCGATAATCTCATGCATACATTTTGCGACGTGTTCTCTGAACTAACTGTCTGCTTGTTCGGCTGTCCGACTATTAGGTTGGAAAGGTGTTTTTGTTGTTTTATTGAAATTACTTTGTTAGGTTGATGGGCTTCCTCATAACTGACCTTAGATTATTCTATCGGAGTCAGTAGAAACTACATCTAAGATTAGTAATATTTACCTAAAAAATAACATTTTAGTGTACACAATGCAAAAAATTATGCCTTAGCTATTTACATTGATCTTACCTTTTCTGGGATTAGAAGCCAGATTTAAAAAAGTTTGTTTAAACAAAATGCGAAAACAACGTAAATAGTACCGAGTCTCGTTTTTTACTGTTGATAAAAGGGATTTTAGCAAGCTAATAATGCATACATGAAGCTACGTCTCACGCACGGTATACAAAATATGTTTTCTTATGCATTTAACATATTGCATTCGATACACAGTGGCGTGAAGAAGAAATAAATAAATATTTCTTCTTTCTTAAATTTATACAAGCAAAAATACTCATTAATAAATAAAAGCCGTCCAAGGATATCATCTGTTGGTTACATACTTGCAATTAGTAAGCTATAGCTTACACATAGCTTACAATTTAAATCTTTTAGTTAAATCTGCAATTCCAATATCGCTTAGATTGCTTTAGCTTGAAAGACTTTCTATGTCTATGTTAAAGTAGATGTACAAGAACGGAAAAGATATATCGCAGTTTATGAATATGTTTGTAGGACTGTATTAAAAAACTTACTTAGTTTCCATGCTATGACGGGCTACGATACTACTAGTCAATTTACTGATATAGGAAAATAAACAGAAAAAAATTTGATACAGCATTGCATACAAATACATTATCAAACTAAAGAGTGGTTGAATAGTTTATTACCCGAACCCAATTTGGAAAGCTTTTTAAATTATGGATGGAAAAAGTGGGAACTAGAATTGTTCCAGTTCTCGTAACCCAGGAATCGGTGCCTAAAAATGCATGTCTCTGAATATATGCCAGTGTAAAAAAGGTATTCAAACGATTTCCTGGTGTTATGTAATTAGTTATAGTTCACTTTTTTGCAAATTGTTCGACGAAAATTTGTTTCTACATAAAAAATAAATTTTATTGCAGACCAACGTGCAAATGTGTTGGAGGATGCAAAAACAAGAAAAATGGTTTACCAAAAGCAGACATCGAAGCAGATTCAGAATCCGAGTGAACGCGTTTACTTAGTTTTTTTTTCTCAAATGAGTGAGCAGATGTTTTTCGATCACTTGGCCTAGGCCTGAAGAATTTTTCTCGTACGCTTGTTTTAGATGCTATTTACAAGGTTTATCATTATTATTTATTTACCAATTTTTTTATCAAATATTAAATTAAAAACTATTTATTAATTAAACTTTGTTTTAAACGGTTCCTCGCCTTTAAGTATTTATTTTTGTTGAGTATTTTAACCTCATTCTGTCTGTGATTGTCGGTAAAGTAGGTAATGATACTTTATAAATACATGTACATCAATTTCGTAATTTCATGTTGCATGATAAATTTAGAAAGTAAATATTACAGGTACCTAAATCCTGTAGGTTTCTTTATACATCATAAATCCCTTATATAATTATAAATATTATAAAGAAATAATTTACAAAGAATTTTTGAAAGTAGGTTTGAAAATGGAATTATGAAGCCTTTGTTATGTTTTTTCATCGGTGGTAAAATACGTTAGTCAAAGGTTACTAGATGAAAAAAAAGAAACGAAACGGAACAATAATTTGTTAGATAGTTTTAAAAATAAATACTAAATTATTTTTTAAAATTCATTACAAAAAAATAATGTATGACACACGGACGAAAACATTTTCATTTACCGGGTCTTGCATATGCATTCGTCCGAGAAATTGTAGTTTTCGTCCTTTTTTTTCATAAATATGAACTATTTTGTAATTGTTTTTTCCTATAGAAACTGAAACCTGCAGGTTAGTGGACGAGTTGATTTAATTATGTTTGTAATTATTTAAATATAGAGTAGCGCCGAATGAGATGCATTTGTTGCACTACAATGTCTGTTTACGAAAAGCTGACAGACACATAGACATAATATTTTAATTAATTAAATTATACAGTAACGGGACTATGTGTAGCTAATTAAATCAATGATTACATGTTTATTACTGTTTCTTAAATAAATTACAATTTAAAGCTCATATAAATGTAGTAGTAAATGCATCAAAAATATTGCTTACAGTAAAGTGTAACTCGTAAATATTATTAAGTATTAAAGCAAAATATGCGTTTTTAAAGTTTCCTTCAAGCACCATTTTCAGTAACCATAAAGAACAATTTCAGTAACAATTCGTTCTATAAATATTTTCTGCTAGAAATTTTCCATTTTTCCCAGCTATCAGTAATTCTTGTCGCTTTAACTAATTAATGTCCGTAATAAATATACGTTAGTGCTTTGCGTTATTGTTTACAGTGAAATGGTGAACGTATTATTCAAACAGTTGGTATTGCACAAATAGGTATAATTATATTTTGACAAAACCAACTATATGCAAACAATAGTACGTAGTGTGACCAATAATAATAAACCAAACGAGAAATTATGGTAAGTTACCCCAACAACGTAAATAGTTTATTTTGTTGATGTACTATAATAGACCGTATTCGGTTGAAATGCTTTATAGTAATAATAAATAATTTGTAATTAATTTACTATATAATAGGGTTATTATAGTAAAGTTTCAAGTTCAAATTACAAAACATACAAAAAAATTATTTTGTTTAAATTCTTTTGAAAATAGGAGTTTCTATTTTCAAAAATAAATTGCTCTACTATAACAATTACAATCTAATAAAAAATTGTATAATACTTTAAATAAGTTTTGTTCCTAAATTCATTTTGCATTTAAATATAAAGTACGTTTACTAAAAAAGATGGCACTACCTTCTGAGAGTTATTTTCGAGTATAAAGAAGTCTTCTTCAAGTCAACACTCCCTTTACCAAAGCGTTTATAACAGATCCGCTAGATGGCGTAGGCTTTGTATTTTCCTCATTTTCTTTGATTGTATAGCTAAATATCTATACTAAATAAATAAATATATATATAATTTAAGCTTTTTCTTTATTGATTTACAAAAAATGAAAGAGTTAGGAATTCTGTAAAGGTACTAAACTAATAAAAGTTGCGATGTTTCTTGTAATAGAATTACTGACTAATCTTAATATTGCCACTCTTTTACAACATCCAGCCTTAATATATAAATCATTTTCCCTTGTCATCGATACGTGTTTCTGATGACATCATTCACTGACCTAACTACAGCATTTAGAACAAACCCATAAAACTAATAGTTCTAGAAACTAACACTCCAGGTACTCCACACTCTAAGGTACAGACATTATCTCCAACTTATTGGCAATAATGGATATGGATGAATATGTCAGGAAGAGAGCCCTTTTTTAATGGAAATGCTGCAACGTATATCATTCTTAACTTGTTTAAATTTAACTGTCTTGCAACAATTAACCCCATCTAATAGCTTTATGTATTCTTAAAAAATGTATATAGGGTTGGGGGTGGGGGCGGGTAAACACATTAGGGTAACATTGTTACAATGTTTTAATATAAATATTTATTTCGTAATTAATCAATTGTTATATATTTTCTTTGTGTATTAATTTAATTTATTTTATCATTAATTGAAACCCATACTTCGAGACTTCCATTTATGAATATTTTTGTAATTATTTTGAGAGTTTAACTTTAATAAGTTTTAATTAGTTCGACTTTGTTGTTTGTAACTCAAATGAAGACCTACAAAGATCAAAATATGGGTTTTAAATAAAGCAAAGCAAATTACTTGAAACACCGTAAAAAGAAAAATAAGATATTCCATGTTTCCAGTTTTCATAGGGTCATTTTATAATTTAAAAGAGCTCTTTGGTGGCCTCGCATGCTGTTCTTGAAAATTGGTTTTCAAGCTTAAATGTACCTTACAAAATCTAACAGCAGCTTAGAAATCGTATTTACGTTCAGATGAGTATGCCCTAAAATAGAGATACTTAAAAAGCTTAACGCTCGCTTTACTTTTTGAATATTTGTATTGAATTGAACATATTTCCGTGATATCTGAATGTTCTTGAGATATTAAATACATACATTTAATTAGATTTAATATGCATTTTTTTCCTATTTAAGAGGCTACATAACCTCGATTTATAAAATAAATTTAGAAAAGTCTCTTAAGTGGTACTATAATATACATTCAAGTTTAATATGCATACAAATTCACTTAATACAAATAAAAAATACTGTAGTATTAAAAAGTTAATTTTTTATCGTTAGTGTAACGAGATTCTGTATATCTATTGCTCAAAAGTGTATTGACTGGTATTCTGGTAGAATTTTATCTAGAATGGTTAGAGAATGTTTTAATTAAGGTGTACGCATAAATAAAACGATTTGCCTGAAGGCATTGTGTTAATTTTTGAATTTCATTGTAACACCATCAATGTAAAATAGATTTCTGTAGTTATATTCAATTTTATATTGCTGGAAATTCGTGTAACTTCATCTTAATAACATGATTTGTTAAGATTCTAGTGGAAAGGTTGTGTTTCTTTGCTAAACTTATTGGAAAACATATTGGTAGATCTGCATGTTATGATCGTAGAATTGATTTATGTAAATTGGGTTGCAGATCATGTTTTGATGCAACTAAAAATATTCAAATAAGTTAGTTAATCACGTAACTGAACTGTTTGATGATAGATTAGTTTGCATAGATGTTAAAAGAAATTTAAGTTTATTAGTGTAAGTAATTTGAAGATTTTTATCGACATTCAAAAGGGATGCTAATATCCAAAATGAACCCTATATGTTGTACATTTCTGGAATCAGTAAAAAGGGCTACATTTTGGTTTTTCTAGTTTTGTATTTAAAGTTAATTTTTAAAAATAATATGGTTAAGTAAATTTTAAAAATTATTTTTTTCGAAGAAAAATTCTTTCGTGCTTTCAAATGGCAATAAACTAGCAATATTCACTCTATCAGAGGAACAAGGTGTGTTCCACCTATTTTTAAAATTCATAAATTTGTAAGGTTAGATTGCAGAATGTGAAGTGTGGTTATAGTTAAACTTCAAAAATAAATCAAAGTGAGGTTATAATGAAATGTCAATGAGAAAAGTTTAAAGGGATACCTAAAATAATAACTTGCTATGTACAGTAGAATTTTAATTATCTACTTGAAAATATAAACTTACGGTCTTTTTTCTATAACTACACAAATCTTGCAATAATTGTATTGTAAATATTCAGGAAAAATGTATTTGAGACGTGTGCAAGTGACAGTTTTCAAGTTTTGTCCCTCGGTTGTTAGACTAAAACCCACATACAGCACAGTTTGTTGTATATTTTCTTTAGACTCTCCCCGGTGTCTTCACCTTCTTGCTAGCAATCGAAGGCACTTCAATGATACCCAGTTTGACAAGTTTGACTGCTGGTCTGGTCAACTGATTCGTAGCAGTTTGTACCACGGCACTTTTCATTAGTGCGTTCCTTGCTTTAACCACACTGATAATTCTTCCACGTTCCTAGAAATTCCGCTTTGATTGTGGATCGACAATCAACACAAGCTCCCCTACTTTCATAGGTTGGACTGATTCATGCCAGTTGCTTCGCCTAGTCATCTCCGGTAAATATCCTTGCACCCAGAGTTGCCAAAACATCTTAGCGTACATTAACACATTAACCAATTGGATCTCAGCAGCCTAGCTCCGTCATAAAATTCTCCAATGTATTCTTCACCACTAAAACGGCCACGAATAAAATGGTTAGGTGTCAGAGCCTCGCTTGTGTCACTGTCTAAAGGCAGATATGTTAACAGTCGCGAGTTTATAATGTTTTCCACCTCCATTAAATAACTAAACAATGGGTCAGTAGGAGCCCTTTACGGCATAACGGCGTACAGCGCGTTCTTGGTGGTTCAAATTCCATTTGATCCTTTCGTTCAGGAAAGTCTCGCTTACCTTACACATTTTTACGCGTTGGTATTGGTTCACGGAGTATTTGTTCAGCTTTGACGAAGTTGCGGTCATTGTCACAAAAAAGTTCCAAGGGGTTTCCTCTCCCTTGCGTGAAGTCTCAAAATGTCCGAATAAAGGAGTTATGGGTCCATACAATGTAGCATTTCCAAATGAATCGCCCGAACTGTGAGGCAGGTAAACAGGAAAATCCATCTTTTCTCATGGCGTCGAGCCACCGCGATTTCGAAGGGTCCCCGACAATCAATCCCGAAGTATGTGAATGGATGTGTATACGCTGTCAACCGAGCCTTTGGAAGTTGAGCCATTTGTGGGCATTGTGGTTTCGTTGTAAAGAATCAGCATCTGGGGCAATGATAATGGATTCTCTTGAACAACTGTCGCAGACCAGAGACATTGAACCGTTGACGAACTTCGTTTACCAGTAAGCTACCGTTTACTCGTTTACCTTACAGCTGATTCTTAAGGAATTCTTTAGCAAATTCAATCTTATTGACATTCAATGCACCAGTTGTCCTAGATTTTGTTACGAAATTGTTTTTGGCTGATGGATCAGGTGACAGTACGTACTAGCCTGCTCGATTTTGAAAGTCGGCTGTATCCAATAGGGGCACCCTTCACTTGGTGTACTGAAACTGTCTTCATCTCTTCTTTGGTGGTAACTCTACGTTAATTTTGTATCCCGAGGCCATTCTTCCTCGATTTTGTAAAGAAAGGGAAGGCTCTTATACCAGCGGTCATTCACATTTAATTGCAGAGTTCTTGGCCATTTCGTGCAGTCATCTGACGTTGACTCTTGAGAGTACATATCTCCAAGTTGCTATATCTGTTACTTCCTGAATTGCAGCCACTCTAAAAGATACTAATTGTCCTTTGATTCTCTTAGTGTCAGAACGTAACCAACTGAGCACTGTTTTTGAGTCAGACCAATCCATTACCCTTGACAACCTCAACGCCATGGAGTCTATAGTTTTCCCAGTCTGGCTCCTAGTTGGAACATTAATGGCATGGAAAAATTGGCAAGTACCAAATTCGTTTGTAGGATGTTGAAAGTTCCTCATGTGACAGTATCCTGGCGTATTTCTTCTCGACGTAGCCTTTAATTTAAAGGCTCATTGGCCCTGCCAGTTCTGGGTTCCGTTTTATGCCAGCTTCTAGACATTTTAAACGGTTTAGTACCATTTGACTGCTGTCCGAAAGTTCAACGTTCTCATGTTTCCAAAGAATACCTGTGTAGTATCTTTCTCCAGTATATGTAGTGGATGCTTTCATAATTTCCATTAAGCTCTCCTCTCTTCTTCAGATGCAATATCATCTGGAGGTGTTTTTACACCGAGACTGTCGATCAAGAAAAATCATTTCACCAGTTTGTACAACGCTTTGTCTTTTTCATTCAGTGATACTGAGTTATCTGCTTGACAGCAATAGTTAATAGAAGAATGATCATCTCTACCATGTTCAGCAAAGATTGTCCAACCCAACAAACTTTTGGCAGCCATCGGTTCACGATCGTCGTTCATACGGATTTTTAGAGGATCACCGACTTTCAAGTTGTCCAAGTCGATCAACAGTTGGGGAACGGTATCTTTGTATGACTCCACAAGGATGCTTTTCAAATGCGGATATTGTTTTGTAATCTTCTCATAATTCAAGGTTTGGTGAGGCAAATTTAGACTTTTCACTGCGTGCACTCCGTTCAATTTGTAGCTCCTCAACTTTCTGAACTCCAGATATTGTAAATGAAACCTTGATAGAATCGGATTTGGTACGGTTAGATTGGCCTGTGAAATTCAAGCAGAGGGTGGTTTTCGGTTCCGATAAATCTAACATTCTTGTTGTTTTCTCTTCCAAGAAAGTACCGTTAGAACCTTCATCAAAAATTGCAACAATTTTCAACGTCTCATCACCATTTTTGAGTACCACAGAAATGTATCGAAATTGAAGATTTGTCCCTTGGACCCTGTGGCTGCAATTAGTAATTTGTTCTACAGATTCTTCTTAGACACGTTCAAAGTGCATTATAGGATGATGCTTTCCATTACAGTCTGTCACAGTACACTCTGGGTGTACGTGTACCTACAGGGGTACACTACGGGTACCTAAACCACACGACATACACCCATAAAACTGACTGCAGTCTACCCAATCCCAGTAACCGGGTAACCAGGCCACCCGGTAACATCGTTTACCTTAAGGGGCGTTAAAGCGAAAATACAGCCTCTCACACCCAAGACAACAGGTACTCACCTTAACGGGTACATACCGGGAGTCTAGAACCTGTAGACTTAAACGAGCACTGTCAAGGGCCCACCAAGCCTATAATCTGGGAGATCGGGGTGGCAAAACAATCAATCTCGCAAAAATCTCGCAAAATCTCGCTTGGAGAACTAGTAGAGGATTAATAGTAGTAGGTAACCTCGCTCCCACCAGTGAGTTACTGGTAGCATTGCCTTAGCAATCGCGCGCTAATTGAATCTATGTTAATTCATGTCTTTAGACGTGATTTGGGCACCCGATCTGGAAATGATCGGATGTTAAAGTAAAATTATAAAGTATCAAACACTAATAAATAATACAAATAAGGGCCTATATAAGATTGTAGGTGATAGGCTATAAGTGAGAGAATGCAAATGAACATTCTCATTGAATTAAACTCCACAGTACACTTTACCGCCATTATTTCATTATTTCGTGGACTAACAGCGGGTTGTTGAGGTAGTGACTCAGCCCAGCAATTCTGATTGTGACACATAAATTGCTCATGACAATTGAAAATTGAACTATAGACTCCAGTTTGTCATCTTTAACGACAGGTTTTTTTTTAAATTTCGTCTACTTGCCGTTGAATTATTTGCTCTGGAAGGCCGAAGTAAGTTCTTAACAACTCGATTATCTGAGGAACGCATTGATGGTAACTATACCTAAATTTTCTACTACTATCCTAGCGGCGCCTTTTAAGGCCTTTTGAAGTCTAAGAAGGTTCTCGTGCTCGGTGAATCCGCAAATAATGTTTGATTGTGCGAAGGCACTTATAAAAATTCTTCTGGGGCACCACCGAACATCGGTAATTCTTTCGATATAGAGTGGCTTGCTGACCATTGCTATGCATTCATGGGCATTTTCAGATTTATCATTTATGTTTGTATATTTCAAAAGCTTCTAAAATGTTTAATTTGTGTTTGTTGTTGCAAAAATGTAAGAATTTAATGTTGTTTTGAGGTGTCATTGGGTGGTTCTGTTCCAAAATGTGTTTGGAATAATTCGATTTTTCTGGATATTTAAGTCTATAAGAGCGTACGTGTTCTTTGTATCTTATGTCGAAATGTCTAAGTGTTTGTCCAATATAAACCCAGTTACAAAAAGAACAATTCAAACGGTAAATGCCAATGAAACGATCACATTTTGATAAAGAAATTTCAATCATCAAACAATTAGCACATGCAAATCATTATAACCATAACATGATTGACACTTTAATTCAACAAAAAGATTATAGGTTAGCTATCAAAAGAATATTTCCAATTGACACTCAAATACAAGACACAAACTACATATCAATACCATACTTTGGCAAGATATCAGAACAAATTGCAACTATAATACGAAAAACCACCAGTTACAAAATAACCTATAAAACTAACACCAACACCTTTTCATTTTTATTCAACGCTAAAGACAAAACACAAGATATCATGAAATCCGGCATTTACCGTTTGAATTGTTCTTTTTGTAACTCGGCTTATATTGGACAAACACTTAGAAATTTCGACATAAGATACAAAGAACACGTACGCTCTTATAGACTTAAACATCCAGAAAAATCGAATTATGCCAAACACATTTTGGAACAGAACCACTCAATGACACCTCAAAACAACATTAAATTCTTACATTTTTGCAACAACAAACACAAATTAGACATTTTAAAAGCTTTTGAAATATACAAACATAAACGCACAGTACCTTTAATGAATGAACAAATTGAATTTAGTAATTCTCCTTTATTAGAAGTGTTATATATGTAGTTTCTGTATGTATTATATCTAGTTACCTATTTTCTGTATGTATTTATCCTTAGCAACGTGTTTGTTTATCAATCTTATCTACCTTTGATAATGACATTTTAATGTCGAAACAATATTGTCAGGTTAAGATAAACTAATAAAACTTGTGAAACTTTAAATTAATCTTTTAATTTGATAATATTTCATGATTATGGAGTTCGACACAGTAAGGCTGGAGACTGTAAACACTTTCCTTATATATTTACTAAACGACCACAGTAAACCAGTTTTATGAAGAGGCGTTGAATAAAATCAATTTACATTTTTAGATAACTTTGCGTTTGTTCTTTTATTATTTATTCAGTTTATTATCGGTTCAAAGTAGTTAGGTTAGAGCAAGTTTAATATAAAAAATAATTTAAACCTTTGTAAATTTATAATTAAAGTAGAAGTTGATTTACTTTTCACTCTGAACAGAAAACTATCTCAAGCTACCTTGTAACGATCGCGAGAGGGCAGTTTCTGTACTAAACTAAGTCATTTTATAAAGCGATTATAATGCACTTACAAAATAAATGAAACCAAGAAAAATAAAGTCATCCCTCACGTCTCTTAACGTTTCACATCATTGTTGTTTCTGTAATTGTAAAAGTAAAGTATAATTACGGAGTTTAAACGTATTTACTTTTCACTCGAATTGTCCTGACGTGCAACTTAAAGTAAATAATAAAAGAGAGAATTCCTCATGCAATTTCATGTAAATGGAATGCATGTCTGTAAAATTTCAATTAAAGTCCCGCGAAACGAACGTTACAGTAAGGTAACTGTTAACAAAAAGAATGCAGCACATGGTTAACCATTGCCATGATGTGTTTCAACAGCAATGAATTGCTAATTTAATTTCATATCGTTCTGCAAGCGGCAGGTTTGAGTTCCGGAGGCTTTTATATAAACAAACACTCTATATACTAAAATTAAATTTCAGAAATGCACAAACATCAAAAGGTCATTATCGATGTACTGTGCAGTACTGTAATTAAATTGAATTTAACAGTGCGTTTGTTTGATGCGTAAATTGTGAATTAGTACATACAGTTAATTAAACGATTTATTTGTGCGTTCGAAATTAATATTGGCTTTTTATTTAAAAAAAAAATGACAGAAAAGTGCTCATGTCAAACTACAAAATATGATATTTCGTTATTTGGCATTGTTTTACTACATAGATACAAACCAGCGAGGCATTATTAATTTATTTCCATACTCCTGTATATTTGAATATTTCATATTTATTGTGCTCTGTTTACTTTTTGTTTTGTCATATCGTCAATATTCAAATACGTTCAGTTCGTATCATCAACGCAAAGCTAAAGCTTAATTTTATATCATGTGATTTTGAATTCATGATATCTAAAGGTTGGAAAAACTAAATAGGTTTTTGCTTAATCGTATTTTAAATAGTTGCGAATAAATATAAAAATTTGAAAAATGGCGATCAAAAAGCTAATTGAAGGATGTCCTTATGTATCACTTGACCAGCCACACTTCGACTTACCCACCGACCCCCCGACTTAGCCTCTTTCTACAGGCTTACTTCTTCCAGACTTATATATCCCTTCGACTTACTTCCTTACTCGGACTTACTCACCTCTCCCGGCTTAATTTTAAAATACTTAAAAATCTAGGAAAATAAACGTTAACCATTGATCATACGAAAAAATGTTATTAAATTTTTTTGTTGTGCTAGATGACATGCAAAGTGAAGTTCAAGTTTACAGCGTCATTTTTTTCTGAGAAAGTGGTACATCCTAGAACAAAGATGTATCAGACTTTTTTTTATTCCTTTTGATGTCTTCTACCGTTCCTTTAAATTAACGGATGGTAACTCCTTCCACCCTGTATATTTTTTATTATAATTTTAACTCCAAGTATAAGATAAAAGGCAACTAAATAAACATCCTATTATGGGTACTTGGACGGCTTTCGGAAGGTAAAGGTGCTGAAAGAAAAAATAAAAACAGGTTAAAATTTTCGGGTTTTAAAATGTTTACAAGCCAGGAGCAACAGTTCACATACATCGCATCTATTTTAAGAAGTTCGGTATCAAAAATTTCAAAGCTATATTTTTTTTCTTGTTTTTTTGTATAGCACTTACATTTAGAAATAATAAAATAAAATTAGACTAATATTAATAATTTATTGCTTATCAAATTATGTAATTAGGAATAGGATTAGTATTTACTGTAAGTAACATAGCGAGTTAAACAAAATTAAAGTACAATCAAACATAACACCAAAATTCACAAGTTATAAGGCACGATTGGCGGATGTTTTTATTTTAAAAAAGTAATGTTATTCTAAGTACTATAGCATTATCAACGAACTACATAAACGTCTACAATTTCCTATACGTTCGTGCAGATTGATTACAAAGCAAATACAAAAAGGTATTATCATCTCGAAATGTACAAGTCTGCGTCAGCATAGATTTCCGTTTTCAATAGAAACATGTTTGTGAATACGGAAAAGAATTAAGTAAATTAACATAACTGCATGTTATGCTGCTTGTCTTTTTTATGGTTAATTTACAGCTGAGTGATTAGGAACCTAGAAAGAAATTTAAAGGATTGCTGAGCTTTGCAGGACAATTTTACTTTTCCCTTTACGTATTCTTTACATTACTTTACAGGAAAACTCCATATCACAGACCACATGATAAGTAGCCATTTCCCGATTGATGTCGACATAAAAATTAAAGCCTGTGAATATAAATCTTTGTTTCTCATTTAAACAAAGAGATGTTAAAAGCAGTGGGGTCGGCGTAAATGCAACATTTAGTCAAATGTAAAATACATAATTCTAGTTTAATTAAAATGGGTTTTCATATCCAAACAGCTTTCCTATTATATTCCAATATATTTACAAAATTATTATTTTCAGTTAAGCATTAACGTCATCAGCCAGATGTTAAACACAATTAAAACTATATTTTATTGAATTTAATTAGGATGAAACATGATTATTTTGTATTGCACACGGGTAAACCAGTAGTAAATGTTTTCTGAGTTTCATTCATTTATTATACATTTTCTGAAAATTACTGTTGTCGCGCGGGGAGAACTGAAATTCTGTGGCACAATGTAATAATTGTTTTGCAAATATAAAGGATAATAATTACACAAGTGGAGCACTATCAACATCGTCTAGTAGTTACTATAACGGGGTTGCATTTCTATCTCTGAAAAGACATAACCTCATTATTTTAAGTTTTCCCGGGTTCTTAATGAGACTGTCAACTTTAGAAGGTTTGTTTTGCATGTTTATCATCTTAGTAATATAACTTCTTTCATAGTTTTCCTTGTTCATTTCAAACCGTAAAAAAAGTAAATTTAAAATTTTTATCCACTAAGCTGTGGTTAATTACTCGAAGCGAATTTTATACATAGCAAAGAGCTCGTTAATTCCCTTCCCGTCGTTTTCATCAATAGAAGGGACTTTGCTAGTTTATAACTTATTTTAACAAGAAAATTCGGAACACCGATGACTAAATGAACGTTGTCGGTCGGGAGAAATAAAGAACGTAGTATTCGTAATTGAGTTTAGAGAAGATGAACTCTTGCGAAGCATTTTCGGTTTAAGCGCTAGTTTAAGTAAGAAAAGGAGATAATCTGTCAGAGTGGATTTCAAGAAATTTACTCTGAAAGCGTAATCCAAGTGAATCAAGATGGAAAAATAACTTGCAGGTTTTACAGCTTAGCCGCCGCAATTGTGCCGAAGCCTTCCTCGCCATCGAGATAAGTAAACCGAAGTTATTATCTTGCTCCATTATTCTTGTTCACTATTGCTTCGCCTTGAAAAATTACAAGTTTTATTCCACTTGAAGTTTTATGAGAAATAAACAATAGCGACGAGTTTCAAAATAAAACTACACGATTTCGCAAAAATATTACATATGAAACGTAAAACCTCTTTTAAAAATGGCAACTGGAGCGTGTTCTACGTTGTTTCCTTTATTATTGTTACTTTATATTGCGCTCCGCAGGAAATAAAATTAGCTAACCTTTATACAAACTACATTTTAATTAATCGCATGTGTATTGTTTGAATGAACTCCGAAAATAAAATAATAATGCAGCAGCCTGGAGGAAGAGCAATATGACAGGAAATAAAAATATTTTACTAAATATAATTAACTTACTTATACAAGACCAAAGACCATATTTGTAAAATCTACAGTACAGTCTTATCGTAATATTATATTATTGTTGTAGATGCACTTTATTAGCAAAATAAGTATTAACAATTCAACGATTACTACTAGACGATAACTTATAATGATGAAACAATGAAACATTTCACATAAATCGGCTCTCTAATATTTTAGAAGTTGAAATGGTAAATAAAACGGACTTTTACGCCTATCGACAAATAAAAAAATAGATTTGTAAGTTACTTTTCATGTACCTTGATATTGAAGCAATAAAACATTAAATTGATGCAAGTATTACAAGACAAGTATTTTTTTGACTTTACGATCATTATCAGATTACAAACAGCTTAACTAGAGAACCTTCAGATCTATAAGATATTCAATGTTTGCCAATGGTGACGATGCTTTCTTACTACTCATTTTGCAAAACTCAGCTTCACGAGTCTTAAAAATTAAAATTCAGAACAGAAGTCAAATTGAAGTTAGTTTTATTAAAATAATTTAATGTAATCTTTCGCAAAAATTAACCTTAATTAAAAATATCGACAAACTTTCTACATTTACTAAATCCTATAGGTTTTCAGAAATTTATAAAGTAGAAGTGAAATCACAAATAAATAAATTATTAAATGAAGCTATTATTTAATCATCAGATTGGCCGTGGTCTAATTCTGTTTAGATTGTACCGAAAACATCACATGCCTTGGAAACGAGGAAATGACGAATAGTCGTGGATTATAGAAAACTTAATGACAAAACAATAGATACAATTATACATTACCTAATATTACTATTCCGTTCTTGATTTAAGTTTGAGCTTTTATCAAATTGAAATAGATAAAAAGTCTACTCAAAACCGAATTAACAAAGTTTATAAAAGGTTAATAAAGTTAGTTTTAAAAAATCTCTAATCTCTGAACGACTGTATTGCTTTCAAGGGAGGTTTGCAAACACATCTAGAAATGTAGATAAATTCAATTTTGTAAAGACAGAGACGAAATTTCTAGGTCACCTAGTAAACGCTAATGGCATAATGGCATATAACTATTAACACCATTAACTAATTTTCTATAGAATGGTGTAAAAGTAATGCAAACAGCCATTTTTAAATTATTGAAACATTTTTTGATAGTGTTTATATTATATCTCAACTTTTCAAAAAAATTTCATGTAACTGTCGATGTCCAAATAATATTTTTTATACAATTTTAATTCCTATGAAGTAATATTTCAAAATACGAAATAAATAAGTGTAAATGGCATCGATATATTTAAACAGTTAGTGAATGATATTATTTACTGCACGTGACTACAAGCTGTATAATAAAGACAGCCTAAGAAAACACATTATTATTCTCCATTTGCTTTGTCACGAGTAAATTGCTCTTAATTTTCTGTCGTCTTGTTCGCAGCAGGTTGATTCTTTCTCTACAATAAAAATATATAATGTTTTTCAGTCTATCGTGTCTATTTTAGTCATGTTGTATTTTCGTAAACGACTACTCGAACTGTTAACTAATGCGTTTAAGTATTTGAGAACAGTCAATTTTAACAGATCTTAATTGAATTGCTATTGATTAAGCTCCGCATATTTTTGTAACTTTAGTTGGATCTGTAATTGGAAATTTGCATTTCTTGTGTCTTGGCTGCAATTAAAATTGCAATCAAAAATTTACTTGCGTTTTGTAAATATCCTTGTACTAAAAATTAAACCAACCAGTGAATGTGATTTAATCTAATTTGAATGTAATTTCTAATTTGGTATTACATAATTAAGCAGACAAAACTGCAATCGGTAATACTTATTTACAAAAATCAAAGGAATGTAACTACTGGGTATAGTTACATTCAACAACATACAAGAATGTAAATGCAGGCAATTCATTCAACTCTATAAGTAATGTTATTAAAGTCGAATATTTCTGTTTAAATAATGGACAGCTCAACATATGGTTTGCTTAGTCTATATTCTCGAAAGATAAAGCCGAAATATACTCGGAGAACGAGAAGTTTGAGTTTTGAGTTTTTCGGCATTCCTGTTTCTTTTATAACTCGACATAAGTGAACCAAAAGTGAGGAAATCGCAAAAGACCTGTCCTGACTTTCGATGCCATGAAATTGGAAGTGCTAGTAAGTCTCATTAGGGACACCGACTCATTATTTTGTCCTACGTGAAATTTTAATGTAATACCATAAGTAGTATGCAAACGATAGAGAGAGAGAGCAATCTAAACCTTAAAATTACTGTAGCTCCGAAATTGTAAGATCTATGAAGACAGACCTTAAAGTGGCATCAAAAACCTTAAAGTGGTGGGCAACAAAAAGCTTTGACAAAAGACGATCGCCCCGATGATATAATCGATCCTATGTCCGAACATGCTCGAAAAGTCTGCAGAACATCACGGCGACTTTAAAATCAAAGACTTTTACTATTAGGCCAGTAAAATAGAATCCGTTGGTGGAAATAAATGTTGGAAAGCGGGAGATCGTTTCGACCGCTTCGTTTGAGGTCAAATATAAGTATCTTAGGTTTGCATGGACCCTCGACTCGAGCTTACTTGAGGACATCAAAAGAACCACGAAATCTTCGGACCTTTTTTAGTTTTTCGCTTATAACTTCAAAAAGGTGCTTTCCAACGAAAACTTTACTACTACAAGAATTAAAGAGCATTAAATTCTGCGTAGGATGAGTATCCAACACTTTAGAATCGGTCCAGTGGTATGATCGAAATCGACGGTCGAGAAACGACAATTTTACAAATTTTCGATTTTCCGTCAGACCGGACGCCCAGAGGCATTCCGTATAAAAAAACCCGTTGGACTCATTCTGATTGTTAATATAAGTCGAGAAATATCTAAGCTTTGATATTATAGAGGTTGTCGGATTAGATTAATGGCCATTTTTCATCATTCCCCATCCTAGCAATTAGGATCAATCCATATGAAGTAGTGCAGTACTGGTCGCTCGATCATTTCGAAAAAAGATAATTTTTTGTGTGTTATCACCCCTAAGTATTGGTAGATCAAAACCACTGTCATTTTATTTTTATTCCATTTGGTTGAAATATGGCAGCCATATTTGTTTCGTGGCCAGATTTTATTTTTTAACCCTGCCAAATTGCATCTGCACGGGAAATAAGAAAAGACATGATTTTAGAAAGTTACTTCTACATCCAGACCTTTATATTTAGTATCCTGCTGTGTTTATCTGGTTTGTTTTCTGAATGGTTGTTATTGGTGGAAAAATGGATAGGTATTGGGAATATTAATTTACCCAATAACAACGAGACGGCGAATCCAAAAGTCAAATTAATTTAAAAATGTACTTCTATTAAATCTTATAGTGTAGTATTTGAAACCGTCGCTTTATAAATATTTATTTCTAGTCTGTAAATTTTTGAATATACCTCACAAAATTCGAAAAACAATCACACTTCTTATTTGTACGCTTGTGGCGGCCCGCGTTATATTTTCTTGATTGTGTTATATTTGCCAAAATTCTATGTACATATGGGTACATACTATGAGTGGTTTAAAAAAATAATAATAACAGACAGACAAAATATGATTTGCATAAAGATGACAAAAACACAACTTACTTGTTGCTTACCTTAAAATAAAATAATGCTGTGGCTAAATGTATTGCAGTAGTAAAAAGCTTTACATGTTGTTAACTCTTGGTATACAATTAAGTTCGGTACTCAGTTTATACAAAACCTATATTTCGACCAATTTTGGACCTCCGTCAGGGTTACATTAATATTAATATGGTGGAACTTAATATTAACACTTTAAGATGTCAATAAATGGGTCGAAATATAGGTTTTGAATAACCTGAGTATCGAACTAAATTGTATATCGAAAGTTAAAAACATGTAAAAGAAACAATTAATAAACAAATATTAGCAGAAAAGCTTTACTTTCCACAGAGTTAAAACTCTCTCAGGCGAGTCGCTTTAAAGGTTTTCTAATAATAATAAATAATATCCAATTCCATTTATATATTAAATAAAATTTCACTTGTTAACACTAATCAATCAAAGATCCAATTACGAACTCCTTTAAATGTTGGCACTTGTTAATTAAACACTTTCTTTTATAAACTTGAAATTAATCCACTTTGACGGTTCTCAAAAATAATTCTAACCTCCAATATTTGACACTTGTTTACATTTCTAAACATAACATTAAATTCATTTAAGCTCCACAAGATGTGTGCTCCCTTTGAATGATAGAAAAAGAAGAGAATTTATTTTAAAAAAATACCCGCCCTTTTATATGATTTGACCAGGACATATCATAATATCATAAATACAATAACGAAATTCTTATTTATAAACATTTATTAACGAAAAAAATTGTTAAACAGTCCCGGTGAAATAAAATTCTGAATTCAACGATATCCAACACTTAATCGAAAATTTATCGGTACTTAATCGGTCGAAAAATAAATTAACTTTACAATTTAATGTCAATGAACAACAATATCCTAAAACTAACAAAAGGCTTAACTACATAAAAACATCCTCCTACATACTCATTTCTTCACAAATTTAAACATTACATCATTAATAACATTATTTGATCATTTTTAAGCTACCAGAAACTTAGACTTACAAGCCATTTTACAATTTCAAATGAACGTTAGAAAAACGCAGCTCAACGATACGTTTCTATGTGCTACTATCAACAAAATTCAGCCTTTACATAGAAAAGTGTATCAATTCGGGGGATATAATGTTCCTCTATAAAATCCCACAAATACAAATTAGCAAACAGCTTTACAATTAGGAAATGCATCAAAACTGCAATCTGAAACAACTGCAATTGTTACTATAAAAACAAAGTTTCAAAGAAAAATTCCACTTGGTAAGTTTCTATATATTTGCGTGCATCTCCAATACCATACATCTTGTCTGTTGCAGATGATTTCTATCTTTGAAAATCAAAAACTTATATAAATTGAAACAAATGTCAAACTAACCACTTAATTGTTAAATTGTGAGAAAAATTATCTAAATAATATGAAAAATTAGATTTACTAATATTCTTTATCTGCATAAAGAGTTCTAGTGTGCATGTTAAAGTTAATTCACTAATTTATATTTCATGTTAGCCAGTAAATTAAAAATGCATGCGACAAACGAATTTATTCTCTTGTATCCATATTGAGATGATATGGAATCATCTGATTGAAAATTTACTAGACGATTTAAAATTTTGAAATATTGCAAGACTACGATAGATCGTAAACACAAATATAATTATTTTATGCATTCAATAAAATAAAAAGATAGACATGCTAGGATATTAGGTTTATTTAATCTAAAAGCTACATGTTAGGTTACAGATAGATTTATCAATTTTAAATAGAAATTATAGAAGGAGGAATTTCATGCAGACGTAACCTCAATTATTACATAAAAACTTTGAAAATACAAAAAGGATATTAATCAGTTAGATTATTTTCATAATAATACATGTTTTATGCAAACCAAGTCACATGTTAGGAAGGTTTTTTTCATTTTTCTGGAAGATTTTATTTTCTTGTTAGACCTGACATTAACAATAAGCAACGAAATACAATTCTTTCTGTTTCCCATGCGACTGAATCAGTTTCGGGAAAATATTTTACTAAAAAAATGTAAAATATTAAACTTACAACCTCCTGAATTCTAATAAAATGTTTTAATCCTAATGAAGGTATTGGCTTTGCTGATATGCTTCGATTTCTCCAAATATTGATTTTAATATAACATTTTACACCATTGTTTGAACACAAGCACTTAGAGGACTGTATGCTGGACAAGTTTGACTATAATTTAATTTCATTTATGTTGATATTTGTGTAGGAGGTTGTATAGCATCATTGAATTCATAAAACGTATAAACGAATTTTTAATTTAGTTTTTCTCGTATTGTAAATATTTTTTTTATGTAAATTTTATATGTATTTGTTACCTAGTGTATTTATGTATTCATTTTTGTAAAGGTAGAGCTGGAGTTAATGAGTTTTGTTTGTAATTAAGTTTTGATGAGATTTTTTCATCGTCAATCGTTTTTGTTAATTTTCTCAGTTGATGTTAATTTTTAGACTATAAATGTATTACATTAATTTGTTTTTCTTTTTGCCAGCTACATTTATATCTTTTTAGATTTAAGATTGGTGCTAATTATGAACATGTGTTTTTTGATAGTGACGTCACAAATTTGATGATTCGTTTTTATTTTGTAGAATTTTGTCATAGTTTTCAATTGTTTTGATAAAACATATAAAAAGGCCAGGAAAAATTAACAAATTCAGTCGATAAAACGTTTTGGTTGAACCCACGTCGACTCATACAAGAATTGGCTAAAATAAATTAAGGTTGTCATAACCATATGATATTATGTTTGTAAACAAACGTTAATAATATTGTAAGTGAATTGTATATGGAATATTCACATGTTATGTAAATCAAAGAAGATTTATTTTCGTTCTTCAACAATTATATGGAATTATGAACGATTTTATTAAAATAAATTAAAGAAGATTTTGTTTCCATTATTGATTTGGATAATCGACTTGTCTTCATTTTTAAAATCACATGCAGTTGTACCAATTGTAAAAAGATTTGAAGTGGATCTCGACGTATTTTATATACAATGTTGGTCAAAATAAAAGGATTTGGTTAAATTTTTAATATAACAAAATCATAACAACAATCTGAATAAATTCAGAATTTGTTTTTCTTATTTAAAAAGTTTTTCAATAACAGAATTTTAATTTGTTTATAAAAATTTAATATCCTTTAGGGAAATTTATTTTAGCAATTGTAAATATTGCGGTGATCTATGAATGAAATAAAATATAGTATCCACCGTTCCAAATATCTAAAATAAAATTACATATACGGTGAATTAAATTATGCGATGAACACCACAGATATTCTTTATTTCTCTCAGCTAGCTCAGGTTTGCTCAGTAAAGCATAAATTATTTGAATTGAGGCTCTTATTTGCATTTATGCCTGGAAAGAAGAGAATAAACTATCGTAAGCTCTAAAACTTCTGCAAGCTGGACAACTGCTGCTAAAATGCTGGATATATGTATCAACATCAATTAAACACATGTATAAAATTTAAAACACAAGAGCTTTATTAAACACACAAAATAAAATGCAATGGAACTTCAAAAATAAAAATAAAATGTTTTTCAAAAAGATACAAATATTAAATTAAGAAGTGCCTTCTCAGGTTTGCTCAAACGTTATAAATAGTAGTAGAAATCTGACAGGATAACTACGGTCATTCGTTTGAACAAACCAACATAAATAAACTTTGTTTATAAATAAAAATCTTATTTATTCAAAGAAAATAAATTTTATGAAAAAAAATTAAAATTGTTTTAATTTACTTTAATTCAAATGAATTATAAAAAAGAATTCAACAAACTAAATGAAATAGTTCAATATTTAGGGATGAACTTTATACCTTAATTGTTTATTTATAAACACGACAGCAATCATTTACTTTATTAACCAACCTGGTATAATATGATATATTTTCCCCTTTACAATGATCCTTTCATTGGTAACACTGCTATAAAACCAAACAGCTGATTTCTTATTTACAAAAATCGATATGTCAATCGATGAAAAACAAAATAAATTCACTTGAATTTATTTAAACAATTGCGTTCACTTTATTTATTATAACACAGTTATTGAATCTTCTTTAAATTCCTGATATTTATCCAGGTAACACTTTTATATTTGTTTTCAAACTTTATTTGTTATATGACAGTTGTCAAAACCATGTGGTTTTAAATCTAACCTCAAATTATTGCAGATATTTTATCTGGAGTCGAGCATGGGTTTTGCGTTGAACGTTTTATCGACTAAATTTGTTCCAAATTTCCCCAGCTTATATAGGATCTGCCATAACAATTGAATTCCATGACACTTTTTTAAAATAAAAGAAGATCAAACGACACTCGTGACGTCACTAATCCAGAACAGCTGTTTCTTATCTTCACTAATCCCAAATCTGTTATGATGAAGTTGTAGATCTTAAAACGCTGATCAAAAAACTATACTATACATGTATAGTCCCAAAATGAATGGTAGAGAAGATATTCACAAAAAACAATTAGTCAACGTACAAACTGATTACGATCTAATTACATGTACAAATTAACAAAACAAGGTTCATCCTTTTCAAAATGGCTATAGAAGATATCTGTAACATTAACAATTTATCTATAAAAATACCTTTACAACTTACTATAAACATGATTTTTACAGTGTACGAACTGCTATAAATACGAATTGATACTCATACAAATACCAGCTTAATATTTGAGTCAAAATTAATCAAATTATGCATAAACTGTCCAGCATACACTGCTCTAGATGCTTACATAAAAACAATGGTGAGAACAGCAGGATAAAAGCCAATAAAAGTCTATTAGCACGAAACGACAGGATTCAAATACCTTCTTTAATTGTAATGATCAGAGATCTAGTAAACAATTTCAAAGATTAATTTTTCTAATGCTAGTCATAATAAGGTTGACCTATATAATCTATTTTTAGCAAAACAACACTGTAAAACTGAGCTGGTGTCGAGGAATATAGAAAAAATCTGTCTAACGCAGAACATCGTAATGTCTAAATTCAAAAATGGAAATAACTTCTTCCTAACAAGTGGAAAACCGTTCCAAAGTAATATGGGTTGCCTAAACATAATTCTAATTAAGCAATCTAACTAGATTCTATCCTTTTTCTGAAATTGAAACCTAATTTTATTTATTGTGCATGAAAAAGCAAGGTTAAGAGTACATGAAATCTTTATTTTTAAGTTTTTGATTTAAATATTAATTAACCTAACTGTGGTTCTAACTATCCTTTATTAATTATGTTAATGACATGGCATGCTCCTCTTTTAATTTATGACCGATACAAAATATTCGTTTTAACGTTTACGAACATTGTTTGATAAAATTTTCAAAACGGTGATACGATATCACCTCAATATTTTTAACTGATAACTTTATTTGATGTCAGTTTGCTCAAATGGAGATCAGTTATAGCGCCCATGTCAGGTTAATAACGAATATTTAACACATTTGAGCAAGCTCAAGGAAGATTTTCCATTTTTTTTAACTGACCTGTTTAAAATAATTTTTTGATTTTCTCTTTTGAATTAGATTTTCTAATTATCTAAAAAAAATAAAGGCTGTGTTTCAATTTATCTATCTGTTTGTTTGATGTGTATGCAAGCATCCATTTCTTTTTCTTTTCACATATAGAGTTTAGTTTGCTGTTGTCCAGTTGCGGAAGTCCAAGTGCTTTGGTAGTAAGTTCTTTTCTTCCAGGTATAAGAATCAATAAGATTTTTTTGTATATTTTTTCATTTATCTCATGCTCTATCGAATTAAACCTGAGTCAGTCTATTGGGAGAAAGAAAAAATATTGGGGTGTTCGCTAATTACTGACTAACACTAATATTGCCATACTTTTACAACATCCAGCCTCAATATATAAATAAATCATTTTCCCTTGTCATCGATACATGTTTCTGATAACATTTTTTTACTGACCTAACTGCAACATTTGAAACAAAACCATAAAACTAATGATTCCAGTAACTCGTAAATTACAAATATAAACATTGTGCTAATAGCACCAGTTTTATGAGATACATTTCAACAAGCTTACAAGAATTAGATCATAATTAATCAACTTAATAATAATCATTAAACAGATTATTACACGTAATTATCCCTGATGTTATGCGTCCAGACAAATAATCGGCTTCCCGATACATTAATTAAAAAAAACTTTTATTAAAATTCGATAATCGTAAGCACTTTACGATTATCGAATTTTGATATAACCGCACTAGTTATGCAAACATTCAATTGGATAAAGTAAAAATTGCATATATTGCTTGTTAAATATTTTTTGTTGGTGAATTCGATCTAACCAAATCAAATATCATGACAATATCTATTTAAAGTAACTCGCGAAACGCGTAACACAAAAGTACCACACAACAAAACTGTTCTACTTAAAAAAAATTTCCACATGCGTGATAAGAGCAGATTATTTTTTTTTTTCTGAAAGTGCAGAATATCTAGACAACGGTATTTAATTTTTAATTAAAAACGACAATAGTGACAAAATAAGACATAAACAATAGACTACCTTGTCGAGTAGATTTTAAAGATATAAACTTAATCTTTTATTAATTTATTGAATTATTTTCACCACTACTCTTCGACACTGTGATTATGTTTCTTGGAGAGAATTGGCCATTCGCACTTTCAAGAGAGAATAATAATCTTCAACTCTCGAGGTTCTTCTTTCTTCCATGTGCAAATTTCCAATTGCAATCTAATTTTATCAATTTTTCAATCCAATTTCTCAAGCAAAATCGATTTTAAATATTAGGTCTTAGAATTTTCTAAGCACTTAAAATCCGCAACTGCAATCCTTAAACGCTAGTGAAAAACATACTAAGTGTGCTGCACAAATTGCAGCTATACTACAGCTTACATCTCGCTTCTGCAACCCATCTGATGACACTTATCGAAATACCCTGATGCTTACTGCAAGATTTCTTGGATTCAGGCATCTCACCATTGGACTTGTATTATCTCAGTATTTAATTTTTTCTGACTCACTGACTTGGTACATAATAATAAAACCACAACTTATAACACTTATAATAATTAATAAGAATTATTATTTTTTGGAAATCTTCAGTTGTTTTGCTTTACAAGATTTTCAGTGCTTCTTTTTTTTTAATACATTTATTTACTAATTGCAATCTGTATATGGATACAATAAGCAACAATGGTGAACGATTTACAATGACATGGAGAAAACATGAGTGTTAGGAACCACTGTTTCTAAAACGGTGATTTCTTACAAGTTATGTACTTAAAATGCTAAATTACAGTAGTATTGAAATTCTTATTTACAGTTACATAAATCTATGTGGTAAATCAAGTGGTGTAATCCGATTCAATCTTTGTATGTTTACACTATTGTCGAGAAGATTAACTGCTTGATAGTTAGAATGATTTTCTAGTTTCATTAGATAACTTTCACTGAGTTTCACTATAGTATCTTTCACTGAGTCGATTTTTAAATCACTCATAATGTCTGCGTTTCTGAGAAAGTGTGGGGCGTTGCACATAGCACGGAACACTTTGGATTGAAAACGTTCAATAATTTGAATGTTGGTTTTGGCCGCAGTACCCCAGAGCTGTAGACCATAGGTCCAAATGGGCTTGAATGCTACTTTATAGACTAGGAGTTTGTTACTAAGAGATAGTCTAGAGTTTCTTCCTAGTAACCAGTAGTGATTTCGAAATTTTAGACCAAGCTATATTAATAATAATAATAATAAACGCCTTTATTTCCATAAACAAAAATTAAATAACAAGAAATAAATAAAACAGTTCGCTACGTGATCTTCAGGCGAAATCTAGCCAAAGGCTACTCAATTTAACCTGAAAATCACGCAAAATATAATTAATATAACAAAACAAAATATAGTGAAGGCAGTACAATATTTCATATAATAAAATTAATAATAAAATAAAATAAAGGTAGATATATGTATATAGGTAGGTAGATGATGAGACCAAAGACACAAGTTTAAATTATTGCGTTTGTATGAAATATTTTTCAGAGCACATTTAAACCTCTTAGTAGAACAAATCTTTATATCCTTGGGTAAAGAATTGTAGAGTCTTATTGCATTATAGCCAAAACTTCTACGAAATAAAGATGATGTGTGTTTTGGCATGTTAAGCATGTAGTTATAGCGAGTGTTCACGGAGTGAACGTATGACCTAGGTATTAGTTCTGAGCTAAGAGATGTAGACTTTTTCAATGTGAGTAGTACATGTGTAAACGATCCCAATTGATACTTCCAACGATTTTCCATGTTCAGCCATCCGAATTCCTTAATTTTATGGGAAATATGATCATATCGACGTAAATTAAAGATAAATCTACAGCACCAATTCTGAATCTTTTGTATTCGTTGTTTATCAATTGCATCAAGACAATTGCCATAAATCAAATTACAATAATTAAAATGTGACAATACTAAACTCTCGGAAAGCATTTTTTCTGACTAAAATTTAACATATCTTTATTAGCATATAATACTTTTAAAGATGAATAGGCTTTTTGTAATAGCTTGCAAACATGCTGTTTAAATCGTAAATTGGTGCCTATAAGTATACCTAAATTTCTGTCAGAGTCCATCGTAGGCAACTTTTCGTTGTTTACGTGTATATTATGATCAGCTTTAACAATATTAATTTGCTTTTTATTTCCAAACAGTAACAAATGTGATTTTTTAGTATTAAGTTTTAAACTATGTGCATGTGACAGTACCATAATCATGTCAAGATCTTTATTAACGTCAACATATGCCTGAGCTCTGTCTGTAAAAGCAAAGGATTTGTAAATTTGCGTATCATCAGCATATGCTTGTACTTTACAATATTGCAAAGCTTTCAAAATATCAGAAGTATATATAATAAATAGTAAGGGGCCCAAAATAGAACCATGTGGGACACCAGACGTGATAGGAAACGGATTAGAAGATTGATTGTCATTCTTAATAATTAACAATCTATCTTCTAAATAAGACTTAATTAAATTAACAGCCGAATCTTCAAATCCGTAATAACTTAATTTAAGTTGTTTCCGCTTTTTCCAAATATGGTCTTTCGATGTGAGTCCCTTGTCAAGGTGTAGGCCTAAGTATTTCACCTTTGCTACTTGTAGTAGTGGTGTATTATGCATGAAAACTTGCGGTGTGATACCTCTGCATTTCGTGAAGGTTATATGATAGGATTTGGATTCGTTTATTTATATCCTCCATCTTTTTGCCCATTTCTCTATATCATTTAACTGTGTCTGCAGGATCTCAGCGGCTATGGTAGGATCGTTGTGATTAACCATAATTGCTTTATCATCGGCAAAAGTGGCCGTGATTGATAGGTCATTGGTGGGCAGGTCAGCGGTAAAGAGGATGTACAGTAGTGGCCCTAAAACGCTGCCCTGACGCACTCCAGATTGGATTGGATGGATTTCAGTTAGCTGTTGTTCATATTTAACTTGGAAAAACCTATCTTCCAAATAGGACTTGAGGATGATGTAGTATGAGTGAGGTAGTCTAGTTTTTAGTTTGTAAATTAGACCATCATGCCAGACTTTATCAAAAGCCTGACTGTCGTCAAGAAAGGCTGCTGTACAATACATATTTTCTTGGAAGGATTGATTTATAAAGTCTACCACTCGATAGACCTGGTGGATGGTAGAATGCTGTTGCCTGAAGCCAAATTGATGGTCTGGGACGAGGTGCAGATTTTCTACGATAGGCATTAGTCTTGTAAGTAGCAGCTTCTCTTGTAATTTGCCTAGTATGGGTAGAAGACTGATGGGCCTATAGGAACTTGCTTCGTTTGGCGGCTTGCCAGGTTTTGGGATTAAAATAATTTGTGCAGCTTTCCATTGTGCTGGAAAGTAGCCGAGTCTCAACACAGCATTAAAAATAGTTGTTAACATAACAACACCTTTACGCGGTAGTTCCTTTATAAGACGGCCGGTAATCAGATCGTAACCAGGGGATTTCTTGGCATTTTCTTAGCATTCATTAGAAGCTTGGTTGTAACGCGTTTTGTCTGATGGGTATCGAGTGGTTTGCCAGATTCTCCTAAGCCGCCTCTTTTCTGCAATTTTCTTTTTGAATGATATAGGACAGCTTTCTTGTATAATTTTGGTTCAGTACTTCTAACCTAACATCGTAGAGAAGCTAGAACCAACGTCGGTTTAATCAGAGGCGGATTTAACACTTAAGGGGCCTGAAGCGTTACAAATCTTTGGGGCCCCATAGTATAAATCAATTACTACAATTTATATACCTTTTATTTTTTTATCAAAAAGTAAGTACATATAATTATTAATATCAAGATTTCTTATGCCGCAGTCACACGAGTGTGAAATTGGCGTTTTTGTACGCGTTCCACACTATACTTTATCTACGACTACAAAAACTTAATAAAACACCAAAAGCTAGGAAAAATATTTAACCTAGAATATGATTTGAGGTTGAGATGCTGGATTGTCAAAAGTAGCCAATGCCCACAGTTTGTGGAAAACAGGTTTTAGTTGTAAAAATTAAGGAATGCGTATAACTCAATGTAATAATCGTTTGTTATTTAAAATTAATACTGAAATTTGAACAATTATTTAAATTAATAATAGTAATTTTCTTGGTGTCTTCAATTTTTTAAATGTCATAAACATATCTTTAAACGTATTTTTGGACGTCGTCTTGTTCCGCCGCTGCTTTTTTGTTAATGGAAGTAAATCATAGCTTCAATTTTACAAATACATTGAGTACCTAGTGCTTCATTTGAATGTAATTTGAAATAATAAATTCCCAAAATATTTTTAGATTTCCATGTAATAGGCGGGTTATTGTAAATGTATGGATTAAAGCCATCAGAAGGATATATCATTAAATCAATTTTACATTAATTCAATAACAATTTTTGTAATAACTTTATATGGTAATAATAACTTTATATGCTGGTAGTCGACACAGTAGCTGAGAAGTAGAGATGTCGCTCAGAAAGTGGAAGCCCCAGGGTTCGATTTCCAGCTGAGCTGATAATTTTTTCCATATGGATTTAATGTTATTTCCCAGCTAGTATATACGCTCGGATGATGTGTGTAGAATTCACAGAAAAGCTGCCCCTAACTGAGGAGGGCCAAAAGCTCGAAGCAGCTGTCTTAGGATGCCGTCTGTTATTTATACACATATCACTATAAAATTGTAAGTATAATAGTCGTCCGTTAACAATTTTTAACTTCTAAAAATAAATTAATCTTTATCTAAAAGTTATAACTTTGTATATTTCAAATAATTAAGAATACGAAAATGCGAAATCATTTCCCACGGTCATTTCCGTGCAGTTTAAAGATTATGTACAATGAATCATTTTGATGGTTATTAGACTGTGTGAAATGTGTAATTTTCTATAGTGGTCGTAGATAAATTAGTTATTTGTATACCAAATAAAGTTTTACTTTTTATCACGAATATGGAGATTGTTGAACAACCAAAAAATCAACTTTAGTGCTGAGGTGTACATTACGTTTTTTCTGAAATCATGAAATTGAGAATTTAAAATACAAAATGTGCTTTTAATAACAGTAGAGTAGGCAACTAAGTTAACGTGGCTGTGTGCGACATATGTCAAATACTTGTAAAACAATGCAAATAAAAATGATAGATGAGTCCATAAAAGTCAGATTTGATGTATGTCATTGTGACAGATGAGTCCGTAAAAGTTCTACTTCATGTACTCTTTCAGAAAAACATTTTATTCCATAATCAGTTCATTTATAATGGAACTTTTCACTGCTTTTTGAAGCACTAAATTTATCAATAATTTTTTTAAATTTTTGCGTAAATTATTGCTTATTTGCTTAAACGTAATAAAGACAATTTAAAAGACTTTATAATGCCGAATTGTAGCATTCTAGGTTGTAGTTGTAAAAACCGAACAGAAGGGAAATACGTACCTTTCACAGGTACGTATTACAATATGTTAAGATTTTTTTAGTTGTTTCAACATTGGGAAATGTTATCAATTGACAAATGACGTTGAAGAATTTCACCCATTCGAAAGCATGGTACAGTTCCCCTTCCCCGAATGTAAGTCGGACGACCTCACAGAGTTTGCTAGAAGGCATTGAAGGCAAGCTATTCGGAGCGACAGTGATGATACATTCCTTGCAGGGCTGCTGCGAAACTGTATATTCCGTTACAAGATTTTACCTATCACTTTGAATGCTTGCCTTTTCGTACGAAACTTCCGCCGACAAAGTGAGTTCTCATGCCAATAATTTTTATTCGTCGCATGTCCACTGCGATCCTGGGCAAGGGTCCTCTGCGGGCCCCCCTGACTAGTGGGATCTGCAGCGACCACTTCCACCGCTTGTGCGTAAAAAATTAGTCAACATAGTAGTCGGATGCCCGCGCTGATTGTGCGAGAAGACCAGCATTCGGACCGACAGAGATGATACATTCCTCGCAGGTCTGCTGTGAACCAGTACACTCTGTTAGAATATTTTACCTATCGTTTTGAGTGCGTGCCTTTTCGTACGAAACTCTAATGCGGCAACCGTACACTTTTTTATCAACCTGTACACAATAAGATCTGTTTCTTGTTTCACTTTTTTCGAGAAAGTGAATTCCCACGCCAATAATTTTTATTTGTCGCGTGTCCAAGATTCCAAAAGTGTTTTACGTCGAGCAGCTGTCGTTAGACTTAATCCCCACGGTGCTTCCGATAGGAAGTAACTGAGGTACGCTCAATGTCGCGTATCCAATGCGGTCCTTGGCAGGAGGCCTCTGCGGGGCCTGAAGCGGCCGCTTCAAACGCTTGTGCCTAAATCCGCCACTGGGTTTAATAATCCTAATTTAACTACTTCTTAAATTAAACTTAAAACAATTTAATATATTGGGATGTCTAGATTTCATCTCACTGGAAATTTAGTAGACGATATGATCATAACATAAAAATAATTATTTCATGCAATAAAATAAAATAAAGGATAGACATGCTAGGATGTAAGGTCTATTTAATCTAAAAGCTGCATATTAGGTCACAGATAAATTCATCAATTTTTAAAATAAAAATTAAGCAGGATAAAAACTCATGCAAACATAACCTCAATTTTTGTATATATAAAAAGGCCTGACTTTTAAAAAGGATATCAATTATTTAGATTGTTTCATGATAATATATGTTTATGCAACCCAAGTCACATATTAGGATGGTTTTTCCATTTGTCTGAAAGATTTAATTTTCCTGGTTAAGTTTAGAATCTACGTTTATTAACGTAGGAAGAATTTTTCTATTTTCCATAAAACTGACTCAGTTTCGGGCTGATATTTAACTAAAAATATGTAAATTACGTCAATCTTGTAAAGGCTGGTTTAGCACAATAAACTTACAAACTCTTATATAATGATACTGAGTATTTATTGTAATGAAGTTTTCGGCTTTGCCGATATGCTTCGTTCTTTTTTACAAATATTGATCCTTATACATTTTTTACCATTATTTGAATGCAAACACTTGGAGGACTGTATGCTGGACAATTAGACTATCATTTAACTTCATTTAAGTTGATTTGAAAATGGATTTTGTATAAAGCATCGTTGGGTTTATCTGATCGTAGAGAGGAATCTTAATTTGCGTTTTTCTTTTATTTTAAGAATGTCCTTGTGTAAATTTTATATGTATTAATTATATAGTGTAATTGAATCGATGAGATTAAGAACAGTACAAGTCCAAAATTTGACATTTTCACCTGTCATAGCCATTTTGTTCTAAATACTAAGCTGCATCGAATGAGTAGAAGAACAGTACTAAAATCACCTTGTTAAGGCGTTTGCCAGAGCTCACCTTACATCATTGAGCTCAAGAATAGTAGAAGTCCAGGACTTGTACTGTTGTTATTCCCAACAATAGGTGGTGCTTTGGGACAGTATTGTTTATTTACGTTCGTACTCAGTTTTAGTTAACATTTCATGATGCAGAACAGTCCAACATAGAATAAATGAAAATTTTACAATTTAGAAGTACATGCAATTTGTGTACGATGCATCACTTCCAGGGTATGTTAAAGACGGATTTATAGACGGAGCCTTTTGCTATACTTTCAAGTTATTAAAACAAAATCAAACTCCGGAGATTCCTACTAATAAAACCTATTCTGAACCAGTGCCAATTAACAGCAAGAAAATTAATGATATAAAACAGGTAACGCAATACATCGAGGGAGTTTTACTATCACGTAACATCCTGGCCAACCACTAATATGGACAATGATGGTATCCAAAAATGATTATTTTTTATTTTTATTTAATAAAATATGCTTTACCACATCGTATTGTTTTTTTAACAAATTTTCCTCACAATTTTAATAATGACCGATATTGAGATTAAGAACAGTACAAGTCCAAATTAGTTTTTTGTTAATAAAAAAATGAATGAACTGACAAATTTAATATTTGGTTTACAAGACGTCTAAACTAATAAACTATAACTTTTCTGTACATAGTGAACCTGTAAGAAGCATGAAAAGCCAGATAAACAGTTTTTTTAATTTCCCAAAATTCAAACATTTGGACATGTACTGCTCTTGATCTCACCGATTCAATTATGTATTCATTTTCTAAAGGTGAAGCTGGATTTATTGAGTTTTGTGTATAATTAAGCTATAGTGAGATTCGTTCATCGTCAATCGTTTTTGTTAAATATCTTCGTTATGGTAGACTTTAGAATATGAGTGTCTTATATTGTTTTAATCGTTGTTTTAGCAGCTACAATTCTATCTTTGTAGAATTAAGATCAGTGGTAATTATAATCAGCTGTGTTTGAATAGTGACGTCATAAAAAACATTTGCGAGGCTTTGTTTGGAAAAATTGACAGAATTTTCATTTGTTTCGCCAAATCATATATAAACCCCCACCAAAAATTAACAAATTCAGTCGTTCAAAAGCACTTGATGAATCCACGCTCGGCTCGAGACCCAAAATCTGTATAATAAGTGGGGTTATGTAATAATCATATGGTTGGATGTCAACAAAGGAAAAATTCAACAAAGTTTAAAGAATAATTTACCTGAACATTTAAAAAAAATAAAGAAGATTTATTTGTTACTCAACAATTATATGGAAGTGTGAACGAGTTGTTTATTGTATGAATTCAAGAAGATTTTACTTCCATTATTGACTTAAATAATCGACGTATTTACAATTAAAAATCATCTGACAGATTTGAATGCAGTAGTACCAATTTAAAATAATATTGGAATTAAAGAGATAAAGTACATCAAGATCCATTTACTTTATATACAAGGTTGGTCAAAATAAAAGGTTTTGATTTAATTTTTCAATAACAAAAATTATAAAGACAATCTAAATAATTTCACAATTCATTTTTCTAACTTTAAAGGTTTTTAAATAATTAAATTCTTATGAATAAAACAAATTAAATTCCTTTATTAAAATTTAATTAACATAAATTAAATTTATTTGAACATTTGTAAATATTTTTATTTGAGTACATTGATTGATGTTAGTTTGTTCAAGTGGAGAACTGTTATAGCCCTATGTCAGGATATTAACGACTAATTAGCACATTTGCGCAAGCTTAGGAAAGAATTTTCTATTTTACTTTACTGTTTTGTTTTTAAATAATTTTTTTTATTTTACTTTGAATTTGATTTTCATTTATTTTCATTAATAAAAATAAAGGCTGTGGTTTAATTTATCTATGTGTTTATTTGTTGTGCATACAAGCATCCATTTTCTTTTCATATTTAGAGTTTAGCTTGCTGTTGTCCAGTTGCGGAAGTCCAGGTGTCTTCATTGCAGGTTTTTCTTTTCTTCCAGGTATAAGAATCAATAAGATTTTATTATTTCAACTATTTCATGCTCTATCAAATTAAACCTGAGTTAGCCGATTGGAAAAAGGAAAAATATTGTAGTGTATTTTATTTTATTTTATTAGATTTCACCGTAGATATTTTATGGGTTATCCTGATTGTGGCGCAGGTTAAATATCACCTCACTATCTTTTTCACTTTCTTAATAACACAAAACGGATAATTCTAGTTAAGCATTGAAATAATAAAACGAAAATGTAGCGCCATGAGTAAATTTCTGTAGTTTGTTTCCATATGGAGCACACGTGACAAAATATAAAACTTTGCAAAACCTTGACAAATAGTTTTACACATAACAGAGTTATGATCATTTGGCGGGGATTCGAAAACCTTATGGGTTCTAAAAATATTTAGTAACTTACCTTAAATGGCCAGCATATTATTAACTAACGTTATTATTAACTAGTTAATATACAAACTTTAAAATTTTGGTTTTGTAGTCACAGGTCAGAGGATTTTACACTGTACACACAATTATACTAAGAATAAATACAACAGGGTTTGTGAATTCTAGGATACTTAAATGTGGAATTTGCCAGGCGTTAATCTTAATTAATTAATCATAATTGCCATCTAACCAAAAGGGTAATGTTTCACTAATAAGGATAATTGTCTTGAATATACCTGAGAAGTGCTATATGTTAGCCTCTTTGTTATAATTTTAGGTGCAGTTTGTACACATAATGAAAATGCTATGGTATCGATTATGATTTCATACGTTCATTCAACGTAAAGCCGTATAGTCACCAATACAAACCGTTTTACAAATAGCTACGTTCTTAAAGGAAATCGATTAAACCAGGGCAGTAAATATTAATTATTATTTAATTTTTTGTATCAAATTATATTATAAATGCAAATCCGCGTAGAAAAGTTATCACCCTGGCTGGGGGTCGGAGACCTGGGTTCGATTCCCAGTCAGGATGATAATTTTTCTATACGGATTTTCATTTATAATATGATTTAATGTTCAATCATATTCTTATGTTTAATCATTAAAATAAAAAATAGCATCTAGTTAATTTTATTCGATTATTTAAAGCACTTTCTATATTTCTCTTATGCAAATTAATATAAATGATACACTTATAAGCTTAGGTAGTTTGAAATGGATGGAATGAAAAATTAGCAATTAGCAGAAAATCTAATTTGTGCTAGAACGTTTCACAGACATAAAGCACTATAAGAGTATTAGAGGAGGCAAGACTCAAACAGGAAATTAAAAAGTTATTGCAGAAATAAACTTACAATTACTATATTTAACTTTTATTATAAAAATTTTAAAGTAAGGAAAACGTTATAGCTTCTAACTTTTACTATTGCATTACACTTGAATTACTTCCATTAAATTTATTTTCTATTTTGTAAAAATAATCCACCAGTATTTTCTTTCAACGGCATCTGTGGTATTTTATTTTATTAATTCCATTATTCTATTAATTGCTTAAAATCTTAATTAATGGATACATTACTAACAGTTTAATTATTCTTAATTTGCTTGGTAACTTAAGAAAATATTTTTTCACATCACATCACAATTTATTTAAATTCGTCTATTACAGTAACTTTCAGCATTCTTATAAAGCTATAAATTAGTTCCCATCACGTTTAATATTAATAAATAACTTTTAACTATATAATTATTAAGAAAACCAACAAAGACATAATTTAGGTGAACTAACTTGTAGCAACGGACACGTTCTAGTTTTGCAATTAGGGAATTACTGTAACACACCAATTTTCGTAGTGCATGCACTTAAGTGCAGTTAAATGTTCAAAATTATTATATCTGAGACTTTTGAAATAGATTTTCAAACAATTCCGAGGACAAAACAATCATAAGAAGCAAAACCACTGAAACCGCATTTCCGCTCGCCCGGATGCTTTCATGATTGGAGTGGTCTCACAAAACATCTTTTCTCTCCACACTAGCTTCATTGTCTGAAATAAGAAATAAAGAAATAATCCTTAGAGACACTAAATTCTTTGAAAGAACTTTTTCTAGTGGAACTTTTATCGACTTGCATTCTTTGTACGAGTTTTACGTAAACAATTTTTGTTGTATCGTATTGTATTGCAATAGTAGCGAGACGAATCCTACTTATGTATAGACATCGTTTTAAAAGTTTTATCATAATCCTTAACATCGTTTTCTTGTAAAATCTCAGTAGGGTTAAAGTTTAAATATTTAAATCATTGTTTATTTAAATAGGTTAATTTTTGACATGAAAACTGCATTAAAATTAGCGGTATACATATTCTATATACTTTGTACAAGTTATAACAGTAATCTGAAAATATTTAACGGAGTCCGCTTAGGGTCAACCGAACCTTTCGCAAAACCCTCTTCATAATCTTCATTAATAACTTTGGCAGGTTAGACCTAAAAGGAAAGTCAACATTATACGGGTACGGATAAACTTTGTATAAAAAGAAGAAATTTACTTTAAAATTATCCTTATTTCGTGTTAAAATTAGAGGCTGTTATTTAACTTCTATTGGTGTAATATAAGTTTAATAAGTCTCTAGTTAGAAGAAAGAGTCTGAAATGTTTGTAATATTATACTGTAGGGCGTTTTACAAGGTATGCACTACACTTGAACAGCGCATTTCTGATTGTATTTTGAACAAAAACCCTTAATAAGGTTTTTTTGAATAAAGATAGTGTAAATCTTAAAAGATAAAAAGGATAAAATTAACTGTATAAGTGCCATCTTTGAAATTTTAAAATCATACAAACATGATGAGATCAGATTTCACTACGTATTTTTGCGGCCTTGTTAGTCCAAACCACCATTTTCAAGCGTCCACTACTTGTGTTACACTGTAGTATTGCAGATCAAATTGCTTCGCTTCGTTGACGTAGTGGTTTTATGTTCAGCTAAAATGCAGAGCAAGATGACGAACTGTAATTAATTCAAAACGTAAATAAACAAAACGGTGTTTAATTTTTACAAGTCATCTATTTGTAAGAGGATTTTATTTTGTTTTATCTACACTCTAAAAAATTACCGGTGAATTATACCCTAAAAAATGGAGGCAACTATGTTACCTCCATTTTTTGTGGTAAATTTACTTCAAAGTGTAGTTTTTATAGGAAGTGAAAAATTTCAACATTAGGTTAAGTTTGCATTGTAATGTTTCCTTT
Source organism: Agrypnus murinus (assembly GCA_929113105.1). Classification (NCBI taxonomy): domain Eukaryota; kingdom Metazoa; phylum Arthropoda; class Insecta; order Coleoptera; family Elateridae; genus Agrypnus; species Agrypnus murinus. Next base: position 61,239,329 of record OV816031.1, on the reverse strand, counting down.
TTAAGTAAATTTACAGATTAAAATTACAATCTCAATGTAATTTTACATTTTAACATTAAAACACCTGTGTAAAGTTACATGACAAAGTTAATATTTCATGGCAATAGTACTTTTCAGGGTTAAAATACAAATGTGAAAATACTTCTTGAATGTAACGATGACTTGCGAAAGTACTTGCAAATTCAATCGTTCCTCTGGGAATTGTATGAAACAAAATAAAATCAAAGTAATTTTTATTGAACGTATGTACTTATATAAAATATAAGACATTAACAGAACTTCTTTTCAGGGGCTTTCGGAAATATTTGGTCTCTCAAAGACATTCAGATAAAGTTTCGATTCCACCTAGAAAATTAAAAAATTATAAATTATATAAACAATTATACACGAGTACCTTTCTCAATTACAGTTATGCTAGTTTATTTCGAATTCTTCAATTTTTGATTCATCCTAGAAAAACATTAAATTAAATATTTTTATTTTATTGATTTAAATTTGTAATTTTAACATATAGGTACTTACCGATTATTATTTTTTAACTTCTACTATAAAATAAAATTCTTCCCATCTTCGGTCATACGTGTAAATATTTGCCTTTAATAAATCCGCACTACACTACAACGAAAAACAAAATATTAATGAGCAATGAACACTTCGTTCGATATCGATAGAGTACGCCTCGCCGAAATCATAAAAGAATGGTACACACCATTCCGACCATTCCCCAAAAAGCCTATTTGGACTGTCCATAATGGATTCCTGAATTCTTTCACGAAACGAAGGTCACAAACAAGTGCGATCAGCGAAATAGCACTATTCTTGTTCAAGTTCATCTTATCTTTAATATTACACTAAAAATGAATTAAGTTATTGAGCAATTATACATTTGTAAGGAAAAAATTGTCTGAGTTATGTAAATTTATATTATGGATAGTGATTTTAACCAGTTCAATGTAGTAGAATTACTTATATTTGTATAATTTTACATAATTACAGGGCATTTTACCACAAATAGTAAAACTACTAAATGTATAGGTAAAATTAATTTTAGGGTAAAAATACCGCAAATAATAGCGAAAAGTTACCTCTTTCCCAAGGTAATTTTACCTCATTTTTTACAGTGTAAACCTCACATATTTGCTACTGCGAAATTACCGAAATTGTACATTTGGCACTTTTGTTAATTAAGTTTTCGACAAAGAGTAAAACGTGATGAAAAAATGGGAATATATAAATCCTAATTACATTAATATCAATTTTATTAATTACGTATAAAATTATAAGCACGTTTATTGTGTTATCATTAATAACTGTTAGTGTCAGCTGAGATCTGAGAGCCAGATAAAATAATTTGTCAATACAGCATAGTGTTTTAGTGCAAATTAGTGTACTTGAAATAAATTCAAGGTCTAATAATAGCTTTAGAACAAATTTGATTTTTTAAGAATATTTTCTTATTTTTAAAAGGAACATTTTAACAGGAACAGTTAATTAGATTTTTAAAGAGAATTTTTATTAGTGTAGGCGGCTTTAAATTAAATTTAAAAAAGAAAAACCATTCGGCTTTATAGGATAAATTAGATTTAAGAATTTTAATATCTGCGATGTGATGTGGTGATCCCCCGGACCAGGATATGATGACTTGTTTTGACTGCATTAATTAAACATTTTAATAATGAGAACTCCAGATTTTTAATGTACGGGGAATTTTAGTCATTGATGTAATTCGTGCTTGCATCTTTCCAAAAAGACTTGACCTACTAATTATAGCGTTCTGGGAATTATCATCTGACTCACTGACCGTATCTCAATTAGTTCCTCTTGAAAATAACGTGGGGATATAGTTATTACAGGAGACCCACGTAAAACATACATGATTAATCGTGACTCACTGACCTCATAAAATTGTATTGTAATAGGATCAGATTGCAGGTTGCAAGATCAGCAACGTCAACATAACAAAACATAAAATGTCCTTTATTTTATTTATTTTGAAGATCATTTATAATGATTTACAACTAAAGATAATCATACTACTACTTACGAGAGAAAGGCTCTTCGTGCTAACTAAATATGTATTCAAAATAAGGTATTAGTTAAAGAAGACCAAGTCTGTTTTAATTAAATATAAATGCAATTATAGCACGCAACCCATAAGTGAATCAGTTATGGTCCTTCTAGTCGAATTTGCATAGTGAATTGCAATGATATTAATTTATGAGATTTAAATTTTAATAGAAATAATTTAGAGATTTCTCGATCTTCGTATAATGCAGGCAAATGGGAAATATAATAATTAATAATATTTTTTATAGGTACACATGATATAAAAAATAGAGACATACTAAGAAGTTAGTTTATTTTGTGGGAAATATTACAAGCAACAATATTCTTAAAATTAATAAAAAATAGAGCAAATTAGAAGGATTACGATTATCACCTAACGTAACCTCATTTTTATAAAAATATTGAAGTATATGAAAATTATATGAGTTAGTTTAGTTTATAAACTACAAGAACATGCAACCATAGAGCTAGGAAAGATCTTAAACTCTATAATGTCAGATTAACTTACTCGTTTTTGTATTTACTTAATTTTTAGTTTTTCTTGTTTTGAGGTATCGATCCAAGGTCATTTGGAAAATTTATGTATTGTTTTATGTTTTTTTACATTGTTTCAAATCAGTTCCCTGTATTACTGTCAGGGGCGTGCTGGGTTCTCAGACCAGGCCAGGAAAAAAATTGGGTACGGGCCACTTTAATTCTAGTTTCAGTCAAATTATTATTATTATTATTTTACTCCCAAAAATAACGTCAAAATGCGTGCTATCTAGTTTTACATTGATTAGACGTTTTTGACTTTACGATAACTATTATTGAATACTGACTTATTAGGTACCGTATATCTAATTTTTCTAAGATATAGATTTATGATTTTCAAGTTCGGTATAACGTCGGCCGTTGCGATAGTTGTGGTTTTTAAATTAATCTCTTCGGGCGATGTGGAAAGTTTGTGAGGCGAGCAAAGAAGGAACGAGCCTCCATAATCCAGTGAGCCCAGTAATTGCGAAGCACGTACAGTGTCGCGTACAAAGTTTTATTTTCACCCTCCACAGTATTCTTCACAAAAAGATCATTTTGTAATCAAAAGAGGTGCACAATTTATATCTAGACGTTGTCATGGTGTTGTGTTTAAGCAACAAATTAGTTTCCATAAGCGTTTTGTTGATGAGCATTGTAAGGTTTTACAGGTACAGGTTATAGGAGCATGTAAAATCTTACAGGGCTTTTGACAGTAACTAATAATTTAATTAGTTACCATAATGGTTATTTACGTCACAAACTTTGTAAATTAATTGTTACAGGCGAGCTGAAAAGTGTGTGGGGCGAGCGACGAACGAGCGAGCTTTCATAATCCAGTGAGCCCAGTAACGATTAGTTGCAAAGCACGTCACGTACAAAGTTTTATTTTCACCTTTACTGGGTTTTATTTTTATTAATTTATTGTATATTTAGTAGGTATATAACGACATTTTGTATCAAAGGTGGGTGGACAATTTATATATGGACGTTGTCATTGTGTTGTGGTTAGGCAACAAATTAGTTTCCATTAGCATTTTGTGGTGTGCATTGTAGAATTTTACAAGTCTCTGTCAGGAGCCCGTAAAATTGTACAGTGCTGTAGCTGTAACTACTCATTTACTTACTCATTTACTCCATAAATGCCTATAAAATATGCCTAGAAAGTGAAAATAAATGTCTATAAAGTGTTGTTTACATAGAAAGTGGAAATAATGTTATCTATTTTTCACTTGCATATTGTTTGCTGCTTATATCTGTAGTACAAACCATATAACCAAGTCAATACCAACCAGAGCATTATATGCGGTCATTACCATTAATAACGCCTCTTAGCGTTGACTTTGCTATCGACGCCGACGTTAAATTCCAAATAAATATAAACAACGTTCTTGGCAACACCAACAATTTTAAATTACAATGAATCTTCTACTCCTACGTTTTCTGGTGAAAACTAAAATCTTGTATCCTTTTAGTTGATTCGGAATAATTCATAATTCACCATTGCTGAATTGGCTATACAGTGTCGTCAAAAAAGATTTCGGATTCAATTTCAAAATAACAATGATTCAATAACAAATATCAATAACAAAAATGAAATTTTTAATTTTTATTGGTCTGGAATTCTTTTCAACTCTATAGCAAGATATTACATTCTGGCCTCAGATCTTCTTAGATGAAGTTGTTCTAAAAGTATCAGATGCTTAATCTTAGCTAGTTTTCCACGATGTCGTTGCGTCAAACTTACGATTTGAGTTTTCTTTAAATTTTCATTAGTAATTAGTGTAAATATATGCATGGAAGTTGCTATGTATTGTAAAGCAGCTGTTGCATATGATAGCATAGCTTAAATTAATGTAATTAGGAAATAATTAAGTTTTTTAATTTGTTTGACAGTTGACGTTTTTGTTAATTTCCCACTTTAGAAAACGGTTTAGACTTAAATTATATCAATTTGTTGCTCGTTTTAAGAACTACGTTTCTGTGTGATTAGATTTAAGAACTTAGATAATCTTGATCACATGTTGAATTTATGTGACGTCATCAACTCTTGCTTTTTTTAAATTTGAAGGTTTTTCGTTATTTTAGCAAAACGTATATAAAAACCTAGAACAGAAAACATGTTCAGTTAGCATAAACCATGAACGTGAAGCCACGTCAGTCTGACTCCAAATATTGCATTATTAAAATAGGATTATCCAAGCATCATTTTTGTAAACAAACATAAACATTTAAATATTACAAGATTTATACGTAGTTATGTGAACAGCGTGGGATTCGAGAAGACCAACTAGCATTTTTAAGGTTTTCCAATCCATAATTTCAATTAGCCGGTATGGAGCAGCTGATTTCATCAAGGTTGTGTAGTGTGTGCATTACCGCTCTATTTACCAACGGGGATATAAGGAAATGTTTCTGTGTGGGATTTATAATTGAAAGCAAATGTGAACAGTTTCATTCTCTGATCAGAAATTGAACTAAGAATTAAAAAGAGGCAATCAAGAAAAATAGCTCATTAGCGATAGTTATTATAAATTAAATTTTTTTATAAATTAAAAGAAGTTTTCTGAAATGAAGATTCTTTATAGCACCATTGCCATGCGGTGAACAAATTAAACTTTTATTTGAGCAACTATAACAAAATCCTATTGGATTTTATTTTATTATTTTGATTATTATTTTGTTTGTCCATTTTCATTTAATTTTTCTTCGTGTGTTGACCAATAAAAACTATGTATAAAATTTATTTAACTATCTTACATCACAAAGATTTTAAGATTATTCTCGTCCAACTGCAGAACTCCAGGTGTGTTTTTTTAAGTAAGTTTTTTATATATGTAGGTATTAAAAATTGTTAAGTTTATTATTTGGCGTCTCATGTTAATTTCATGCTCAGGAATGGAAGGGAGTTAATGGGATTGAGTTAGCTTACTAGTTCAAAATAATTATTGGGGTGTATTTTTTTATTAGCTAACCGAACTTCAAGAGAAATTAAAAATAATATTTTCATTTTTATTTCAAGTTATTTAAAACATCTCAGTCATTATTGCCTGTCCCAACGTGGGACAAAGCAAATTACATTTTTATTTTAAATCTAATAACACCGGAGTATCTAGTGGAAACAAGTTAAACCGCAATTCATTAAATCTATTGTACCTAACCGAAACAGGTCAACTCGGGAATCAGCAAATAATCAAGGAAGCAGAATCTGAACTCTCATCATAGGTTAGTGGTTGTCCAATGACAATATACACGCTTTGATATATGGTTAATAAATTTAATCTTAACTAAGTTTGATTTCAATTCAATATAAGTCAATTTGAAATAAGTCAATTTAGAAGTTACGATCATTTCTTAATTCAAGACGACTAAACGAGAACAATTCAAATCTCAACTTCAAACAATATAGAGAATTATGTAAAATCATTTCATACCTCTAGCAGCATAAGTCAATTAAAAACTCGGTTGTTGCTGTTAAATGACTCCCGCGAATCATTTCAACCATTTAAACACCAATAGATTAAGCCAATAAAAGTCGGGCGAGTCACACATGAAAGTTCAGCGAAAATCTGAAGCTCGTTATTGTGTAACATTGAAAATCTCTATCAAAAAACTGAAAGTAAATAATCAACAAGTAAATTATAAACATCTTATACTTACGTTAATTATGATTACTCGCGGCAGAGACTTCTTTCTTATTTTAATTATTTTTAGTGGTCGTAAGTGTTAATCCCAAAAACTTACTGATTTTAAATACAATTAAAAACAAATAAACGACACGGTGGCGCCAACCAAATTGTTTGCTAATGACCACAAAGAATTGGTCGTGCTAAGCTATAGCAAATGATTATTAATCTTAAAGCTTGTTAATTAATATTTTAAACTTAAACTTAAAGAAAAATTGTTTTTAACATTGTCAAGACAATTCGTATCGTAAACCATCAACCACATTTAAGTATAACGTATGAAACCTACATACATTACAAAATTCTAAATTTTAGCTTAATACTAAGGGCCCTAATCTAAATGCAGTGTTAGTTTACTAATTTCTAAATCGAAAACCAAATTTGCTTTACTATTTTTGGGTATAGATTTTTAAAATATTTAATTACAAAATAACTTACCAAAGAAACGTTTGTCAATAATCCTTTTATCCCAATGCATTTCAGTTCTTTTAATCCTTATACATCTTAACACTTGTAAAACTGTCGCAACAACCCAAAAAGGACAAACACTGTATTGTGTTTCTGAAACTTTGGACGAATTTAGAGTTAACGTTTAGAAATGACTCTTCTCAGAAAATTATAAAAGTTAAGTCGTCATTTAGAAAAGACAAGACTTTTTAAATCTGATTTTAGTCATTATTTTAATAACCCCCCACCACAAAGGAAACTAGGATTTTATTAAATATTTACGAAGGTAATAACTACACCGAGTCAAATTCTCTTCTTTCTCGGAGAAAGTTAGGCAACAATCAATCTTACTTTTTGGACGATTTATTGTTTCTGATTATTGTTAAGTAGAACGCCCAGGCTGACAACTGTGAATCTTCACACCAAACAATAAATCCAAGTAAATAAAAACAAAAATCAAAACTTTCTTAAATCCAAACGGGAAACTGCTAGATAATATATGTTTTCCGCACGCATATTAATAGCGATAAGTACTAAACAGATTTGTTAACTGGAAGATGGACGGCCAAAATCGCCCAGACGGGCCACGGCCAGCGGGCGCGTTAAATACCTTTTCGAAAGTCTGCGACTAACCAAAAAATTGAACATACGTTACTAAAAAATACCTAAAGGGGCTGTTTGTTTTAATCAACAACACGGTGTTCTTAACGTCATTAACTACCAATGATTGATTTAGACGAATATTCCTCTTATATTTTATAAACTAATATAAAACTATAAAAATGTCTTGCAAAGCATGAATTATGGTTTTAAAAGCAATTTGTTGTTGTTTGTCTGAATATTTAGTATTAAAGAAATTTGTCTTAAACTAACATATGTTTGCCTACAAATGGTACATATTGTAGGAATATCGTTCACTTTCTTAATTAGATTATATTTGAATTGCTTGAATTAAATAAAAAGATTAAATTAACTAGCTCAAGCAAAAGACTACAGTATCTGAGTTTGTTGGAGTTTTAAATTTGATTACATGTTCATTAAAGGCGTTTTCATATTTTTGATTAACATTAAATATCTATAAAATAGTTTTATGGATATTAATTATTGTTATTGTTAATAAATGCCGGCGGTTTAAAAATAAAGTTTGTGAACTGCTGACTACTGGGCCACTAAATTTAACTGCTTGACAATGTTGTCGTCCATTTTAACCTTTAACGTATAGTGAAAATAAGGGCTAAAAGCGTATATGTTGGTTATAATTTCGATGTTGGTAATAGTTTACTTTCTTCTTTAAGTTTTGAAAGGTGGACTTTTAAAGCCATATTTAAAGATGTGTAATAGAGCATGATGCAATGATGTTCAGTCTTTGTGAGACAATTATAAAATGGAACTACACTGGGGGATCATTTTCAATAATACGTAGAATAGTAGTCCTTCTCTATTGTAGATGAAATAGGGAATTTTCATCAGACAAAACAAAATGTGTTTGGATCATTGTGGGTTATGAGACATTGTTAATACAAAACACACCAAACTGTATATTAAACTGGTTTATTTAATTTAAATAATTTTTCTGTGCTTTCTTTTCTTTTTCAGATGCGTAATTGCATATCTACAAATTTTTTAAATGTGAATGATTTAAAGGCAAAGAGAGCTGTGGCTTAAGGAATGTGCTTTAGAAAACATGTTGAAACTTGTTCATATCTACTCAAACAAGTCGGTTAACATTAGATATCTGTTATTATATACGAAATAAACCTGAGTTATTTTATTTGGGAAAAGAAAAGAAATTTTATTATCATAAATATCACCACATAGTTTTAATGTTGCCCGAACGAGAGGCATTTCTAGTATAATAATTTTATTTTTATTTTTGAATATAACATCTCAATATGTTTGACTGCATTCTCATTCATACATATATTTTTGAACTGTGTTGGAAAAGTATTTCCATACCTAGATAAAATAAATTCAAATTATGATGCGGCATACACAAAACTTTCAAAGAAAGTTTTATATGGTTTATTAAATGCTTTTTCTAATGTGAAAATAGCAGTTTTGTCTATACTCATGAAGGACCATCAAACAAATGAAGGATCTAGGTCGTCGCGTGATCACCACCTGATAAACACATAAAATCTAAGATCAGATTTTAAGCAACACTGATATTATATAAGCTGTTAAAACTGTCAGTGAAGTTCGTTGCCCGTGTGATTCGCGATACGGTATGTAAGTTAGCCCTCGTGATTTCGGCGACCTAGATCCTTCATTTGTTTGTTAGAGTATAACTCGACACATGCATTAGCGAAACTTACGCGTGTTTCACATAAATGTGCCGATAAAGAATGTTTTATTAAATAACCGCAAATTAACTTTTCTTGGAGTGGAAAAGCATTTTTAAAATAATACTTTATTATTCAAAAACGCAAAAGACGGAGACCAAGTCGCAAAGATTAACACAGTTTACTGTTAAGTGCAATAACATATTTATTCGTCGTGAAATTACACAATATAAACTTGCATAATCACTTAAATACTATCATACAATTTCAACTTGAAACTGACAATAATGATGCTCAGAAATATCGAGGTAAACAGTAACCCTGACTACCAGTTTCTACGGCTTTCTGGGCTAGTATGCCTTGAATGAACGTAAACAATGACCCTGGCCATCAGTTTCTATCCCCAAGCCCGTGGTAACTTGGACTGTAGGTTCTCATTGAGATCCGGTGTTTATATACCATCCTATGGTCATAAAATGCACCTACTTAGCATATATTAAATTAAAGTTCTTAGAGAACCACGTTAGTGTTCAGCCATTAAAATAAAGATTCTGAGTATCTTGCATACATTATTTAAATTAAGATTTCTAAGTACGTTCGCATACATTATGTAAATGAGACGAATAATTATGCAGATTATAATCCATTTGGATACAGTATATAAATTAGAATAAATTATGTAAATGAGCAGAATATTATGAGAAGCGTTATATAAAAGGCAAAGCATATGGTTGATACATCGTCTTATATGACTGTATACAGTTCGAACGTTAACTCGCATACCTAGTTTTTTTCAAATACTTTAAAAGCTAAATAATCTTTTTAATTTTAGTTTTAGGTAATTTGCAATAATGTACAAAAGTACATTTTTATGGAAACATTTATTAAACAATATGAAAAAATACTACTGATTATCCAAAGGAAATCTGAAGAACTAAAGGAAATATGTCCCAAAGTAGTTTACACAGCCTTTAGCTGCACAGCGTCTGATAAAACTCATTTATTACGGGGTCAGTAAACAACGCAAAACTAAAGTTGTACGGCTCTGTCGTAATCGATTGATCTGTCATCAATAAATTATTCATTTGTAAACTGGTTTCCATCTTTTCGTGTTTTAATAAATAAACATTTAAAAAAAGACTATTTTACAACAACAAAAGTTAATGCGTTTATGTTGATTGTATTTATCCTATACATCCAAATAAGTATTAATTAATTATTAATATTATTGTTAATTAAATTCCGATGTTTTATGTGTGCACAAAATTTATGTTAAAATCAATTCAAATCACGTGTAATATGCCTACTTCTATTGTGCACTATTATTATTATTTGCAATCTAAAAGAAATAAATATTAAATTATTTTATCGGTAAGTTGAAAAGTAACGTTTTGAATGTATGTAACCCTTAACTTGCGATTGCTTTCCTGAATATATCACAATGATATTAACCTCAAACTGTCTTAATTTAAACCGTTATAGTTCTGACTTTAATAGAGTAACAGGTAAAGACAATTCGCATAATATCACTTTGATAAATGGAAATTGAGGTTGACATTATTATGACCTTGTAAAAGGCTTTGACGGTGATATTCATGATTGTAGTGTGAATCCGTCACATTTAGGGTTATATTGGGGTTGTATAAGGTTAAGATATAATAGAATTATACAATTTACTGAATTACGTGAAAGAGGAAATTGTGAGAAATACATCAGAAGAGAAGTGTAGAAAATATAACTACCCATCATCCCCATCTTATCTCAAGCACTTTTTTTATCACGATGTAAATTTAAATAAATAATAAAATAAGTAAGGGCTGAATTTGCAAGTAGATTTAGTAATCAAGGAAAATGGTTGTCTCTTTTTATTATAGCGTAATGAGTGGAAAGAATTAGAAGTTTACGCCAACTTCAATTAAAGCCATAAAGAAAATGACATTATTAAAATTCAATTTCGTTGCAATAAAAACAATATAAAACAGCGAACGCTTTCTAAATAACAATAAAAACTGCTGTAACGGCATTAAAAATACAATAAGACCGAGAATAAAACCTGTAATAACATTTAACCCCTAAACTTCAATTAAGAGTGATTTTTAGAGTTTTTATACCACGTCTGCAAGCTGCAAGTAACAGAGCCATCTGTTTTACAGTAATTTCACTAGAAAAATGGTTCCACAATACAATAAAAAATTAAAAATTACGGTTCAAGTTTCTTCAGCAAGAGAAAGGAGAGCATAGATAAATTTAAAACTTTGAAACTTTATAGCGTTTCCTGAAATCTTTTGCGAACACTGATAAGGAAACAACGGCAATAACTTTTTTATTTCTCTACATCTACTCGCATTTTCTGATGAAACCGGAATCGCTTCTTTGTTTATTATATAGGAATGGTATTGAAGACGGTTGTAAAGATAACGAATGCGTTTTAAATCGGAATTATCATGCAACAAAGTTTTTAACATGATCTTTTCAAATATTTCCTGCTGGTTTTATTGGTATAGAATGAACATAAAAGCTTTCGACGGTATCTTTTGATTATAGCTAAAAATAGACCAAATCAAATCACTTATCGATATTTGGTAAACAAAATGTAGCTTTTAGTAAAACTTTGTTTGTAAAACTGCATGGAAATAGAAAATTAAATCGACAAGAAGAATGGGAATAGAATAAATCTTTAGATACTGCAATTTTAATGAAATATATTTAGAAATCTGCTATGGAGACTGCCTAATGTGAAGAACTATATACTTTTTATGATAATGTTTGTAAATGATAGTTTCCTTGAAACAAAAAGCAGTTATTAATACGCACGCATATCACACACGCACCCACACGCAGGTACGCACACTCAACACGCACGCACGCGCACGCATTCACACTATTACGCAGGAAACGATAAAAACTATGCACTATGAGACGCTAATAATAACACAGGACAACACATATTTTTTCCTATACTCTAATACGTGTACCGTATATACTTTTTTATACTGATTTTAAAAATATTTTCAAATTTTTATCACCACGTCTGAATTTTAAGAAATTTGTTTACTATTTTTTCGTAAAATTACTTCATTACTTTATTTGACTATATTTTTTATTTTACCGCATTAATACTAAATAATAACAGATATCTAATGTTGATGACTGACTTGTTTGATTAGATATGAACAAGTTTCAACATGTTTTCTAAAGCACATTCCTTAAGCCATTCTTTTTGCTTTTAAATCATTCACATTTAAAAAATTTGTAGATATGCAATTACGCATCTGAAAAAGAAAAGAAAGCACAGAAAAATTATTTAAATTAAATAAACCAGTTTAATATACAGTTTGGTGTGTTTTGTATTAACAATGTCTCATAACCCACAATGATCCAAACAGATTTTGTTTTGTTTGATGAAGATTCACTATTTCACCTACAATAGAGAAGGAATACTATTCTACGTATTATTGAAAATGATCCATCAGTGTAGTTCCATTTTATAATTGTCTCACAAAGACTGAACCTCATTGCATCATGATCTATTACACATCTTTAAATATGGCTTTAAAAGTCCACCTTTCAAAACTTAAAGAAGAAAGTAAACTATTACCAACATCGAAATTATAACCAACATATACGCTTTTAGCCCTTATTTTCACTATACGTTAAAGGTTACAATGGACGACAACATTGTCAAGCAGTTAAATTTAGTGGCCCAGTAGTCAGCAGTTCGCAAACTTTATTTTTAAACCGCCGGCATTTATTAACAATAACCATATTGGATTTTAATTTTAATTTTCAAAATGTATTAAGATGATATAAAATCACCATGTTGAAAATTCGACAACTACAATAATAAAAATAGAACTTTTAAAGTCTCCGATTGTCTATGAAAGCAAAAGAATAATGAATATTATGTTTATTCAAAGCACATATGCAATAAAGATAACTATAGACATGCTAGGACTTTAGTTAACTTATTATTTTAAAAATCAATTAAGTTGTTATATTATAGAACATCCTTTATGTACAAAATAAGTCAAAGTGTAACAATATTAAAACCCACATTTATAAATGAGATGTGTATAATTCACAGGAGACACTCTAGGGCAGCTGTTTCGATCTTTTTAGATCTCATCAGCTAGAGATAGTCTCCTGTGCAGTGCTGCCAATGTTGAAAATTAGATTTATCCACAAGGTGGTTCTAAATTATCCGTTTTTATCCTCTGACCTGAGTGGCATCTGTAAATGAGATTTTAAACTTTTAAACTTAAATGCACGGCCTCATGGATTTGAGAGACGAGCGTCTCTTGGACGGCCAGTCGCATTGGAAAAAATATGTTTTTAGACAGGTTCCGTATAGTGGCGCCATCTAACGAGTCATGTTGTAATTATTCTAATAAATAATTAAGTTTAAGAAATTTAATTATTCCGTCGTAACACTATTATATTACACAAACGAAAATCCACATGATTAGACTGTCAGTGAAACGTAACTGTTTCATTACTCTAAATTACTGAATCAAAACATAACATACTGAATATAAAATACGCCGCACGATGGACGTCGCTGTAATCTCAAATAAAATCACAATCTGATTACTCACTGCAAAGTTCATACGAAACACGATACTTACTGTAATGCTCCGACTTTTAAGATCTCTTAATATCAAATTATAATTCATAGGTCTGAGTTCTATGGTTTACGAATTGTAAAGAAAAACAAGAGGTAATAGACATAATAAAAATTATATGGACTCCATCTGCTTGCAATTCCCTAAGCTCAGTATTCGCAAACAGAAAGAAATACTGGCTTTATTGATTAAATTTAATTAACATTCATGTTTAATTACGTTAATATTAAGCTGGTTAAAATATTTTAAAGACTTTCACAAGTGAATGGTTCAATATTATCACAGTAGGGTTTAATTCAAATGTTCAGTTATTTATAAATAAAGTATTTACTTGTCTCCAATGACATGAAAATGAATAAAAAAGGTTTTGATGGTAATACCCTAATAAGAATTCTTATTAAAGAAAAATATAGACATAAATTTATAGAGCACTATCATTAGGGAAAATGGTACAAACTGTTCTTACATAAGACTTACTTTAATCAAACAAGTATCCTTTACTCCTGATACATTTGTAGAATTTTACAATTCTTTAAACTTCCAAAAAAGCACACTTGCACAATAATGCCCTTGTTTCACTTAACATTAAATGCAAAGCACTTCATAAATTGTTGATATGAAGCCGGAAGAAATTGGAAAGTATAATCGCTGATACCGCTTTTCCGCCCAAGATCAACGGACGAAAGTTCACAACAATTGTCACTTAATTGCAATTTCATTAGCAATCTCATTATGAATAACTAAAACCATATAAGATTAACCACCACTTCTATTGGTTATAAGAAAAAGATTACCAAAAAACACAAGTTTATATGTAGTGATATGATAATATTATTTCCTTAATGATTTTTGTTAATACAACATCCAAATGAACAGAGTTCTAAATTATTACCACACAACTAAACCGAAAAGTTTAGTTCTTTATTTTCAAAATTAACTAACCATTACATTCTCTCTTATAGATTTTAAATTATAAATCCTCAGAATAATTTTATTGGTTATTAAACCATTTCGTTACGCGTTTTAAGGTTAAACTTCTCAAATTTCGATAATTTACTAATTAAATCAACTTGAAGAATTAAAACTGCATTAACAACCACTAGTTGCGCTTAACAGTAAGTTCATGGGTTGTATTAGATTATTGATTTGGACTCATTTTAAATCTCACACGCACTTTGTTTATCAAATTTCTACAAAATTCTCTTTATCACTTGTCTAATCAATTTATTAGATCACGGTATGATACTGAATCCACGTTAACAAAAACTCCGTAATATATTTAAACTAATTCGTTTAACTAAAAAAACGTACTGTAATCAATTGCCTTCGGCAAAACTGACACCTGTATTTCACAAAAAATTTTTATACATGAAAACGGTAATAATTAGAGCACGAACTAACATAAAGTTCACCGGGAGCTTCTCCGAGATGATGCCCCAGGTCGACGCGGGAAACCGCTCTCTGTTCGGCCCGTTACTTATACCCTTTGTTGATTCTATTAAACTCTATACTCGACTGACTGTAGCTAACTATCTCCTTGAGGGTACGGTTTTTTTGTGGCGTAATATTTTTTTAGAAAGGGGGAATTTAAATCAACCTATCCGAACGAAATTAACATTTTTTAAACCAATCAGGAAAATAACCGCGTAAAATTCTTCTAGAATGTTTCGTTTAAATTCGCGGGACATTACCGCCTAAAATCTGCGTTAGCAGGTGGCCACATGATGCGTTTTATGCGTCTGCACTTAGAAAAATATATTCATCCAAGTTAAAATGACACGTACAAGATCTATAAATTTGGGGTTTAATGCGTTTTCAGATAATTTATTCCCTTGTTAAAAAACCGATCTTATTTTTCTACCTTTATAATCTTAATTTTTGTCTGTATTTTCGTTACGAAAACCGATTTTTAACCGTAAGAAGCCTTTGCAGTGAACTTTGATATTTACAAAGGCGTCAGTATGTTTATTCTAGACGCAATGTTATCTGTCATTTTATTCTAGAAGGAATTTCATCCTACATGAAAACATTTTAGGGTGACCCTTGGCATTAAAAGAACGCCATCTAATTCGAAATATCGTCTGCATTTTTAATCCAACTGAAATATGATGAACTACGCAAGACCGAGGATTTATGCATATAAAATTGCATTTCTATAAAATTGGGAATTTGAGCACGTTACACCATTTGGCTTTGTTTAATTTTATTTTTATAATTTGAAATTAATGATATAGATACATTCTAGCTATATTTTCCAAACTTCGTCTAGTTTTAGTAGGAAAAAAGCCTGTTTTCAAGGTCTCAATTTTTTTATAAAAAAATAATTCTTTTGACTGGTGGACTGACCAGGTTTGAAATATTCTAACCTTTCTTTTCATGTTTCATTAAATTTAAATACTGATTTTTGTTACATTTTATTTGTCAGAACAATTAAGCAACTTTTAAAACAAATATTTTGAATTGTTATTTGATCTTAAAAGATATACGTTCTAGGGAGACCTTTGTTTGTGCTATTTTGTGGAATTTCCTTTCCGCTTTTTAGTTTTTAAAACTAGATAAATAAAATGAGACAATATAAAAGCACGCATTTTATGAGAAGTTATAATTCCGTAGCTACTTTAAGAATTCGCAGCCGGGCAATTATGTAATATTTCTAAAGAGAGATCGATAATACGCAACTTGAATATTCCGTATTGTGGCTTCCCCTTCGAAGCAGTAATAATGCCTGGAACTACAAACGCGGACTGACGTATATAGACGTATCAGAGTTTTTTGTTGGTATTTAGTTATAATTATTGTAAATTTATGTGAGGAAGTTGTCATATGTCAGAATGCAACCATTCCATGTTGTAGTATAGTTGGAATTTGTTTAACTAAGGCGTAATAACTTTTAATTAGTTTTGTGACGGTTGGCAGTTTTTGTTAATTTATTTAATTAGAAATTAATTTAGATATTAATAGAAATTTAGACCATAAGTGTATTAGATCGTTTTACTCGTCTTTTTACCAGCTCTTTCAATGTAAATAGATTTAAGTAATTCGCTAATTATGATCACATGACGTTTGATTTATGTGACGTCATAAACATTTGAGTTGATGAAAACTTTTAGTTTTTCGATTGTTTTTAACAAAACGTATAAAAGGACCTGCAAAAGAAAACAACTTTAGTCAGTTAAAATTAGAATACAAGAGCTAAGTCTTCCTGACTAAAGAATTATCAAAAAGTTGGGTTATGGACCCTTATATTGTATGTAAACAAAGTGTCGTCAATTATTAGAAGAAATATACGTACCTATATGTGCTTCTCTGAACTTTAGAAGAATCAGTATCACTTTCATTATGCAACTGTATGGAAATATGGTGGAATTTATTTTATTTATATTCAAGAAAATTTAATTTTCTTTCATTAATAATTTCGATCGACAAAGTGTCAATGAAGCAACACCTGATTTTATCAAGTTTGTGTTGTATGTACTAAGGCAAAACAAAGTTTTTTTGCAGTTCTGAGATTGCAGGTTAGCTGTATGTAGGAAATAAACGCAGGGTCGTGAGTAAATGTTTTATTGAAGGCTAATCTGGATGCCTTACATAGGGTTGTTTCAAATTGTCTAAAAGAGTTAATATAAATCAAATAATATTACAACAATGTATGTGCTACACTAACAATCAAAATCTTGCAAAATTTTTATGAACTATTTGTTTCACATGACAAAGAATATATTTATAAGAGAAGAATATCATTTACTTACCTAAAAGAGTGACCAAGATCCAAATAATTCAACAATTTTAATTATTGGTGTAATTATTATAAATAAACCTTCAGGTTCACAAATGTTACACAATTCGAATGACAGGGCAACTAGACTTGTTCTGAACTTTCTTTTTTTCTCACATAGCCTGTGTTGATCAATAACTCAAATAAAAATTTACATTCTTAGGATTGGTTTTGCCACATCTTGTCCCCAAAGCTTATGAGAATGGTTTTACATGACATGAGCTGGTTTATGGTAAGTTTTTAAATGCGAAACGTGAAACATTCCTCTTTCACAATCCTCATTTTCGAGATCAGACAACAAATAAGTATGATCATGAATTTTCTTTTTTATTTTATATGGTCCCTCAAATAACAAAAGAAACTTTTTAATTTCTGCTTTTAATAAACATGAACTGTTGTTGGCTTTAAGTAGGACAACAGCACCTGGCTCAAAAGTGACAATCCGAGATCCAGGATGGTAGAACGCCCTCCTGGCCGCTTTGCTGGAGAGAATGGCTTCAGCCAGGATAAGTTTCGTATCAAGTGCTAGAGGTTCAGAAGTTACTTCATGCTGCAAACTTTTTGGTAAAAGTCTCACTTTTTCCTGTCCAAGTTGCAGTTCACTAGGAGCATATCCCGTTGATTCATGGGTTACTTCATTTAAAAACTCTGCAAATCGGGGTACTTCATATGCCCATCGTGAGTGGCCGGAGAATCCTCTTGGAGGGATTCGCCTGAGGATGCCTTACAGATGTATAAACAAGCTTGATATCTGCTTCACTCATGACCTTTTTCCACGCTTTACTGGTGAAATGTATTCCTTGGTCCTGGATCCTTCGAGGCTTGCCATGCAACGGAAAATACTCCTTAAAAAGGTGATTTATCATAGCTCTGGCATTTGCTTTCTTTAATGGATACAGAATAACATATTTGGTAAATAGGTTTATAACCACAAAGATGTAGCAGACTCCACCTCTGCTACGGACAAGAGGACCATAAATATCCATGGCTATAATATCTTCTTTGTCCTGTGGAATTATTCTTCCTTTTGGGGGAGATGGCATCAAAGAAACTTTCACTTTCTGGCAGATGTCACATTCCTTAAGGCATTGCTTGATTTTTCTATGCATATTGGAACACCATACATCATGCTTCATAGCTTGCCATGTTTTCCAAACACCAAAATGTCCCAGTGCCTGATGGTATTCTTGAATAAACCTTGCAACTAGATTGGCAGGCACACATAACAGGAACCTGTCACTTTCATTACAACTTTTGTATAATATCTCATTGTGGAGAATAAACCGTTGCGTCACTTTGTTACACGAAACTAGGGCTGCTTTTATAGATTGTAGCTTTTCATTATCGGATTGAAGATTTTTTATGTTTCGCGAGAACAGAAATTGGAAAACATTTATCAGTGGGTGTAGGCAACCTGCAGCATGCAAAACGAGAGAGTGCATCAGCTTGAATATTCTCCGGTCCAGGGATATGAACTACATCAAAAGAGAATTCTTGTAGGGCCAAAGCCCATCTGGTCACTCTAGGTGACAAAAGTCTACACGAATGAATGTAGGTTATAGGCTGACAATCGGTATGCAGGGTGAAATGACAGCCTAAAAGGTAAATTCTCCATTTTAGAATTAACCACAAAGACGCCAATATTTCAAGTTCATACGAACTGTACCTTCTTTCCCTATCAAGCAAAAGTCGTGACGCACAAGCAACTACTCTTCGCTGTCCCGCAACGACTTGAAATAAGATTCCAGCTATTCCCACATCGCTGGTATCCGACTGAACGTGCCAAGGTTCTTTTGGATCAGGATGATATAAAAAAGTCTCCTTGGATAACTCAGTCTTTAATTTTGTGAAGGCATTTTCCTGGGCCTTTTCCCATTTCCATGCAGCATTTTTTCTTAAAAGAGTGGTTAAGGGTTCAGACAGCCCAGCAAACTGAGGTGTAAACACTCGATCATATTGGCAAAAACCCAAAAACTTCTGCAATTCTTTAATATTGACGGGTCTTTGATAGTCGGAAATAGCCTGAATCCTACTTTTGTCAGGTCTTACACCTTCAGAAGTAAGAATATAACCCAAATAGGGCATCTCACTTCTGAAGAAATGGCACTTACCTATCTTGAGTGTTAGTCCGGCCTCTGACAAACGTTGAAAAACCCGGGCTAAATGCTCCAAATGCTCTTCTACACTACCAACTACATTCTTAGGATTGGTTTTGCCACAGTACAATACCGCTCTATTGTTCAGCGGGAATTTGAAGGTAGTCTCGTGCAGGATTTTTAATTCAAAAGCAAGTTAAAACAGTCGAATAATTTCTGATCAAAATTTGAACAAACAATTTTGTTAAATTTTTAAAAAAGAATTTAATTAAAGATTAGAGCTCTTTAATAATATTTAGTTTTATTTAAAATTTAGTTATAGAGGTTTGATGAAATGAACATTTTTATAACACCTTCGTCTTGCTATCAACAAAACAGTATTTCATGTCAGCAAACTTAGTTAAATTTGATTGAATTTTTAATTTGCGATCAATTTTGTTTAATTTTTCTCCATATGTCTAATAAAGAAAATTTGTGTTAATACTTCATAATGATTTGTTTATTTATTATGCGTTATACAATAATTCGACCATTCATTAGCACAAATTATAAAAATATTTCTCGTACAGCTGCAGAACTCCAAGTGTGTTTTGATGTAAGTTTACTTTGTAACTTTGTATGTTTACTTTGTTTACTTTTCGTACCGGGTATCAAATCTGAGGGACATATTTACCTACATGATATATTTCTTGCAGGCATATTATCTTTCTGTAGAGTTGACAACTAGACCTGCTGATTGCAATTTGCATGAATGCAATGCCGTTAACAGACAATAATTACTTTCCGAATATTCGGCGACTACTTGAGTTGGTTATAAGTATATTTGAGAAGATTGCTTAATCTAAAATTATTAAAATATAGTCTTTGTTAAAACTCCCAGTTTTATAACTTGAAATTAACGGTAATATACTTGGAATTATAAATCAATCACGACTGAAAATATAATTACATAAGTATGAAAGTAATTTCCACAGAATTATTAACTTTATTTTATTATTTAAAATAAGCTGTAAACATTTATCAATTTACCTTTAACGTGTTAAATATAACTATGAAGAATGTATACCATAATATACAAGTAAAGTTTTAAGTAAACAAATTATTGAAAATAATGTTTTCTATAGGAACACTTGTGATTTGTTAAATACGTATTTTAACTATGGCTCTTATCTGATGGGGTTGAGTAAAAGTCAATAATAATAATTATTAAATATTAGATTAAATATTATCCATTCGTATATTTTTTCTAAATTATAAACTTTCACCTCATATACGAAACTTTATTTCTGCATATTGTTCTGCTGTCGGAAAATAATCTACAAACTTATTTATGACTAATTACGTAATTTTGTCTGATCCCAGAGTTACAGTGTCATCATGGGCATGCAGCTCCAGTACTTAAATCTTTTTAGGGAAACTAGATGAAATATAGCAACAATTTTTAACATTCTTGAGATTTATTTATGAAGTTTTTTAACAAGAATGTGAGCTCGCTTGCTTTTAGAAATAAACGCAAACTCATCTTGCCCTAAATAGTTAAATTTTTTTTCCCAATTATTCTACTAATTAATAAACAACGTATGCATGTAGCCTTTACGTATTTTTCGTTAACGATGGATTATTTTCTCGGTTATGGTGGAAGCATGTTCTAGTGATGAAATTATTTTGTTGCTCTTGAAATTAATAATTACAGATTAAGCAGTCTAGTAGCACTAAAAAATAGGTACCTATACTTTTACAGAGTAAATTATATGAAGAAGCTATGGATTTAGAGAAAATTTTGAAAATGATAATTTTGAATACCAATCTTATTTTACTTAATAGTTACTTCTTATTCGGTAAACACTTTAATATTTAAAGAGCTAATCTTCTTGCATGAAACCTAATATTCAATTTAAATCAGTTAATGCTTTATTTTTTATTTAAATCAATTGTGCTTACCTGTAATTACACAATCCCTATTGCATAAGACGCTACGTATGGAAATAAATAATTAATAAAGGATTAATAATAATGTATGTATCAGTAGAACAAATTAGAAATTAAAGACTTATAAATACTTCATTAAAAGGTTTATTTAAATAGAAAAAATTACATTAAATATTAACAAGCATTACAGGCATACAGGTTTAAAGCCATAACTTCGTTAATTATTAACGCGAATCATAATTAAGTTATGATTGATTATACTTTTATCATCAATTATCTCGTTTTCAGATTATTATAAAAAATTAAAACTTAGTTAAAAAGATAGTTGGAAGTATAATTAATGAAATAATTATTATCAGTTAGGAACTAGGAAGACTTCATTGTATGTCATTTAGGGTGCCGCAACAAAATTTCTACAGCTAAAAATTATCTACGCTAATAGTAATGTTTTGAAGAGGTTAATGCTTGAATTTACTTAATAATTATACAAACTGCATCCACTCTCTTGAAAAAATAAAAAATTACTACCTTAGCAGAAATTGCAACTATAATTTCGCAACTTCTTACATCGGTCTCGTAATTGTATTGTTGTCTGCATCTTCTAATAAAAATATGAGAGAGGTTTTCATCTAAATTTGCTATTGGTAGCAAGGACGTCATGCGTAATGAGTGTTTGGGTGGACAGCTTTAGAATATGATTATGTGGTATGCCCTAGAAGAAAGTGCACATACACATTTGCACGCGGCAACACACAAGCAATAGTGCAAACGGATAATACCTGTTAGAAATTTTTATTAAATTCATTAATAAATGTGGGTTTAAATTTATTTTGATATCAGTTCCGATACTCATACAGAAAAGTAATTAAATAACCAAAATATAAATAATAACCAAGTCAACAAGTCCAAAAGTGGAAATAATTGCAACGTCCGAAGGTTTAGTTTTTTAAAACGGGTTCAGAGTTCAACAATAGCTGTTCAGATTCCAGCACCTTTGATGTATGACAGTGCTTGTGTTTTGGTTATTGTGATTACACAAGGGTAAATGGATTATTGACAAAAATAATTCGGTCTAGATTTAGACAATAGCAAATATGTATTTAATATGGGATCCCTAAAATAAATCCCCCTATTTAACTTCAGTTAAACATAATATAAACCAAAATATTTAATTCTTGGGAAATATTATAAATTTTACTAAAGTTTATTCTTGGATCCTAAAAAATAAAAGGTCCATTAAAGTAGTATAAAGTTGAACATTACTAAGTTAGATGTTCGAAATGCTACCCTTGAACGAAGTAAAAGAGGTTTCAAAATGTATTAAAAAAATTATTTTTGATGAATTTATTGGTCAGTGTTCTCACTCCAAAGTGCTTTAGTTCTTCTGTTCCATATAATTCCCAAAGAACGAGATCAAGGAGAGCAAGGTCAGAAGATCGGAGTCAATTCCAGAGGTTACCATTAACATCCACGAACTTATCTGTTGCGTAATACTTTATGAAGGTATTGTCTAATAAGAATTGCAGAATGTGGCCACGCATCATTTTGTTGGTACCAACTATTGGTAATTTTGTTTTTCAGTAATTTTATCCAAAAATCATTGTACATTAGAAATGCGTAGAGTATAGAAGTTACAAGAAACCAAAGATCATTTTTAGGAAAAGTAAATTGTCATATAAAATAAACTCCCCAAGAAAATATAAAATTGGTAGCCGAGCATTTAGTCCAAAGTTAACCAAAAATAAATAAAAACCGATATTCAATACCTCAACCGGCCCTTATATGCCTGATATTTAAAAAACCTGATAAAACTTGAATAGTAGTTTACGTAACAAGTCCAGAAAGAGGATCTTTTCAGGACGTGTTCAAATCCTGATTCCTCGGGTGCTTGATTCCCTGGTGAAAATGCAGCCCCCAGCTAGAATATAATCAAAATAATAAAACTAATTTTTGAATTTTCTGTTGATCAATATTTCAGATTTTAGCCATAACTAGTTCTTGGCCAAAATTTGAAAATCGGTGTCAGTGCCCGTGTTTCTCTAGCATATTTATTTTTAATAATGCTCTTTTAATGTTGCACTTGCACTTGCTGCATCTATATCTTCATTTACAACAGCACATTTAATTAATTACAAACAAATCTTACAACAAATAAAAAACAATTGATAATAATTTTCTTCTCCGGACTAGTCTGGTAAAAAAGTACTGTCCGATCTGAGAACTGTAGAGTAATCCATGATTTTTAGGGCGGGTTGCTAGCAATTCCTTTACAGGACTAATCTTAAAAATAACTACTTGACATCTTCCCCAAAGGTGGCATGTCGACCATTTGTCATTTACAGTGGCTACGTTTCCCGACAATTGAAGCAGCCTGTGGTTATGGTGAAAACATTACTTCAATCTTCTGTCGTATTGTAGAATGCAAGTTGAAAAGCAGGACTTGATAATAAAGCTTTTTCTTAATAATTCTAAATGCACATAACATTTTTTATGGTTATATGTATATTAATAGTTTTTTAATAAAAACCAAAGTGAAAAATAAGGACCGATTTTTTTAAACACACAAAATTACCGATGATTGGAAATGGGGGGCAAAAACGCGTTCGCGTAATATTTTTTATTTCATACTGTCCGGTAAAAGGGTATTTACCGGACTCATTTGAGTCCGGTAAATGAATTATTACGTTACAAGGCCGGTAAAAAATTTTACCGGACTGAAAATCCAATTTGAGTCCGGTAAAAAATTTTACCGGACTGAAAATCTAATTTGAGTCCGGTAAAAAATTTTACCGGACTGAAAATTTTAAATGCATTTTTTTAAAAAATGAACAATGTGAGGCAGTATGAAATAAAACGCCTTACGTCATACTTCCGGTAAACCATTACAGTAGCTCGTTTCAACATTCGAGACTCGGCTCCTTCGTCGCCTCGTCCCGAAACGTTTTCAACTCGCTACTGTAAACTTGGGTTTACCGGACTTATAACGTAATATACTATTATTTATCAGTGTTTGATGCAAATGGTACCAGTTGCCTTGGTAATCTATGTAATACGTACTGTTTTTTTGCTAACAAAATCCAAATCACATCGCGAAACTCAAAACTGGCGGGGTTATTTTTGTTGCACTTATTGTAAATCACTCTCATGCAATATCAAAAAAGTTTGTATTTGGGTTGTATAAAACAGTAACTGTACCTTTTTCTTTCAGTTTACTGTATTTACTTCAAAATCACTTAGAAGGCTGCACGTGTATTTCTTATATCTATAAAACATATCCCAATAAAAGATTTTCCGATATTCAATGAAACAAATTTTCATCGAAGCGTCAATATTATTTAACGCTGCAGTGAGCTAACATGCCGCAGTTTAATCTGTTATTCTTTTCCCAGAAGTTTGAATAAGAAAATTGAACTTCTGAAAAAACGAATATTTCTTCCAGAAAACGAATCGTAAAAATTAACTGTGTGAACCGCAATCTTTGCATCTCATTATAAAACGCTTTTATATTTTATCGGGGAGCCACCACCTAACAAACAAAAAAAGAAAAGAAAAACGGGTTAAAGTAATCCTTTGATTTGCACAACCGCGTTTGTTTGCTTTGAGTTAGCCAGGCTTAAAAGAAACGGGGTTTGTCGACGTAATGGCCAGCGTAGGAACAAACAAAGAAAAATGATCCCCTTTTTGTTCTAATGCAGAAACGATCTTAAGATTTCGCCTGCTGCTATTGACGGTTTTTTGTGTTGCGCTCCAACTTCACACCGATGATGCACTAAATAATAGAAAAGAAATTGATGCTTAGATTTCAAGTTGCTCTCTTTTCTACTCTTTTTATAGGAGAGGGACTAGACTTTTTATCTAAAGAGAATACTTTCGCGTATGAAATGCATGATGGATGGTTCTGAGTTAAAGCTTTCCCAGCCGACAGTCTTTTTCCTTTCTTCCGGGTTTACGCAAGGTCAAGAACGCTAGACTTTTAACTCTTTAAATCAGTGCAGTGTAGGTTGTAAACGTAACATTCTATAAATGTAGAACAAATTTCGCTCTCACAGAATTACTATTACATTTCGTAATCGAATTCTTATGCATTTAGATATTATTAATAAGAAAGGCCTAAATTTGGTAAAATTGAAAATACAACTTTAATTTTTATTAGTACAAATTTTTACAAAATTCCAACCCATATTTGAATAGTTTAAAGGTTCAGCAGATATATATTTTAATAATTCTACACATAACTAAAGAAATACATAGATGGCTAAACTTGTTCTTACTTTCTTACTCTTCATACTAAATAGTGCTACATATTTTGTACTATTGATTATTTTAAATAGTGTACGTACTTTCTTCAATAACTTATTAACAAAAAACCAAGTAAATTAACAAAGAAAGTTAGTAAATGTGTAAAATAAAAAGATTATAATGTATGTAGATAAAACTTCCTTTTTGAAATATAGTCAAATACTATTTGTCGTTAAACTGCATCAATAAGGCCGGTTCTTCGAATCTTGACCAAGAAAATTCACCAATTCAGTTACAAGTCCAGGGAAATTCACAAAGCCAGAAACAAGAAACATCAGTACAAGGAAATTAACCAAGTGAGGGACAAGAACCGTCAGTACAGTCCACACACTGATCTCAAAACTCCAGTACCAGTTAAACAGAAGGCTGAGCCCTACACTGTTGATTAAACGGATATGCTACATGCGACTGCAATGTATTTTTAAATGTTGAGTGCAGGGTTGCAGCCGCATCTAGCATTTCTGTTTAATCAACAGTGCAGTTGTGGGACCAATCTTCTGTTTAGCTGGTACTGGAGTTGTTGAGATTAATATGTGGGTTGGTCAAAAGATTCTTCTTCCTCACTTAATGAATTTCCTTGTGGTGCTGGTTCTTGTTTTTGGCTTTGTGATATTTCCTGGTCTTGTTCCTGAATTGATGAATTTTCTTGGTCAAGGTTCGAAGAAGCGACCTTATTCGCTAGTCTATTCTAAATTTGCTAAAACCTTAAAATGGAGTTGGTAATTTAGGCCCTCGCCAGCTTGCCCGTCGTGAATGGTTCTACGTTTTTCTTTTTTTTCTAAACAGCCTCAACCACTGCTTAAAACTAAAACAAGATTTCTCAACCACTTAAAGTTAGGTTAGAAACGTCCCCGAGGGTCGGTCAGCCGGGTGTATGCCAGGGGCCCCGGGAGTTAGTGAGGCCCCGCACCGAGTTACCTTATTTTAATCAACAACCCAATATATATCTTATGCATTAATAAAATTGACTGAGAGACCGACATTTAATGCAAGTTGTTATACATAAAGCTATAGCTTACTTTTGAAATGAAGCGCACCAAATTTTCAAACGGCTCATCGTTTGAACGTTTTTATAAACTGGTAAACGTGAGAGGAAGATGGGGGCGCGTTGCACCGCCATCAGTCATCCAAGAAAATTTTGTTGTATCAAAAATTAGAAAAAAAAGATTTTATGTATTTACTTTATTACTTACAAATATGGAGTGGGGCCCCCCCTCCATATTTGTGCCCGGGGCCTCAAAACCCAAAGTACGGCGCTGAGTAAGGTAAAGAAAAATTAAAAAGGACTAAAGCAAAAAAGTCAAAAATTTCTCTTTCTGAAAAGCCTGGGTCTGTGCACTGCACAACTGAAACAAAGCAAATAAAGTTAGGATGCAAACCCGTTTACATTGATCACACTGACTTACATTTATTGATCTTTTTCTACTAATTAAAGAAACTGTACAAATTTTTCTTAACTACTTTTAACTATTGAAACCTAGAGAAAACCTAGCAAACTACGTTTAAAAAACACCTTTAAACTTTTAAATTCAATAGTTTTTATTTAAGATAAAAAACACCTTTACTCTAAAAAGTTAATTATAATAAAAATACATACCTAATATGTAAAGTTTTTTTGGTTATAAGAAAACTATTGAAATTTAAAAATAAGTTTGATAATCTAGTGTTTAGGAATTTATTTTGTTTTGTTTTAAATTTGTTATCTAAATCTCACCCTAAAGCTGCATGTGAAAGGGTGTTTCGTAAAGTTAATGCAATTAAAACAAAAACAAATTAATAACAAAGACTATTAATGGCTGCCCTCTTGAAAGAAAATGCGTAAAAAAGCGAAAATTGCATCTCGTGTTAATCCACTGTATATTCGTCAGTGAGATTAACATTAATAGCGACAGGTGGCTGTGGTGCCATCTATATTTATCGAACACTTATGGGATCCCCTTTTTAAATTTAAAAATTTCAAGACCAAAGATATTTGTAGCAAGCTTGGAATCTGCAACTTTTAAACACCTTACAGTATACGACAAATATAGATGGCACCACAGCCACTTTTCGCTATCAATATTAATTCCACGAAAGAATATATATATATAGTGGATTGACACGAGATGCATACATTCATATATGCACTAGGTAAAGATCAAAGTTAATTGTCTAAGGTTAATTGTGTTTGAAATATTGTAATGTTTCTTTGAAATCTCATTGGGACGCGCCAATACACACACACACACACACACACATATATATATATATATATATATATATATATATATATATATATATATATATATATATATATATATATATATATATATATTGCGTTGTACAACATCAAAATATCTTCGATATGCGGTAGTAGATGACGCAGTTTCTAGAGGTAGATTTGCAATGTTATATTTTGATGGTGATTGCAATCTTGACAGGTTAAATTTAATATTCGTATTTATGATAATTTTAAGTCAGTAGAATATTTAGATTTTATAATTTTTGAAATATCAGTAAAATGGAATTGTCATTCATAATTTTTTTCAATAATATGTTTATTGTACAGGTGAGTAGACATGTTAAAATAGAGCTACCACATAAGATCTTTTAAAAGCTTGCAGCGAGAGTGCAGATCAATCTTTGGCGCGTCTAAATACTCAAGAATTTGACATCTTATGTATTTTTGTTATACATTTAAAAGGTTAAAGACCAAGATTATATATAGTTAATTATAATAGCATAAGACCGGTTCTTGGAACCTTGACAACCTCAGTATCTTTACTAATATAATTATTTATAAAGTGGGTATGAACCTTGAAATTAAAAAAAGCTGATTTTATCAGGTTCCTTCTTCGCTTAAACTTACAATTTGCACCGTGCAGTAGCGCCAGCTGTAAGGACCACTTAGATCAGTACGATTAAATCAGTCGCAGTGGCGCCTCTGTTGGTCAATTTCGAAAGTAAATAGGATAGAAACTCCGAACAAGCTCGTTATATTATATATATATTATATTCCCAGAACATAAACAAGATAAAATGAGAATAAACACTCATAAAAAAGTAGGACTGTAGAAAATAACTTAAAATATATCGGGAATAAGGAGAATTTTAAAAATTTCTAAATATTCTCAAAATGCTGGAAATTCTCGAACCTTCTTAATTTTCTTCAGAAACTTCTCTTTTTAAATTTATATTTCAGTTAATTTTCTTGTTGAAAGGTAATGTAGAAATAAAATATTGGAAAACATTAAGCTCATTGTATTCAACTTGAGTTCCACCTGCTTCTTTCAGGAACATCTGACAGCGGCAACACGTGTACATTACATGCGCTTTAAAATCGTGGATGTATGATTTTAAACGCACATTTCCAATTTTGAATTGTTTAATTTATGTTGGTTATGCTCATTTGTGCTGAATTATCCTGAAAATGTATATACGTACGAGGTTTAAACTTGTGTAGCATCGGTTTTCAACGCACATTTTTTATTTCGGATTGTCTCGTTTATACCATTAGGCTCAAATGTGCTCCATTATTCAGAAAATTGTCGACGATTGTTTATGAGAACGATTAGGCTATCCTATAAACTTGTTTTAAATCTAATAAGAGATCCGGAACAGTACGGTAAACAGAAAAAAGTGTCAGCACACCGAGAAGTGGATTATTAATTTAGCAACCAACAGCTTAAGAAGTTATAAATCCCTTGCGTCAGAATATAACCTGAACGTTTCGGCATGGACTATTGGTAAAACTTTGAATAAAAGTGTTCACATCAGTGGGCAGAAGTTGCAACCGCCCAGTTACTTTTAATGCGTCATAAGACCGCTCTATTAGAAAATATAGAAAATATTAATCGAAATTGGGAAAGTGTACTGCAAGTCATTTTCTCAGATGAGAGGAAAATTACTATAGATGGTCCCGATGACTGGCTTTTACATCTAACAAAATGAACAGTGAGTATACAACGGTGTTGGAGAACCAGTTGCTCCTTTTTTTCAATCAAAATGAAAACTCTCTTCAAAGCTGGCTAAATTAATCAAATTAGCTCTTTTATACCAGTAACTACAAATGAATCTAATAAAACAATGCTTGTGCTATTTTTTAATATTATACGAGCATTTTTGATAAAAATAATCCTAACTGTACTTTACGCCATATTTTTAATTCGGAAAATCTGTAAATGCTTTCAGCTGCCTCAATTTGTCATTTTTGAGATTATTGTATTTCCATTGCACATACTATTTTGATTAAATATTACTTACCGTTTGATTCTTATTTTAAAATATTTATTGTGAATATTATAGAAATACAGTAACTACATGGAACAAATGATAGAGGGCAGGCGTGCCGAGTAGAAAAAAAATAAAAAGGCCAAAAGTAATGTTTCGTGTTATTTTTTTAAATTTTTAGTTCAGTTGCGTGCGATACGTATCATTCTTATTCAATAGGACCAGAATTGAGTAGGATGCATAAGAACAAAATTCCGCTAGGTGCTTTAAGAGTCCACAATTTGAAAATAAGTGAGTAAGTTCCCTAATTATCATCTCTATCATCGACTATCGCACTGTAAAGCAAACATACTGACAGAACTGTCAAAATGTTTTGATTCACGTTAACAGTAATCAATGAAAATATCCGAAGCAAGATCTAAATCTGCATTAAATAATGTTCATAAGATAAAATCATTTTCTTAAATAATGAGCGTACACCTTATTTTTTATTCTACGCAGATATAGCATGTTAACTTCGCAGATTTCTCTTCTAGATATTACAAAATTAATGTAACCGTATTCGATATAGTTTTTTTCAGTAGAAATATGTAACACATTTAAAATTCTTTTATTTTTAAGACCGTTGCTTTCTCGTAAATTGCACGAAAGAACTACTTAAAAGTCTTTTAAACGACTTTCAAGTTCGCATGTTGGTCGTTTCTGTAACTGACGTTCGATTGATTAAGTGCTAATTTGTGTTTTTAAGATTAATTGTAGATTTCTTTTAAGTAATTAAAGGGTTGCAACTTTTTTGTGCTATAGGTATTTTTAACAGTACCCAACTGAAACATCTAAAATTAGACATAAAAACACTGAATATCTGTAAATTAACGTCAAGATGGGAGTGAAAGAGAGTTCATTGATACAGTTTGCATTCAAATTCATCTCGCTTCACTCTTTTAAGTAGTACTTTATATTTCATCCGGTTCTGTTGCCAGAAGGAGAATTACTCATTAGCACGACAGTAAAAAGTTTATTTAAGCGAAATTTGTCGACTTGTTTATCGGACTTTCAGTTTCATTTGTATCGTGCTGCTTGTAAGATATTGAAAACCCGTCAAAATAGATCTGAACGTGAAATGCACTTTCAATTTTGTTACTTTTTTTTTCTTATAATATTCTTGAGCATATAGTTTGGAAGGTCTTGTGTCGTATTTTAATTAAGTTTAGAACGGATTTATTCAGAGTTTTAACAAAAGATTTTAGGTTTTATTACTGCGTATTTCCCTTTTATTTTTCCCCCAGAAGCGAAAGACAAAAATTAATTGTATAAATTTGCTTGACAAAGGAGAACTTGAGAAATTTCCCGAATATTTTCCATTGTTTTCGTGTTTTCAATCGCAGATGTCAAAAAAGAAGGTTAAGCGAGTTCTGGCGTTTTTCTCTTTTCTGGCTGAAAGAGAATAAAGCCGCTTCCTTCTTCTCGTCGCCTACGTGCTTACGGTGGTGCATCAACTGATGTGGCTAGTCCTTGTAAGATTTGTGTGAGAAGAGGTACATTTTCCTTAAAATGTTGTTCCTTCGTGTCGCTGGCATTCAGGGGCAGTCAAGCAAAGGCAGTTCTAAGGCCATGAAAGAGACGCACCATTTCACAACCCTAAAGTGCGTCACGTGACTGCTACACAGGTCACCTCGATAATAGAGGGTTTGATGTAGCTTGCAGAATATAAATAATCCGCAAAGTGTTGTGCTGAAAGTGCTGGATCAGATATTTTTGAACCGGTGAAATTTAAAGGAAAAATATGGTCTAAGAATCTTATGTAACTGTACGTGATTATGTTTTGCGTGCGTAACTATGCAAATTCATATAATTGACAAACTGAATTGATGAATTAAAATGAGTAGTAAAAAAGATTATATTAGTAATCTCTTATGTACTAATACATACATGTACACATGCAATTATAAAATTAGTCATGAGAAACAACAGTTAAGCTAAAATTTTTGGTGGAAAATTGTTTTTTCATTATTATAAACGTAAACTTTCTGGACATTGGCTTTAAATATGCCACTGTACAGGGCTCTCCGTATATATTTTGGACAACCCCTCTAGCCTTTAAACTTTTTAAAACTTTTTTAATTACGAATATTGCAGGATCGGAATCGCAATTAAGGACTAAGTAATATTTTTAAAAAATCATTTTTAAAATCTGCCCAAGTATGATAAAATTACTATTTCTTTTTATTATTATGTTCATAAGTTTAAGAAGTACTTACTCATATCTAGAAAATAGTTGAAAAAATTTAATAAGTGACTTTCGTAGCTCAGTTAGTTGAAGCGGGGTGATAATAACACAAAATCGCTGCCGTCTCAGGTATGATTCAAGCTGACAGGTAACTTTTTTGCGGAACATTTTTCAGAGAATTTTTCCTTTCGAAAACGTTTATTTTCTGCACAATTGAAAAGTTGTAATTCTAATCCGCAATAGTACACATAACAAAAAAAAACAGAAAACCATTTAAAATGTTCATTTATCAGTAGGCATCTTTATCGCGCCAAACATTGGTACGGAACCTACAGTTCTACTTTATATCTGAGAAAAAGGCATGTTTTAATTTTTTTTTCATATATAATATCACAAGTGGTCTAATCTTTTCTGACAAAATTTGTCATTTCAGATATGAGTAGCTTTCGCAACGAAAACTACACGAGTCGACGCAGGAGACGAGTGTAATTTTCCAAAAGCAAAAGCTACGAATGTCTTAAACGATAAATTTTGCAAGAAAAAATTAGACCACGAGTTGAATTCGGCTTGACAATCCATCGAGCAAATTTTTATTTAGCGTGTGTAGTTAATATTAATTTAATTAAACTTGACATTTCATTTTGACGTAAATTTTTTCACTAAGAAAAAACCTCTAGTGGTTTTTTCACTATAAAACTAATTTCATTGGTCTCAATTTGAAAAATTCTGTAATTTGATTGGTGGATAAAAAATTACCAGCTCGATCGAGGATCGAATCTGCTACCCTTGGATTATAAAAATAACAATAGTTTTACTCAACAGGTTGTTCAACAGTAACAATTTGTAATGATAGAAGACACTGTTAGATAGTTTTGCCAATCTGCAGCAGAGTTAATTGATTAAGGTAGTTTGACCCATCTATTTCATGACGGGTGTATATTAATAATCTTTTAATAAATTTACTACAACAATAGGTTTATTTTGACTTTTATTATAATGTCTGTACATTGTTAGTTATTTTGGAAAGAACAGGATGAACTCACAGAGACTGTTCTTCAAAAGACACATGTAAATAAATTAGTATTTTAAAGGATATATTTATTAAAATTACAACCAGTCATGAGATATGTAGCACAGCAAGAGTAAATATAACTAAGTAGCTGATTCTGTAATTGTTCAAAAATGTATCAATCCTTAAACTAAATTATTACAGTTTCCATGATGATAAAAAAAGAATTTTCCAATAATGGGGGTTACTAGGTGGTGGAAAATAAGTAAGTTTAAATTGGTTTATCTCGAGGTTATATGTTGAAGTTATTAGTTACATGTGGGTAAGTTGAAAAGGAGCCTTGCAAATGCAATAAAATTAAGTATCCTATATATAACTTCGCTAAGAGTATCAGTGAAGAGATGTTATAAACAGGAGGTACATCAGAGCAGCTGAAATAAAAAAGTAATTATTGATATAAAAATTGCATACTTAAGGTAAATAAAATTTTTTAGGCTACTGGTGGATGAAACATCCTGAAATACATAGAATAAAAATAATATCAAGTATCCTTTCAGTAAACTTTATTAAGTTCTTACCTATTCATGAGCTTTAGTTTAAAAAGAAGTTATTATTTAATTCACTAATAAGGTTCATTATGTCAATTTGTTATTGAGCATAATAATTGTTTTAGGTATAGCAAATTCTTAATAGTGCCTAAAGGTAGGTCTTCAATGCAGACCACCCTGTAAAATTATTTTGAAAAGTCAGTATATACTGCGTCTCCTTGGTACCGATTTTCAAGGTTATCGTAAGCATATTGTATGAAATTACATAGATTTGTGACAGTTGATCTTAAAAGCCGTGCTGATGTTTTTTTTATTTGTTTTTTGGGCGAGGAATCAGAACAGCGGAGCATCCTTCGTACCTCATGGCACCGATTGCTATGATCATTTGGCCGACCCTACTAGAATTTAGCCAAATCTGGGGGAATTCAACCCCCAGTAGGGATTTTTATGGTGCCAAACATTACATTGGCACGGGACCTACAGTTTTACTTCTTATCCGAGAAGAAGGCATGTTTTTAATTTTTCTCCGCTATGAAAAATTACCAGCTCGGCTGGGATCAAACCTGCGATCCTTAGATTATGAAACAAACATGCAAACCACTAATCCACCGAGGATGGCCCGTGCAGATGTGCTTATCATATTTTTAATTTGAAAATAAATGCTATTAAATATATACTTTCAATGATTAAAAAAAAAGATTTAATATAGTAGCAAGATAGTATAGAATAGAATAGTATAGTATAGTACAGTAACAATTGCTTGCCTGATATCTTCTAGATCCTGATTTGTAATTTTTTCTAAGTTCTGAATCTCAATTTATTGCTTGCATATTAATCTAAGTGGCTGTTTTCTTGTGTATATCATTATTCCTACTTTCCAGATTTAACTTTAATATTTATTTTTTTTAATTTAAAATAAAATGATGCACATTGCATAATATTAATTTATATCTTCGTGTTGGCGTAATTTTTTGGAGCACTTTCCGCAGCACACACCACCTGCAGCCATGCTGCATTAATACATCGAAGCTGGTTACTTGAAATGTGTTAAACAATTAGGTAAAAATGAAGATTTTATTGCATTAAGAACGTGAATAGGCTAATTACTTAATTATTAAAAATAATTAAATTTGTGAAATATCGCTTTCAGGAAATTAAAAAAAATAAAAAATTACATTTAACCTTTAAAAATAAGTAATAGATACTGTCTAATCTTAAAATACGTTTAGTTAATTTTTCAGAAAAAGAAAATTGTTATTTTTAATTATATATTTTGTAGAAAAGATTTAAAAAGTTACCTGCCAACTGGAATCCAATCTGACACGACTTTGTTTCGTGACTTTGGTTTATTATCACCTCGCTTCAACTAACTGAAGTTACGAGAAATCATAAATGCGTGCACGTACCACATTGTAAAAGCAGGGCGTACTTATTTAAATGACTTCGTTAAAAAAAGACCTAAATGTAATATTTTATCATTCCATTTCATCATAACAATTTACATAATTAAAATTGCTATATACCGATCTATCGAGGATTCTTTCGTACCATGAACCTCACAACCACGGCCTACTAGATTAATATAAGCTTCGCTTATATACGGCCGTCTCATTTCCAGTTTTTTCATTGTTGAAATTAGGATCCAAAAATTACCGATTCGTACATAGATAATATAAACGTAGTATATTATTATATTATCTATGGATTCGTACGTTAAGTAGCGCCCACTGACGGTCATTTTACAACAAAGATGGTTTGTAGTCAGACTGCAGTCATTATTTTTTAGGTTATACGTCATGTCAGTAATTGTCATTTCCTATTGTGTAATAAATACTTCATTAATTTATTGGTATTTGTACATACAGATTTGGATAATGTACATAAATATGCCAAAAATATGTTACAGTAGGAACTAGGAAACTAAAATATCCTACATAGTATAATAAAATTTAAAAAATTATACTAAGTTAACGCAATGTTTACTAATGCCCCAATTCTTAGACTAGAAACACTTAATAACTACATAATAGCCACAGTATAAGTAAGTATAGTTTCATGTTTCGAAAATTACAAATGCTCTTTTGGGTTTTGTAGCACTTGAATTACCACAGCATCACACATCATATGATGTAAACACATAATGTCAATGCAGGATCTACGAACTGAAGCTATGATTAGAAGTAGGTATTCATGGAACAATGAATTCTGATTGTGGCAGTCATTACTAAAAATAAATGTTTTTTAGGCATAAGAGCTGATGAAATCTACTTTATCTTTAAGACCAATCGTTTCAGTAAAATAATTATAAAACTGACAAAATTTGTCTCATAAGGCATTACCTTTATATAGAACTTGGTTTATATGATGTAAATCAAAACCGATATCGGAGAAAGTATTTAGAAATTTTGAAGGGCGGTGAAGAATCTAGAATAACGATTATTAAATAACGATTTTCGTGTCATGTCTTAACAGATTTTATAGTAAGAAGGTAGAGGAAGTGTTTCAGGAAGAAGATGAAATTTGAAACTTTTCTGCAATCGGAACCGACGTTACGTTATAGTAATTTGGATCATTAAGCCAAAAACAATATTGTACTACGTTTGAGTACGAGAGTGTTGCAACATAACAAATAACGAGTATTTGCAACGTAGTTTCTGGGCGGAAGATTCACGAATTCTGTTGTGCTGACTGCAGAAATTTCTTAAATAAAATTAACTTATTCTTTAGATGACATTAGTGCTTTACATTAGAACTTTTTGTTTTCATGTCAGCAACAACAACAAAAGCATTTGAATTTAAATTGTCATACCTCTGTTTGATTTTTGTAAATTTAGTAAAAGTTGTTACCATCCGACAAATATAAAAATTTCCAACTTTATAAATACGAGGGTAAATCAAATATAAACGGTAATTTTTTTTCATCATTTATTGAATAACGTTATACACAAATCATTGTTTTAACATTTTTCAATATAGTCTCCTGCGTGATCTACACACTTTTGCCACCGATTTGGAAGTTTCAGTATTCCCTGGTTATAGAAAGTTTGAGGGCGAGTTGTAAGCCAATTGCAAACGTGCTCTTCGACTTCTTCATTGCTTCCTAATCGTTTTCCTCCCAGTGATTCCTCCATAGGCGCGAACAATAAGTAGTCACAGGGGGACAAGTCAGGGCTATAAGGAGGGTGCTCGAGGGTTTCCCAGCCCATTTCTTCCAGTGTATTCCTTGTCAATGCAGCGGTGTGAGGCCTGGCGTTGTCATGGAGGAGAATGACATTTCTGATGGACATGCCTCGTCTTTTGTTTCGATAGGCGGCCGACCGTAACAACTGGCAGTAGTAAGCCGCATTCACTGTACGTTGATCGTGTAGAAAATCGATCAGTAAAATTCCCCTAGAGTAAAAGAAATCGTTACAAGGACTTTTCCAGCTGATTGGCGAGTTTTGGCCTTCACTGGGCAACCTTCATTCTTTCTGCGCCACTCCTTACTTGCCATTTTAGATTCGGGGGTGTAGTGATGTACCCACGTCTCATCACATGTCACGATGCGCTGCAAAAAGGCCTCCTCTTCTCGCTGAAATCGATTCAGAAGCCTTCCAGCGATCTCCGACCTAACCTGTTTTTGAATTTGAATTTCATTGGTCCCAATTTGAAAAATTCTGTAATTTGATTGTAATCTAAATTAAATTGTTACGTAAACAAAGAGTGTAAAGTAAGTAAATAAATAGAGAAATAGTAAAGAAATAGTATTCCATATTCTGTAAAACTTTTTAAATTTACTGTTCCCTTAAGCAGAGGTATAAATAAAAGTAGTTTTATTTTCAACAAAAACATAATGCGACAATTAAATTCAACAATCATTGTCCACCAAAATGGATTAAACTTGAACAAACTCGTTATATCTAACGATGAAACAACCACAAAACCAACTTTTTCGCAATTTTTAAAATCAGGCACACCACTTCACTAACCGAAATAACTATTTGAGAATAAAGATTTTTTGCTAACAAGACGTGTCTACTGGAAGTACGTCATCCGGCGAAAGACAACCGGATTTGAAATATCCCCTATTATTTCCCGAAATACAAGATTTTATTAAAAGCAATTCTTTGAGTGTATAGAAATACGAAAACGAGTTCATATGCACCAATATGCACTCATATTTTCAGTTATAATATTGATGGAATATATTTATTAAGCAGGTTATTCACAGCGTTAATCCAAGTTCCAGAATTCTCTTTTCTATTTTTTTTCTAAAATGAATATATGCCTAGAACCGAATGTAATACTTCCAAAGGTATTCGCTATGTTAAAAACGTAAGAAAATAAAATACTCATCGTCTCCACCAGACAAAACTTCAAGTCGTTGACTCTCATAAAGCGAGAA
The DNA here is from genome assembly GCA_929113105.1 of Agrypnus murinus. Lineage (NCBI taxonomy): Eukaryota > Metazoa > Arthropoda > Insecta > Coleoptera > Elateridae > Agrypnus > Agrypnus murinus. The sequence goes on along the minus strand of OV816031.1, from coordinate 61,201,236 downwards.
TATGGCATATGCGACATGATTCTATATTACGGTTCATGATTCTGTGATAATAAAATGTCTGCATATAAAAGTTCCATCTCAAATAATGCGAAATTACTTACCGTTTGCATAGGATTGATTTAATTTTAGAAACAATCCAATCCCATTTTTATTTTTCTGCATAAAACTTTAATTCCTTCAGCAAATGCAATTTTTATGCTTATAGCTCTACAGTATTGTCTATTAAAAATAAAGAAATTATTATGACGAGAAAAAGAAAATAAGGCATTTATCACTTAATTTAAACCGAAATTAAGTTATACCTTGTATAAAGTGCGAATTTCAAGTAATAAAGCAGTTACGAAATGTTGATTGAAAAACTTTTGGGCTTTCACATTGAAATTTTAATTTGCAAGGCAGTGAACGAACTTTTCTGATTTATTAGAATTATACTGTGCTTGCCTTCCATATATTTCACTTCTAATAATTTCTAAGGATGCTTTCGAGCATAAAATTTAATATCTTTAGTGTCTTTTTTTGTTTGATGCTTTTCTTTTGGAATTCCATTTTACATATGCATGCATTAGCGGTTTTAAAATTGGATTTAAAGGTTTTGCTGCATGTATATATACTAAATGCATAAAGGTTGAAATTATGGAAACATTTACTGATAAAAAACTGGTTTGCGGTTCTTGCTTTGACAAGAGTGATGGAGTCTTGGAGATTAAACTCGTCTGCTAAAATAGCGTATTTTAAAAAATTTAGCTATCGTGCCATTTGTGAAAGGTAATACATCCCTCTAATTATTTAACTAAGTAATATTCGGTGTAAGAATGTTTGTTAATCGATATAAAAATCTAATTAAAAAATTTATTTATTGAAGGTTTTTTACCAGGAGTTATGGTCTTTATCGAGCACGCTGTAGGATTGACCTGGTTCTATGTTTAAATTGTATGAATAAAAAAATCTATTTGCTTTAAAAATAAATTTGAAAATCTTAACCAAAATTGAAGTGGCTTGCGCAATGAATTATTTCAGTAATTATTCAAGCAAGTATTGCTATTGTTAGCTCAATAATAAAAACGTAAGTGGCAGTCTTACAATATTTTTATTTTTATTATGTAAAAGACATTAACGTGCAATAACTAAATCATTAACGTTTCTAAACAAAACGATATTGATATTATATAATTCTCAGTTAATAACTTGGCACAGCACTACCAATCTTACAAATGACAGATTTTATAATGGTAAATATAACAAAATGAACAAACTACATCCTATGTTGTGATTACTTTTTATAACATGTGACTATAGTTGATAACGATTGGTTTAGTTCATAAGGACGCAGAAAGAGAGCAAAACACAAATAAAAGAACAGTTAAATATGACATTTTTAGTAAAGAAGTAAAACATTTAGTTAGGTTAGAAATCAACCAAAGATCAATAATTACAGACAGTAAAATATAACATCAACAGTAGTTACATTTACAGCACGAATAACATGTCCAGTTAATAATACTTAGTTGAAATGATACTTTAAACGATAATAAAACATTGTTTTCTAGTAATATTTACACTTCAAAAGGACAAAATTACAGATTATTATGGATTATCAAACGAATCTTTTAAAATTTAGTTACCATTTATATTGTAACTAATTTATAGGTTCAAACGAGAGATTTAGGTTTCAGATATAAAATTCAAATCACACAACTAGAATCAACATAAAAAAATGAAGGAAATTACTTTACAAGCAAAGACAAAAATGGCGACCACTTAACAACACAAATCAAATTACCAACTTTAAAAAACTGTAATAAACAGCCCTAACATTTTATATTTAACCAAATAGTCGTTATTTTTAAAATCAATTATATCTATTGCCTGAACCTGTATGTAATAACACAACTAGGTAAATTAATTATTATGCAACTTGTTTTCGTGATTAAATGACTTGCTACAGCTACTTTGATCATTTTGGTTGACTGTAGGTTTGACCACTACAATACTATTAGCAGAGTTTTAAAATAACGTTTTAGTTGATTCATTTTTGTGAAATATATGTGTGAAAACTATTGTGTGTTTTTGTTAATGTGTTTAATTATATGTTACTAAAAGTTGCTTTGAAGGTTTTCCTGTTTAACTCGAAGTAACCTAAGCATTTCAGCAAAATCTTATATCCAGTCGTTAGGAATCGCGTTGTTTTATTATAGAGTATGGTGATGAAGTGAAGGAATAGATTAATTATTTCGTAAACAGGCAGTTTTTGAGCAAAATGCTTAATTTTTAAATACAAATTTCTTGACATATCAGTCGAATTTATGGCGTTATCTGTGTTAGAGTTGCGAAAAAAATGCTTTTAAATCTTTCTTATTTTTTGGCCCTGCCTGCTGCCGTTATACTGTTGTGTTTATAACTTCAACGCCGAAAATTCTCCTTATAACATAGAAGACAGTGAGTTTTTGAGTGTTACCGTGCCTAAATTGCGAGGATGTCAGGCGATTCATATTGTAACTTGCACACAATCTGGCCTTAATAATAAATTAGAAAAACCCGACAGCTAAATATTGACGCTATCAAAGCCGACAAAGCTAAAAGTAAACCATAAAAACTGAGATTAAGGGTTATGACACTTGCTTTACTATCGCAACTAATCAGCATCTGAATTGGTTTAAAGAGACAGGGGTAGTGGCTTTGTAAAAATATTTACTTGAACCAATATGAATTGGACCGTACGAGGTGCACACCTTACCTTTTCACCTACGTCAGGTAATATTAAGAGGTTATGTTTTGTGTCCTAATCGGTGTGATAGGTAATGGTCTGAGAATCGCAGAAAAGTTCTTTACTAATAATTGCAATAAATTATACTTTTAATATATATTTTCCATCTTTTTCTTTCCTCTTTAATTTCTGAGTTGATGTAGGCCAAAAGTCTGTTCCTTACCACCAGTGGTGGTACTATGAGCGCTTTTACCCGAAGGCCGAGCAGGAGGCTATTCTAACTCGCTAGGAGAAAGAGACAGACGAGTGTTATTAATTACGACAACCACAAGTACTCGCGTAGTTGGCGGGACCGACTGCTAAACGACTACAGCCCTACACTTGCAGGGCCTTTTGCTTGAGAGCTGAATTCTTTACCGCGAGGCTGTGCACTTGACGTACGTACTTTCAGTATGTAACAAATTTATTAAATATGAAAAACCTGAAACAATATAATAAATGAAATCTTTTTTGTAGAATAAAAAATGTTCCTGTTTTATAGTGTTAAACACAATTTATACTAGATATTTTTTGTTAATAACAACATTTATTGGTGACACAAGTCACGAATAGTTGGTTAAAATTTTCACTCTGTTTCTATGAGAAGTGTTCTTAGGTTCAAAAAACTGTAAAACGAAACATTACAGGTAGATCTAATATCCTGCATTACAAAAAATGGGTATATTTCAAAGAAAGTTACTCTGCTATATTAATGTCATTTACAATCAGCCGTGGTAAATGAATTCTTATCGTCTTGCTTCGATGGTATCGGATGTTCACCTCTACAGACACCACTGAGCAAACTGTGGATTGTTAAAACAGTTATTTTATTGAAATAGGGGATTTGAGTTCTTGCTTACTCACCATAGATAAAATAACTGTATTTGATATGCAAATACAGAAAGCTAAAGTAAAAGGACAGTCTGCCTGATGAGTAATAATAAATATGGCAAAGGCCGATGTCGATGTCGTCTAATATTTTATGTAAATGATTAATATATATACCTACTGCGATAATTCTTGTAATATGACGGATCATGATAAATCGGCTTTACCAGTTGTAGGCGGCCATCCAATAGTTTTTGAGGCATGTGTTAGTTTTCAGCACTCAAGGCGGTACTTATATTTTATTGATTAAGTAACTTCAGCCGAAATAAGTTAATTGACTTGCAATTCTTAGAGTCAATAATTTTTCTACATTGCACACAAGGTTAACTTGTGTGTAATGCTGTCAACGGTGTTTAGGTTTTCCCCATTAAAGTAAATAGGTACCCTTTTTTTATCATGTGCTACTACAAGATGCAGATAAGTAAAAGTAGAAGTTATGGACATTATCTTGTGAGATGTGATCAGAGCACGGTTGGATCTCAACTCTTCTGCTAATGGTCATTAATCACTAAATTGAGTTTTTTTTTTGGAACGATTGAAAACGGGCCACCATAACGCACGAATGCGCACAGTTCTTACTGTTAAAGAGCTACGGAGACGGGCGCCAGCACAATTGGTTTAAATATTAGATAAATAGTTAATAATAATTTTCCTCAAGAGCAGAGTACTGTTTTAGGTAAATGATCCAATCACAATTACACAAAAGCCAGATATCCACTAGGACTTACGGCACATAAGTTAAACGACACAAAAACAAGAAAATATAGAATAATTAACACCAGTATATTGTATATTCATTTGTTAACATAACGTAAAATATATTATTACCATTGGCCTTTGTTATTTAAATTTAGGTAAAATTTATTTTTATTTATTTATTCTTTGATTTATTTATTATTAAGCGAGGAATGGGGATGGTGGAGCATCTTTCGTATCTCATGGTACCGATTACTATGATCATTTGGTCGACCCTACTAGAATTTAGCCAAATCTGGGGCAATTCCACTCCCAGTAGGGATTTTTGTCGTGCCAAACATACCATTGACCTACAGTTTTACTTCTTATACGAGAAGAAGGCATGCTTTTTAATTTTACCATATAAGAATATTCAACAATAACAAGTGTATTATTACTTTTTATTGTTGAATATTCACAAAGATTCGTACAATAAAACTTAATGTTTCTACCAAGTAGATTAAAATGGGTATAAAGCTATTTTTATCAATTAGTATAAAAATGTATCTTGATCTTTATTAACGTTATAAAGACAACAATTTTAAATATTTAAAAAACCTAATTTTTACAGAATTTTTACTTTGAATGTACATGTATATTGTATATGTTTGTTGTATGTTGTACACTTTCAAATTATAAATAAATTCGCATTAATAAACCACCTTGTAGTGATTTATAAAAAAAATACAACATGAATTTATAAACACCATCAAAACGGCTACTTTGTCGAATTTGATTTATTAGGTTCAATAGGTCATCATGGAGAGGTTGAAACAAACGCTTTTTGACCAAACTAAAACAAACACAAAATATAAACAAAACTTAAACTTTCAAACGCAAATGTATTGTGTCAGGATTCTTATTTCCACGTAGGAATACATTACCCGATGCAAAATCGGAATCAGCCAATAGCGAGGTCTCACTTCAAGAACAAGTATTGATTTTTTCTTAAAAGCTGAAGGATGCATTATAATAGACGAGTCGCGTGTTTTGGCTTAACCAATCAGAGCACAGCAACTCAAAAACAAGTATTGATTTTTTTCTCTAAAACTGCAAACGCCTCAAGTTATTATTTTTAAACACTTATATGAGTAACCAAAGAGATTTTTTTATAATTCTAAGATTTGAAACCAACCTTTTTTTAAAATAATTTTATAGGGTTGTTTATATCGAATGCTAACGCAAGTTTACACTTTAAAAGAACGTAAATTTGCAGAACCGGACTTAAGATTTTTGTAAATATGTCGACAAAATTACATTTATTTAGAGCTGATAAAAATATATCGTTACAAGGTGGAAATACTCTAGACATGCTTGGCTTCGCCAAAAAAGTAAAATTAAAATATTTATCAAACTGAAGTTGATGGTACTAAATAAAAGCTTCAAATTACAGGGAATATAATATGGCAATCTATCATCGATTTTTACACACAAGAAAATGTTGAAATTTTAGTAATCTCGTACTCTAAAAGGGCCGATCTATTCACCTCCTTTATCTGCTCAGTTAATTGTCATGGATACCATTGTGGAAACAATTGTAACTATAGCAACTAACTTCCAGATAAATTTAAAAGGAGGTGAATAGATCGGCCCTAAATCGACAAACAGCTCTTTCTAAATTATGGGTTCCACTTTAATGCATTTAATGCACACGAGTTTGCCACGTTAAGGGCTAGATTTACACAAGAAAATCAACAATTTATATCACAATACACGCGTGATGCTACTCTTACAACGATCCAAGCAAGTATGGCGTTCTAATCCAAAGCCAGTGCGGTTTTGAGCTGGGTGGAAGTCACTTGACTGCCCAAGCTTTTCTCTGATAGGACGGTTTCAACTATATCCTGCAGCGCGTTTTAACATGAAAAGAAGTTATGACGAAGTGCCCAATCAGAGAGCCAGTAAACCTTCAGTGTCTTATAAGAAAAATCAATAGTTTATGGTTCGATCGCTCTACCTAGTAACACTGTTTAAAACTTGAATGTGATAAAAAAGCGAAAAAACATTAAATTAAGTTATAATACAGGGCTAGTATTATATGTCATTTTCTGGAGATATCTTCGTACACAAGTCAAAAATATTTGGTTATAGATATACATCATTTGCAGTTTGAGGAGTCCTTGAATGCATCACATATGTAAAGGTAACCAGACCTTAGTTATTACATTACAATTTTGGTACACATACAAATTTATAGATACAAATTAGTTTTTATTTGCATATATTTGCTCTCAAGTAAATAATCTAAATGTTTCATTCCAAAAAACTTAATTATTGTATCTAAATTTTCACGTATTGTTAATTAAGAATTGATGACTGTGTTCAAAAGAGTTAATTAAAATGCAAAAAAATATTTAAAGCCTTCATTAATTACTGTTTTAATTTGTAGAGCCATTTAGAAATTTTATTATTGAAATAAATAAGATTTAACAATTTTAGTTGATAATTAAATTACAAGGGTTGCGTTTGGGGCCTTTGTTTATCAATTCCACGTGGGCGTGATTGATTTCGACCTCGGTTAAAATTCAAATTTGGAGATTCATTTTCAGTTCATTTATATACCCAACAAATTTATTGGTTATTGTAAATATTTTCTCTCCCAATATAATTAGAAGTAGATACACACTCTCAAAATTATTCCATGTTGAATGTTACATTACGTTAGAATGTTTCAGAAAGTTTTCTGTCCCGGAAAAAGGAAGGAAGACGTCTACCGTTCTGGAGAGTAGTGGTAGTAGAAGTTTAGTGCATTCTTATTCCGCACGGGAAGCGGCTTAAAAACGAAACGTTCCGATACAAAGGTCAATAAATTATCCCCTCTTTGTACTAATTAAAGGCTTTACATTGTGGTTAATTAATGTTTATTTTAATCGCAGATAAAAGATGTAATTTAATTATAGTCTCGATATCTCATCGTAGCCGATGTTTAGAACGAGGGTTACGGAATTCGCGGTCCCTTATAAACATATCAGGCCCTAATTTACAACCAGCCTTTGCTGGGCCGCTACCGAAATAGAATTCTAATTAGAGCGAAATACTCACGGGAGAAAACAGTTTAAAATGTTTTTACTATTTGCCTTTATTACCTCTTTTTGTTTTAATGATATCAATAATTCTTTTTATGTTGTTTAGTATCCATTATTGCCTGCGTGATATAAATTTTAGCCCTAAAATACTTACTGCAACAAAATGTATTGTGTTATTAAATTGAATTCCTATCTTAATGGAATTTGAAAACTGCTTGCGCTATATTCAATTAAAGAAAGCGTACTTGATTCAAGGATAGGTTGACGATATCATAGATCATGGTTTTGCAAAAAGAGCGAGATGCTAACTTGATACTTACCTCCAACAGCTTAAAGATTGCTATCTCGGTTTAATTTCGGTCATCATTTCGATTTAAAGCTTATTTCAAATATAAGAATATGTGAGAAAACCAGGAAGCTACACAGTTATTCCACCAAACATCTTTAAAAGTAATTAAAACTATTATCAAAGTTAATGTACAGCAAGGTAGAAGATTTAAATTGAAAAATTAAAAAAAATAAACACAGTATAATAAAAAAAACTTTATGAATGAACTTGAATAATAAAAATAAGTTTAAATACTGAATGCCATTTCAAGTAGCGCACTGCGAAACGATGTACCAATTACTAAACTTGATTAATGTATAACACGAGGCCTTGCGCTCACTTCCCAGGAGCATTACAAAAGAATTAAAAACGTGTTATATAATATTAACTATTTGTCATTAAAGCTGCGAAAGAATGAAAAAATGAGCTGACTAAATCAACACTTTAAAAATGCCGTTAGCAACAGCATGTATTTGGTCGAGAATTAAACTATATCAAACTGGTCAATCAAGTATTCATATTTTACTTATATGAGGTATGTAATAGTGTCCTTAATTTATAAGGGTTATTATGTTAATGTGTTAATGTGAAAGAATGTTAACAAAGAAAGGTTCTAACGTAACTAACTAACTAATCCAAAACATTATTATTCTATAATAAAATATTTACTTCTGAAACTACGATGAAACTGAAACTATACTTAGAATGATATAAAATTTTGTTTAAGAATATTACAAAACATTTGTACAATCATTAAAAATAAAAAAAATAAATCGTGCATGTGAATATTTTGTTGCAGAACCTCTGTGTTAGAAAGTTTCTACAATAACTACCTTTTGTCCGTACGATTAAACGTACTAAGTTATATCATCTATGATCAAGCCTACAAGGTGATTTTCGCCTTATACTCAAATTCATTTTTGAGATACTTTGATTTCTTATAACTTATCGGACTTATCGGAACTACAATAGGTATGGATCCTATATTTTTTAGTATTTTAGCTTAAAACAATATGCTGATAAGCTGACAGTATTTACTATAGTTCAACCAAGAATACAAAAATAAGTCATCACAAACACGTGGGCGAAAATGTAAAATGCATCTAGAATTACGCGAAGGCCACGCAGTAATTTAAATGATAAAATAAACAATAAATGAACTATTCCGGTGTAATTACGAAAATGACTCAATTTTTGCATTCTTGGTTGAACTATAAACATTTGTCACAAAAGGAAATATTTACAATTGAATATTATATACAAAACTCAACTTCTCTTCCGTTCGTACAACATAGCGTGCAAGGCCACACTCAGTTGCCCAAGCTAGTGAAGCAGCTGCGGTCTCACCGCCAACAACTTGGAGCCATGTGCACGGCCAGCTTTCTTTGGCAGGTCTTTGAAGAAGCGCTCTCGCTTATCCCACAACTGCATTAGTTGGCATGCAACATATCCGCCTACTTACTCCGTATATGCGAGGCAACCTACACGATTTGCAAGCAGGTGCACATTCCTTAAGGAGAATCTACCACACTTCCGCACAGCTGCAGATTCGTGACAGGTACCAGCAGCTCGAATGCAAACTACCCACAAGCCTGCAACCAGGAAGCATGAACTTCCTTAGTTTCATACGAGGAACTTCAACCCACTGATTCCCACTACGATGCTAATTTCTTCCGCGTTCAGCAGTATATAACCAGTTTGCTTGAGCTATTCAAGTCAGTCAGTGAAGTTGGCTCCAACACTACATGTACAAGCAAGCTGGTGAGTACTCTTTAAATTATGTAATGCTTAGTTGCTTAGTTGAGCGGGCTGAGCTAAACGCCCACTCTCTGCAAAAATTATGGGAAGTTGTGACCAGACTACCCAAGCTTAGTTGTAGAACACTAGGAGTTTAGCTCCTACGCTTAGTTTGAAGACCTAGTGCTAGAACAGGGTTGGTTCCGACCTCCCTCTTGATTGTATTAGTTTAGGAGGACATGTACGTTCTCACGATGTATTCTCTTTATGTATGTGAACCTTTGTACTCTCTTATTGTTATTAGTATATAGTTGTTTTCTACGAATTGTGTTTAATTTCTATCTTAATTTCTGCGTCCTCCAGTCACGAAAACCCCACGTGACACATCATAATTCATTTCGATTATAAAAATTAATTTACGAACAATAACCGTGTCAACAGACCATTTTGTCCATATTTTTGTTATTATGTTGCCGTATGCGCTCGACCTCCTGTACCCGAAATACTTTTCGGTTACAAGAGGTCAAAGTATTTCAGTTTAGCCCCTTAAAGTAGTAAGAGGCTAAAAACTAAATTCATAAAAATCTAGATAGCATGGAATTATAAGCTTTGCTAAATACATATTACTTTAGTTTTGTCCAGTGTCCAAAAAATAAATTTACAAACTTCCACAGTTTTGGTGCGGCACTATGGATACTATGAACACACATACACTTACAGGGTTCTTCACTAAATAAATCAAGTTGTAAATAAATCTTATTATTTAAATAGACAACAAAACAGAATAGAAAATGTTATATCATCATACATACAATCATACAACCATTTCATTTATAGGATTAAAAAGAAAGATTGCAACCTAGATCTGAGTGCTTACTTGATTGCTCGAGCTGTTTGTCTTCTAGTGGTATTACTCATTATAAGCTTTTGGTCTGGATGACGTGTTCAACTTTTGTATGTAGTTATATGTACAATCACCAAGACCTGGAACTAGAAAGAAACTTCTTCCTAAAGAAAAAACCTAGAAAAAAAATCCCATCTTAGGAATTTCAAACTGGCACTTGATATTGAAACAAGTACCTTTCTGGGTTGTGAAAGGCTTCTAATTCCTTTTTTGTCAATATAACGGTCGATTTGATATAGTTTAATCAATGATAAATGGTTTTAAGAGTCGCATTGACAAAATAGAAGAAGAAACAGCACATCACCACAGTTTATTCTACAATAAAACGATTGGAATTTACCCCCAACACAAGAAATTAAAAAATTCCATTAAAGCAAATTGTGAACATAATCCGCCATGGCGTTTTAAGCAAATTTGCTAAAGATAATCGCAATTTCAGCTGCGTAGTGGTCATTTCACGCAAACCAGCGCTGCTAAACTTAGGAAAAAGGGAATTCAATCAGTATACTCCAAACAATTAGAATCGAAAATAGAAACAAACATTTTAATGTTATATCGCACCTGAATAAGAGTCAATCAGGTAGGAAAAAATCATACCTTTTGTTTTTTTAATGCTCTGTGTAAAGATTGAGTCATTTACAGATTTTTTTTAAGCTTATTTTGTATTTCTTTATAAAACTACTATCTATTCACACCTAAGTTCTTTGCAAAACTTTGAAGTCTACGGGTCCTCTGAACCGTATTTTTTCTTCATGACTAGATGTTACTGATTTATTAAATAAATTAAATGATTAGTCTTAAGAGACTAACGTATATTAAAATATACTAGTTAGAAATACCTATGAGCATCATTAGTAACTATTACATATTTATTCATCCGCGGGCTGTCATTTAAGACATTCTAATTCCCTAATGACAACTGAAGAAACCCACCTTCATATGCGGGAGTAAAAAAACGATTTTAATTATCCTAGACTTCTTACTAGTTTACAACAATAGCAAAGCAGCATCACTAACCTGCACTCTATATTGCAGCGCCAGTTATAATGTCAAACCTTTACAAAATTACAAAAATTTAGACGTTTTTGAAAATCGGTATGTCACTATTACTTCCTAAACCAAAAAATGTATCACTATATAGAATTTTACTAATACGGTATTTCCATTTTGATAAGAGATTGGTATTCAACATCTAACTTATACATAAAGGCTTTATTTTCTGTGCTTATCATATAAATAATTCTTTGAAAAACAAATAATAATAATAATAATAATAATAATAATAATAATAATAATTACTACAACCCATAACCTAAACCAAGGCCCCAGAAGCTATAAGCTTGTGCGGGAGGGAGGGGGCGATTATTATTATTATGTAGGCCCAATGTGCGGCTGCAGCCGACTTATAGATGGAACAGCGCAAATCCCACATTTGTGTTACAGCTAAGGAAAACTGCAGAAAACCTTAACCAGATCTGCCAGCGCCGGGAGTCGAACCCGGGTCTGTTGGGTAATGTCCGACACGCCAGACATTACACTACCAAGGCTGTTTCTGTTAAGGCAAATAGATAAAAAATATCGCGAAATTCTGTAATCAGGTTTCTAAAAATTTAAAAGACTTGGAAAATCACATGTAGAAAAATTATCAACAAGCTGAAGCAACGATAAATGCTAATTATCCAAGCTATTATAATTAGTATTACTGCCTGAGCAATAAAAACGTAAGTGCAAGTCTCTAAGTGTTTTAAGTTTTCTTGTGTAAGCAAGTTTAAAATATTTGGTTTGCAACAATTTGGGGTTGAAGTTTATAAAAAAATAATTTCGCTATTTCTTTATAAACTCTGACTGAATCAAAATCGAAAAAATCCAAATTTAAAAAAAAATTACCATGCGCTGGAACAACAATAAATAGGATAGTTGTATTCAAGGTATTATTATCATTATGATTATTATTAATGACTGGGCAATAATATCGTAAGTGGAAGTCTTTAAGTGTTTCAACTTTTACTGTGCGAAGAAATTTGAAACAATCGGTTTGTAACAATTCGGAGTTAAAGTTTATGCAAAAAGGGAAATTAATCTAGTGTCATAAATGTAAGGTTAATGTGTATAATTTCTAAATAAATTTTAAATTTTAGCTAGTTCTAAAACGGCAGGTCGTTCCACAGAAAATCACCCAATTTTAAAAAGTGATAGATCTTGAAAAAATTCATATTATGCCCATTAATTAAATTATGACTCGAGGGTTCAAAACGTATTTTATCTTATGTTTAATTCAGACTGTATTGAAACTTGAAACCAAAATGGCTACCGCGGAATGACAAAAGTGTGTTTGTACAGTATTTGCGGTTTTTAGGATAACTCAAAGACTAATCAAGATACAAATGTCTAATTGGTATCGTTTTAAAGCTTTTATTTTAGGATTTCAAATGATGCAATAGAAATTAGAAATATATTTAAGAAAATTAGTCAAATGCTTATCTAAAGCTACTACTCGGAAATTAAGTTTCTCCCTTCTTTAAGTTGTAGAATTGGAATGGATAAAGAAAACAAAATGCCCTTCTGGTTTTAAATAGTATAGGTACAGGGGACTTTATTAAATACTACAAGACATTAAAACCTTCTTTTCTGTGTTTTTCTTTTCTAATAAAGGCTTAAACACGCACTCTCATTTTACACCCTGGTATTTCAAAAGGACGTTGGGCATCTGAAACTTTGTACAAATACTCTTATGTCGTTCCATTTAGGCAATAAAAATCACTATTTGGTTTTCCTCTATTTGTTTGTTTTTTTGTAGCAGATCAAATTAAATGAAACTAACACATTTTTCACCTTTCTGGCCGTTTTGGTTTCTAGTTTCAATACTAGTTTCAATACGATGCGAGTTAAAAATAAAATAAAATATGTTTTGGACTCTCCAGACATGACTTAATTAATGGGCAATATGAATATATAAATATAATTTCTTCAAGATCTCCCAGTAACCTATATTTTTAAATTGGGCAATTTTTTGTGAAATAAGGCCACACATAGTTTACTAATTTTAAATTCTTGTCCGTTTCAGAACTAACTGAAATTAAAAATTTACGAGGAAATTAAATACACTACCATTAAATTTATGAAACTAGATTAATTTCCTTTTTTTGACAAACTGTAACTCCGAATTGTTACAAGCCAATTGTCTCAAAACTTAAAACACTTAAAGACTTTCACTTACGTTTTTATTGCCCAGTCGTTAATAATAATAATAATAATAGCTTCAATACAAATTCATATTTATTTTTGCTCCAGCTTTTGGTATTTTTTTTAAATTTGAATTCTATTGATTTTGATTCATTCAAAGTTTATAAAAAAGGGAAATTACTTTTTTTATAAACTTCAATTCCAAATTGTTACAAACCAATTTTCTTAAATTTCTTTACACAATAAATGTTTATCAGCAAACACTTTTTGAATTGGGTGATTTTTTTGTGAAACAACCGCTTAGTAATATTACTCCCGAAGGCCTTCAAAACACTTGCTTAAAGAATAATATATTATCTCATCTATCCCATCAACAGCGCTTACGATAAATTGGCGAATTCATTTTAACTTATTCTCAAAGGTGTCGCTCATAGGCTCCCATAATTAGAGTCACTACATCTAGTCATCTAGGCCACGCTGGTCGATCAGACTACCGCAAACGCCGCCATATTGGGGCAAGGAAGCACGATATTGTTCATTATTTGTATCTGCATTGCATTTAATCAGATCCACGCTTACTTTAAAAGGTTTTTCTTATTCTGAATGATCAAACCTCTAATATGTCAAATACTTAAAACGTGGTTTTAATTTGTCCATTAGTAAAAATCACCCTTCTCTGTTCCAATATGGCGGTGTTTTGCGGTACTGTGATCCACCTGGGCGACCTAGGTGACTAGATGTAGTGACTCTACCTATAATTAGAGACCCTTCAATTAGAGTCTGGCCAAGGCAACCATTTTATATCACAACACATGGCGCCAAATTTGAAAAGTACTGAATTGGTTACACCGCCACACTTGGCACGCATGTGAACATTATTTGACTCAATTAAAAAAATGAAATAGTGGGTTGTGTATATAAAACATTATTACGAATCCACTGGAAAATGTGATGTTATCAATTGTTTTAAAGCATTCATGTGTAATGAGATACTGTCGAAGATTATCTGAATCAAGAAGGTCTGAGATCTCCGCAGCATATAGTCTTCATTTTGTACATAAATTGCACACTAACATTTCTGATTTTCATTCTAACATTTTTGCGACCAAAAGAATGTGTGACAGTAAACAATAAGGTCATGCATAATCTATATGTATGTATCACCAAAATCTTAAATGAATGATACAAGCTAATTAACTTACTCTTTCATACAAGGATCTATTAGAATTGTTAGTGTGCAAAAAAAGACTGTATACTGCAGCGGTGCTCAGACTGTCCTGACTCACATAATCTTAGACAGTTTCTCATTACACATGAATGCTTTGAAACAATTGATAACATCGCATTTAGCCAGTGGATTCTTACATCTCCGATCCCAAATTGAAACAATGAAGCCAGTGGATGACTTTATTAAAATCATAACCGGCAGGTTTCCAGTTTTTTGTACAATGTAAATGTAAGTTTATTATATGGTAGCGTTTATTGTCTCCAGCCTTACTTTGTGGAACTCCATAATCATGAAATATAATCAAATTAAACCAGTTGAGAATGCGCAGAGCTAGCATTGCCATGACAAACAAAAACAACTGTATACTTAATAAACTAATTTATTTTTGAAAACTAATGTTCACGTAACACATTAGTTGTCATAAAAATGTCCTAAAATTTTTCGTTAAAAAAAAGTCGCTAAAAATGTTTATTTTTTCGTAAATTTAAAAAATACAAAATTTTTCATTTTTCAAAAATTTACCGAAATTTTCGGTGGCCATTTTAAACCACTTTCCCGAAGAGATACAAAAAAATGTTTCAACCAAAAGTTTTTTAGAATTTGATGTAGTATAAGATTCCAAAAAAGAAAAATTCAAAAAGTCAACAGGGAAAAAGGCGACAGACCGACAGACCGACAGACAGACTTCACGAATTCAGAGACGAACTTTTTGTTCGTCGAAGATTAATTCAAAGTTTCACAAGTTTTATTAGTATCTTAACCTGACAATATTGTTTCGACATTAAATGTCATTATCAAAGGTAGATAAGATTGATAAACAAACACGTTGCTAAGGATACATACAGAAAATAGCAACGTGTTTGTTTATCAATCTTATCTACCTTTGATAATGACATTTAATGTCGAAACAATATTGTCAGGTTAAGATACTAATAAAACTTGTGAAACTTTGATTTAATCTTTTAATTTGATTATTATATGGTGTTCGAGAACATTTAATTTTTTAACATTATAATTACCCAGTTTATAAATCAGGTCGAGTTACAGCGTACATTGTATCGAGTGTTTTTTTAAATTTGACGTCAACGTAGGCTGTGAATAGTCGATTGTGAATTATTTAAACACGTGAGTAATTTGAACGTTTTGACAATGACATTTATTAATACGATCAAGATCCGTTCACAATCAACTACCTATAGCCGCCTTCGACGTCAAATTTAAAAAAACACTCGATACAAACTATCAAAACAAACACTATTTTTTAATTGTTACCTAGCGAATGACCACAACTGTACCATGTTCCAGTTATAGTTGACTACCAGCTGCAGACATTTGTTGGATACCTTATAAAAATATCCTCATGAATATTATACCTCCATCTACAATAACTAGAAGAACCTACAGTATACCTTGATACAATAACCAGTGCAATAATTCACACATTTAAGAAAAGTCAAGAGTTAAAAACCTGGATCTGTAAAAGTTTGGAATGTTTGAGTTTTTAATGCATTTGTGTTATATATGTCTAGTAGAACCAGTGGCGTAATTTTTGGGGCTTGAGCCCCCTCCCGAATTTTTTTTAATAGTGTCAAAATCTATATTGCAGTGATATCAAATCACTGTATTGAAAATTTAATCAACGACCGAACAGAAACGGTAACAAAAATATTTTTATATCGGATTTAAATTAAAAGAGGGACATGTTATGTCATAGGCATAATTAATAAAGGTTATAGATAGGACCACAGTTAAGTTCATTAATGTTTAAATTAAAAACTTAAGAATAAAGACTTCATGCAAACATAACCTAGCTTTCTCATGCTTAATAATAATAGGTTTCATTTTTAGAAAAAGAATATAAATTAGTTAGATTGCTTGATCATAGGTACGTTTATGCAACCCATGTTACTTTGGGACGGTTTCCTACTTGTTAGGAGGAAGAAATTTCCATATTAAAATTTACACATTACGATGTTTAACGTTAGATAGATTTTTCTATATTCCAGGAGACCAGCTCAGTTTCACGTTGTTAATTAGCTGAAAATAGATTAATTAGTTCAATCTTATTATGACTGATATAATACAATTAATTTTTTAATTTGTTTATAAGATTTATGGTCACTTTAATTAATGAAGGATTTGAATCCTGTCGTTCGTGTTGATATGACTCTTATAGACTTTTATCCTGCCTTTCCTCACCATTGTTTTTATGCAAGTGCTTAGAGTACTGTATTTTGACATTTTGAGCGTAATTTGATTAATGTTGATTTTATATTTAAGCTGGCATTTGTATATGCATCAATTGACTTATTCATTGTATTTCGTACTGTAAAAATCATGTTGGTAGTAAATTGTAAAGGTGTTTCTATAGATAAACTATTTGTATTACCTGTCATGTATTCATGTAATTAGCTTGTAAAGGATGAACCTTGATTTGTTGAATTTTATATGTAATTAGATCGTAATGAGTTTTGTATATTGTTAAACGTTTTTCTCGAATATCTTCGTTACGATACATTTTGGACCAATGAATGTATTATACTTTATTGATCTTCGTTTCAAGGGCTACAATCCTATAATAACAGAATTAGGATTAGTGATGATCCAGAACAGCTGTGCGGGATTAGTGACATCACAAGCTTGCTCGATGTTCCGCTGTTTTGAAAAAGTGTCATACTTTTCTTTTGTTCTGGCAGAAACTATATAAGCTGGGGCAAATTGTAACAAAGTCAGTCGATAAAACGTACAAGGCAGAAGCTATGCCCGGCCCCGGATAAAATATCTGTAATAAATTTGAGGTTAGATAGTTAACCATATGTTTTGACATAAATGTCATACATGAAACAAAGTAAAATTAATTAAAGTGTTACCTGAACGTTTTCTTAAAAGGATTAAAAGAAAATATTAGTGTTCTTTAACAATTATAAAAAGTGAAAGTGTTTGTTTTAATAAATTCTGCTTGAATTTATTTTTCTTTGACATCGATCTACGTATCGACGATATTTCATAAACAAGGAATCAGCTGACAGGTTCTGTCACAGTGTTACCAACAATAAGGATTAACTTTTAAAAAGGAAAGTATATCCTAATATACAAGGTTGGCTATAATAAATAGTTCTTGTCAAGTTTATAAATAATAATTAACTTGTAAAGTTCATCCTCAAATATAAAGATTATTTGGTTTAGTTTATTAAGTTCTTTTGAGAATTTATTTGATTTTAGTTAAATAAAACAACAAAATTTCTTTTAAAAAGAATTTATTTTTATTTGACAAATATTTTTTATTTACAAACAAATTTCATTTGTGTTGGTTTGTTCGAACGAATGACCGTACTGATCCTATGTCAGGTCACTACAATTATTTCTAACGTTTGAGCAAACCTGAGAATTTATTTCTCTATTACCCATTGTATTATCTTGAATAATATTTTTTTAATTTTTATTTTGACGTTCCTTTTGGATTTTTATTTTTGTTTGTTAAATAAAGTTTATGTGTTTTCAATTTTACATATGTGTTTAATTGATGTTAATACAAGCATCTAGCGTTCTTTTCTTTTAAATGCAGAGTTTAGCAGCAGTTGTCCAGCTTGCAGGAGCTTTAGTGCTTATAATATAAGTTTTTCTTCCTTTCCAGGCATAAAAGTAAATAAGAGTCTCGCAAGCTGAGAGGAATAAAGAAAAATATCTGTGGTGTATTCTCATTTCAATCCACCGTATATAATTTATGTTTATATTTGGAACGGTGGATATATTGTATTTTATTTTATATTCAAAGATCACCGCAATATGTTATGTGAAAATCTAAGTATTTTGATTCGAAATTTTCAATTCATAAATATGACACTGAGTAGAACTGCTTCTATTACAATAAATCTTAATAAATATCTAAATTTTATTATTATATGTACTTTTTCTAAGAGACGCAGGTTTACTGTGTACATCTAGTAAAATGTTTAATAATTAGCCCTTACAAAAAAAACACTCTCACTATTTTTTTTCTCAAGAAACGGCACAAAACAAGGAATCAGCAAAAAAAATTACGAGGGTGTCAGGAGGATAAGTCATTAAAAAATATAATGAACAAGGCACTAATTTATCACCTGTTCTGTATATGCAAACCTGTTTACTGACACATGAACACTTAAATAATGACAGATTTTAATTTACTAGTTATAATAGAAGTGAAATTTCTGCATTCAAGAAGGTTTATTTCATCAAAATCGGTTTATAAATAAGATACAGTCTTTTAAAGAAAATAATGCACAATTCTAAAAGACGGAAAAAAGGTATGCTACCCTAAACTTTGACTTAGGATACTGGGCTTATATTAGCACCAAAACATTTGAAAAAAATCACAGTGAACTTACTCATGAACCTTCAAAATATATTCAAATATCAGGACATTCTGTGATATCAAGGCAGACAGCCTAGGTGAACTGACGTGGAATGACCCTACTAGAAAATTAAAAACTGAAATCAGAAGAAAGCAGAAAATCAAATAAGTTTCTGTAGAACGTTAAGGAAAAAACGCAAATAAAAATGTACCTGAACTTAAGCATTTTATTTAATTGTATTTATAGAGCTAAGGAGTATTTTCTATTTTCTCTTAAACAAAATAATATTCACAAGAATGAAAAAACGTCTGACAAAAATTGACAAAATGTCAAAATAAGTGATAAATTTCATCACCAATCAACTCTGCCTTGGAAAAATTGATCCACCAATTAAATCGTATTAGGTATGTGATTTTTCCTTACTCTTAACCCATAATTGGTTAAATCCTTTCAATTTTTCCACGCCCAAAAATAATTTGCCGACATTGATTAGCTCAGCCGTGGTAATCCACTGCGAATCTAACATAAGTATTGATCTGTCTACACTTCATCGTTCAGAAATGTTTTAGTCGTGTATCCTGGAAGTAAAATGTAAAAATCCTTTAAAAGAATTTAAATGCTTTAACTACCAGGTTAATATTACTTCCGGGATTATGTTCTCACATAGCAGAAACACTTAACAAGACAGAATAATTGTAAATGTTTATCAAGGGATACCTCGGAAAAAAATTTGAGATTGGCTGTAATGACACTCCATGCCCCTTTTAGATTTATCGTAATAAACCTATCAGCTTTGTTCATTAAACATCTTTCAAGTGTATTGTCCATTATGTTTACTAACGGTTTTAAAAATTATATAGGATTTTCTTAAAATGTTTTTTATACGACTGATTTTGAAAGTCATTGCAATAGTATCATTATGTAACATTTATTTTAATAATATTGCACTTACAAACAATAAAGCATTTTTGCAAGAAAACACTAAGATGCGAAAGGAAATATAAAAATTAATTAATGACTTATTGTGGATTTATCTAGACATGCTTATCTGTGAGATTGGGAAAGTTTATAAATAACTAATTGCACATAAACATGAAAAAAAAGAAACAAAAATATTCAACAATCAGTTATATAACTTATTGTAAATTTACATAGTAGGTATAAGACGCATACAATGAACTAAATGAATATGGTTTAAAAATGCAAATAAAAACCATAATGTACTAGAAAAAAGTAGCACATATAAGTACTTGTTCAAGTATTTTATACAACCAAATTAATATTTGAAACCTTTTCCTACTTTCAAATGCGTAACGCAGTATTAGTTAGTGGGTTTATATGGGGTTTGTGGAATACATAATCCAAGTTGGCAGGTAAAGATTGATCAAACCATGCATAAATAGTTTAAAGTGGTGGCCCTCAATTAGTCTGCACTAAACTGATAAGCCAGGGTTCATTAGATTATGCGTTTACATGCCTATTAGTTACAAAGTGTTTGCAAATACTAATAATAATAATAATAAACGATGTCCAGGCTCATCCATAAAATCTCCTGAAAAATATTTAATTTGAATAAAATTTATTGAAGTTGGTTAGTTGAAATGAAGAAAGGTTGAGACGGTGAGAAGGTATGTAAAAGAAATTGTGTTGATCAATTCAAATGCATCTGAGCTAAATCCTATTCTGTTTAAAGTATTAAAAATATAATTATTTAATAATAATAGCTACAAAAATCAACTGACTTCTCGTATTTTGGAAGTAGTATTTTAGGAAAGAAGTAGGTAACCGGAAAGTTTGTCATTCCAATAACTAAACTCCTGGAACCTTGAGTTAATATCTTTTTACCTTTAACGGATTGTTAAAACTGAATTCTTTTCGCGCGGTCTCCTTGGCGAAATTTATGTTGAATAAAAATTTTTGACATTAATATCCTTCCTTAATAAGTAAATGTTAAATCCTTTTTTGTTATACTAGAGCTAATTTAAATTGAATCAATTATAAAATAAATAAAATTGATTAATAAAAAGATTCACAAGTATATTTTATATACCTGACAATTGTTTCGACAGCTAAGCTGTCAATACCAAAAGTAATATAAATACAAACAAACAGTAAGGTGACCAGAATTCTAAATCAATAAAGAGGGACATTAGACATTCCCCACCACCTCCGCCATAAATAATTTATTAAGCAAGCTTTTCGAACATTTTATGAATGATTTTTAGATATGTAATCCATTGACAGGAAACTGGTTTTTATTAACAGTATGAAATTCAAACAGTCCTTCAGCTAACGCTAATTGCTTTTCTTTGTTTTCAAAATTACTTTTATTGAAAAAATCTTGCAACTTAGAAGAACAGGCAGCAAAATTTAAATATCTTTTTATGCTTATCGGTGGCCAGATGCTTTGTGACTAAGTATCGCTGAAATATACATTCATATGAAAACCAGGTGCTTTTAATTATTTTTGCATGCCACAATTAATATTTCAGTGATGCTCAATGGCATGTAGTAATTACATACCTCCCGGTATATTTTTGGCGCGTTAAAATTGATACGAAAAAGACATCTTTTTCATGTATTCATGTATTTCATGTAATAAGTGTGACTGGCATTATATAGATGCCGCTGCGGTTATTTGTTGTAATTAATGTTAATTCAGCATTTGTATTTAAACTCAAATCAAATGTGCGATATTTATAATTGGTACGGTCAAATTAAAATAAGATAATGATAATGATATCTAGTTTTTGAAAATAACTATAACTCCATTGGATACCAATATTAAATATAGCGAACTGCAATTTAGAAGTTAGAAGAAAATTAATTAAAAAGTTTTTATTTACGTTTATTGTTTCAATCAATAAACTAATTCTAAAACTAATCTAAGGTTATTGTTATGTTCATCTTCTTAAGCGAATCTCTTTCGCATCAAGGCACAACCTTAAGTCACCGTCAGGCTTTTCACCAATAATAACTAGTCCACAATAATAATCCACTCAGTCGGTTTATCTACTTTTCCAATGATACCTTCAGAATCAAGATTACAATTTGAGGTACTCTTCTTAACGCAGTAATACGTGGTATAATATTATTTTTGAAAGCAAGATTATGTTTTTGCCTCCAACTGATGATGCCTCACATTACTGTGTGGCTAATGTATCTTTAACGTACACAATACTTATATTATATACTAGATGAAAAGATAATAAAAATTAAATATCTAATACTTCCAGTAACGGAGAATGTAACGGTATATTTTCTATCGGTTTCAAATAGGTAGAATTTTACATTTATATTTACCAAAAATCTAAAGTTCGGTCCTGTAAGACTGTGTTTTATTTGAAGTAGAATTTTGCTATGTAAGTATTTTCTATAAAGAACATTTTAAGAAAAGATTCTTTTAAATTTGTATAAATTTAAAGGACGTTGAAGTCATAAAATAATGTTTCTCGTATTTTGTTTGTTTACATATATACGTTAATATTGGTTACATTGTGAGAAAACTAAAGAAAGACCTTGATAAAATTTTGGGATGTGTTTAGTCTTCTTATTTCATAAAAACATTTCGGTCAATATTCTGGGATTGCATGGATGTGAGATAAAATTTTCTTTTGTTCAGAAGGTGACTTTTGCACATGGTTGAAATTTAGTTTGGTTTCCCGCGTATTAATTCTGAAAATGATATTCCTTGTAAGTCTAGACTGCAGATGATAGCGCTTTCTTGCACTAATTCCCGCGTCATTCCTGATTACTATTTTTAGTCCATTAGGTCGAAATCCTCGCAGAATGCTAGTAAAAAGCATCCTTACTGCATAAAAAAATATGTTTCTACGCGCGGAATTCGGGGCCGAGATGTTAAAAATCTTCGCCGGCAGTTGGTGGTAAAAAACACATCACTTTTGATCTAGCCCTTACAGCAAGCTGTCGATTGCGGTCGATACTACAAAAATGCCGTTTCACTTTAGTAAAATAGAATTAAAAAGAAAATTCTAAAAACAGTTTCTGTATAGTTTAATCGACTGCCGGTTTTCGGATGCCGGAAGAGATAATTAAAAGAATCTACAGTTAATATTTACATCGTTTAATTATGTGTTCGGATAATAATCGAAATTCGCGGTTTATAAAAATACCGTTGTATAGTTGGGGACTCTTTTGGATGTTTGTGCCTCTGAAAAATGGAAATCCGATTTTCCCTAATAAAGTGGAATCAAGCTAATATAGTTCCAGTTTTGTATTTCCGTTAAATAATATACCGTACCGAAATAAATTAATATTTATAGACATTCTCTTTTGTGATCGAAATCTCGATTAATAAATAATTCGTGTTATGTGCCTTCTAAATCCAGTTCAGATTTAAAGAATATGTGTGTTGTTTTATTGAAAACGATGAACCTTGTGATGGTTATCAAAACTAATAGCCAAATTTTATGGAACTTTTATGGTAGCATTTAGTTATTGCAGTTTGGGGTGAATTCGTAAATTATGATTCACCATATCCAGATTTTACGAGGGTTATTCCCTTACATCTTTAATTTATGAAAAGAAAAATTCACAGATTTTTCAGTTTCCATTTGCAGCGACTGCTGTCGTCAAATTTTGTGCAGTTTATCGTTGATTTTGGTTTGTGATTTACAGAAAATAAAAGGTATTGTGACTATTGTTTTTTTAGTGTTGATCAATTATGTAAATCTTGTTTGAACTCTGTAATAATTTTTTATAGTTGTCTCTCATTTAATCGTAATTCAATACAATTTTTTTATCCACTAAACTTTTATTATCAACTGAGCTCTTAGGCAGGGACTTATTATTTAAATTCTTGAATGTAAAATTTGTAATCTTTTTATATTTTTTATTTTTCTTGGTGTTTTTTTAAATAAATATAATTTTAAAGTTAATTAAAATCAGTAAGACAGAACCATTTAATTATGAAAGTTTTTATTCACATTTTCATTAATCACAATTATTGACTTTGTTGAAATTAATTAATTTTTGTACTAAATTTTTTTTATCGGTCTGAATTCATTTTCTGATTAGTGTTTTCAGACAGATTTATTAGGCTTATCTAATCTCTTCGATCTGTTTAATTATCATTAATTAAGCTTCATAATCAGATGGCGCCCTTCTTGTGTATGTTTTTGTGTTTTTTTGAAACCTTTATTCATT
Organism: Agrypnus murinus; assembly: GCA_929113105.1. Classification (NCBI taxonomy): domain Eukaryota; kingdom Metazoa; phylum Arthropoda; class Insecta; order Coleoptera; family Elateridae; genus Agrypnus; species Agrypnus murinus. The sequence continues at coordinate 61,176,964 of OV816031.1, read as the reverse complement.
ACTTTATAAATTAGACAACTGCAGAACCAATACCTACGACCTGAACCTAAAAATTTATAAGATAGAGCTAAATCTCAAGCCGTGGTAACTTTGAGCATCATTCAAAGTAAGTATTATGTTTATCGTTGTTTATTGATTTTTTTATCGATTTTGTAAGTTATTTAGTCCTACAAAAAAGTTATGTTTCAAGAATTACTTAGCTCAATTGTTGATTTATTAAAAGTACCCTATGCTCGTGTTTATATATCTCAAAAGCTTCTCAAATGTCTAATTTGCTTTTGTTATTACAAAAATGTGATTGCGTGTGATTACCATCTCGAAAGGTACGCGAACTAGAGTAGAGTTGCTAATCATACAGCCGCTAAGGGTGCTTAGTGGTCAGTTTGTGTGGTGTTAACCGGTGAGGCGGTGAGTCGATTTTTCCTGGTTCCAGGAAGCTTACTTCTTCCCTCCAACCAGCCTTGTGCGACACTGGTTTTCCGGTGTCCCTTATCCTGTTTTTGGTGTTGCAGAATAGGGTGCCGTCCCTTGTGTTCAGTCACCCTCTTTCTTTCCAAGTCAGTTGATAGTCACGTGCGGAATGGTAACTCCATCCGAGTATTTTGCCTGGGGGCGCGGGTGGCCTAGCCAGTGACTATCAACTGCCTGTCCTTTACCTACCATCCCCATCCCGGGTACCTGTCTACTACCTATAGGGGGCTCCTTAATGGAAACTGGTTGAATCGACTTGCTGCTTGGTGCTACACAAGGATCCCCCGAAAACTATATTTCGGGGGTGGGTCTGACAGGAGCCGCGTTTTTTTGTGATAACTCTCAAACAATTTCAACTTTTACTACTACAATCGACTGCAAAGCGCACCTATTATCAACATTCTACAATTTACCACAAACAACAACCTTCATTAATTGCAATCAACCACTACCATCTACATCCATCAACAACTTTATTCTACTTCAACAATTCATCATCTCGACGCCAACTGCTCAATCAATCTACTGTATAATTACCGGCTACTCATCAGTCTATCAACCAATCAAATAACCGGTAATTATTGCTATGCCATTTACAATTATCTACATTCCAACGTTACCGCCCATACTAACATGTACCACATGTTGGTATGGCCGATAACAACACAAAAGAACAGACATGAATGCAGAATTATCGAAGAATACAACAAGTACGGAGCGATTGTGGTTATCATCACCAACATTATTATTAATGCTGCTGATTATAACCACGAAGGTCATGCCGTTGGCGGGCTAGTTATTATGAAATTTATTTAATAATAATTGGTCTGCCAACGGCTAGCTGAAGAGGCTTACGCATAAAACAGCCATCACCCCGCATCACGGGGTGTAAATTAACGTTGAGTAGCGTGTATAATTCACAGGAGACACAGATCTCTAGCTGATGAGATCTAAAAGATCGAAATAGCTGTCCTAGAGTGTCTCTTTTGAATTATAATTATATTACATCTCATTTTTAAATTTGGGTTATAATTTTGTAACACTGACTTATATTTTTTAACTACAGATATTTATGTATTTGCTGTTTATAAATAACACACACACACACACACACGCGTGTGTGGGTGCGCGCGGTTGGAGTTGGAGGTAACGCAAACATTTAAAATACCTATAGTATATCTTTGCATTCTACTATTATTTATTGCTACACGTGTAGAATAAATTGAAGATTTAAGAAATAGAATATTGCACAGTCGAGGCAAAAGCGCAAATTGTTAAACTTTACTACAGTAAAAAGAGATCATTTTAATTTCATGAACGGACAATATTAGTCTTTCCTTGCATTTATTTTGACTTTTATTTGACCTTATGATCTATCAATGAATTTATTTATATTTTTTAGAAATCTATACAATAATTATTATTACTAATGCTTATTAGTTAATGTTTTTAATTAATAATTTGATTTGATTGTTATGAACGCCGCTGCTGATTATGATAGTGCGTATATTACAATCGACCAGTTATTTATTCAAGTCTATTATTCGGTGGTTTAAAAACACACGGTACTATAGCTGCCATTACTATAGCTTACTTCGCAGCTTTCATAATTAGAAACCTCAAAGTTTTTGCAGGATTGCAAACAAAGCCTCTCTTGCTAATGAACCCAAAATAATACTTAGCAATCAGATATTGAACATAAAATTAGAACAGGTTAATTTCATAATGATTCACTTATCTGTCTAAATGCATGCATAAATCTACTGATAACGCCCCCTGAACCCACAAGAAAACTAAAATGATATCAAATTTCACATATCCATGTCAAGCAGCAATTTACTAATTTGGCTTGTAGATAGGTCAATCAATCGTTACAATTAACGCGACAATTTAAATTTTTAATCTACCTGGGTAAGTGTTTATTAATAATCCTTTTTCACTCAACTTGACAAGTTATTAGTTAATCTTGGTTTGGTCACATTTAAACAAATCGTGTTCCTTAAAGAACTTTATTTGGGACGTGGTGTATCCATCTTGGTGAGAACGTGGAACCTAGAGCACGTGATGCTGAACCTATTGTTTGTATTCCCTTGGAGATGAAGTTACTTTTAGGTAACGACTTGGCGTCGTTCTACAAAGAAGACCTTGACATTTTAACATCTTATTCGATCCTAATCATTTTTTAATTAAATTTTGTGTGTCACGAATTTCAAGAGAGAATTTATTTAATTTTCACCAAGGTGTATGCATTTTCTTTAAACTGTTAAAATGAGAAATGTCACAAAGGCCTTCGTATGTTCTGTTATAGAAGGTAATACTTACGTTGGTGTACTTACTAGCTGTTTCATAACTAACTGAAATCAAATCAAAATTATTTTGACTTCAATATGTTGGCTACAAAGATCAAGCTAATTGTATAAATGTTGCTCATTATTTTTCTTTAAATTCAATTATACTTAAGATTTTTGAGTTTTATGAATTTAGATGAATTTCTCTCTCCTATGAGCTTTAGTTCTCTTTAGGAACCTAAAAGTGTCTTAAGATCTTTACACAATAAAGGAACAACTAATAGTATGCCACATTCGGTTTTATTCTTAAGCAAATAATATTAAAATCTTTCATGATTACTGAAGACAATCTCCTGTTTATAGTTGCACTAGATCTAATATCCCGATAGCTTTTTCAAATTTGGTTTCTAGAGTCTTTTAGATTACAATTCCAAAGTCAAGGCCAGGTTAATTTAACTTACAGACTATCAAACTGTTTTACTCAAAGAATGATTTTTTAAAATATGTACTCAGGGTTGGAAGGGGAGAGTAGGGAAAAATCTTTAATAGAATGACTGATAAAAGATAAATTAAAAACTTATATAACGTGAAAAATAAATGAATAACTAGACAAATACCGTACCTTCACAGATTATGAATATTTCAATTCACAATTCGCACAAGGACAAGTAACAACAAAGGAAATCCTATTAGTACCCAATAATTTTTCAAAAACAAAATAATTATATTTAAAACAATTATTAGCTACACAATGGATTATAATTCAACTAAATCGTTAAATTTACTGACCAAACTGCCACAAAACACTTTTTTGCAATTTACGAAATAAAGACATCAACATGATAGTTTAAGCTAGTTTTATTTTGTTAGGCAATTTTGTTAGTTATGTACATGGGAAAAATTCTACCCTTTATCTTCTCGCGAAAACAAAGGTTTTGTGGTAGCACGTTGATCTAAATTCCAGGAAAACTTCTAAAATTGTAGGCAGTTCATTCAAAAGTGCTCCGATGTCACTACAATTGGTAATAGAATTTGGCACACTTTCTGGCAAGATGAAGGTGCTACTATTGTTAACAATTAGGTACAGTTCGGTTTTTATAAGAAAGAAGTTACGGCGCAAGCCGATTGTATATTCGTGTGTTCACGGCGACCCGCGAGGCGTTTGAAGCTCCAAGTACAGACCACGTGAAAATATTCGGGCGAAGTACGCATTATATTTTATAAGTAAATATATTTTGTAATTATAGTTTAAGATACATCAAATGCATTAAAGATTTCGATTAGTTATATATAAAATCTAACTGAACAATGCATCCGATGTAACTTTAGAACCGTTTACGTAGCGAAGAGCTCTAAGCAAATGAAAATATAAAAATTAATACGGTTTATAAATAATTTGAATATCGATGTATTGTTTATTATAATCATTTCAAATTACAAAAACACGAGTTTTTAAGACTAAATAATAATAAATAATTAATCTACTCATGACCATGACACTTAATAGATTTAGAAACTTTGGAAATAATTTTAAACTCATTAGCACAAGAAAATTTCTGGAAGTTGCGTGTTTGTTGCGCTTCTTGGAATTTTTGGGTACCATCACGAACTTTTTGTAAAATTTTTTGTAACTACTTCACAAGTTTGGCTCCGTAGGCCTCTACCGGTTCCTATACTCATTTCTTAACACTGTATTTAACACAAAATAATTATAACAGATAACAACTCGCACTTTAACAACACAAACCACGTTAGCGCGTTAAGTCGGTAACTAACGTTGACTGAATGGCTGGTAACACACTTAAGTGCAGGACCTACCACGTGGGTTGTTATGGAAACTGACGATGCAGACTACTCCACAACATTTTTCTTATAAGAGCCCACCTATAGGTACATTCTTCAGTCGGTACTATTAAAGGTTTAAATGAATTTCTTAGAAATGTTTTACCATTCCCGGGTTTCCCTAATATCGACCCTATCAGTTGTCAAGAGTAATATGTAAAACCATTTTTAAAAGTTTATGACTAAAACAGCTGGAATATTCCGAATAAGCATATTAGGCATACTTAAGTGCAGTTTTCCCTTCTATCTAGTCGCATTCTACGGTATTTCCAAGTTCTATAATTACCTACGTTACTGTGCAATAACTTCTTGATAGGTAGATTTCTTCTTGTGTACTTTGTGTGAGTCAGTGTGTATGAAGTAAAATAAACTCCCGGAAAAGCTATACATCTTTGTTTAAATTGAATGTTGTTGGATTTGACGAGAAGAATGGACGGTAAGAATAAGGTACCAGAAGAACCAATTACCAATAAGACATATTAAGAACCGCGAAGAATGGAACACGTTCTTTTCGAGGTCCAGAAATCGGACGCTTTTCTGTAGTGGACGATAAGGTGACTAAATGAGTGGAAGAACAGAGAAAAGAAGGTAATGCCGTGACAAGTGAAATGATCCAAATAATAGGACGTAAAATTGCTAAACAGAATGCAAACGTCGAATTCAAAGGTAGTCAAGGATGGGTAGTAAGACTAATGAGAAGGAAGGGTTTTAATTTGAGAAGAACAATTTCATTGTGCCAGCGGATGCCGGCAGACTATACGAACAAAGTGTTTCAACGTTTCAAGAGTTTCGACGTTTTGCTCTCGCAAATCGGAAATGCCGATGAAACACCAGTCTTTTTTGAAATACCAAGGAAAACCACGCTGAATAAAATAGGAGAGTCAAGTGTATTTGCTAGAACAACAGACTCGGAAAAAATGAGGTTCACAGTTATGCTAGCCATCATCGCCGCGCCGACGAGCATAAACCGCCACCATTATGCAGTTTTTAGAAGTAAGACTCCTCCTAAATGTACATTACCAAAAGGCATTCATGTTCGTGCTCAAGAGAAAGGGTGCTTACTAGTGTTAGACAGCTTCCGTTGCCATATTGACAATTCCGTGAAAAACAGAATGAAGGGATTAACTACACATTCTGCTATTATTCCTGAAGGCCTAACGTCTATATTACATACTTTGGATGTGAATCTCAACATTCCATTTAAGGATTTAATAACCATAAAAGGTGCAAAGGTACTTGTAGTAATTCTTCCATTCGGGTTAATTATGAACTTTACTTTTTAGTTCAAATCAAGTAACTTCATGTCTCAGACTAACGAATATGTGTCACTTCTCTTTGGGATAAACCATGACCGTTATAATTGTTTCTTAAGGTTGTTCTGGAGACGTGACAAAAAATGGTTTGTCATACTAGAACTCACATAGCATAATTTGGTGAGAAAGGGTTACACCACATCATCCGTATTTCGCGTTTTCTTAAACGTTAAAATCCACCAAATAATTATTTATTTTCTACAATTGCAATAGAATGTAAGCTTTTCAGTCTTCCATTGCTTATATGGAGCGATAAAGTATAAACAAAATTGTAAAAATTATGCTAATAGTCCAAGAGTCAGCGACGAATTCCTCACAGTATTTTTAAAAGCTGTTGTAGAAAAACATCTTGTGTTTATTTTTGCCACAAACTATCATTACCGTTCCTGCAAGTGCCGTGCCAATTGCGCGCTTTGCTTTACGTAGCGCGTTAAATTTCTCCCTCGATCGACAATCTATTACTTTGCGCTATTACACAAATAGCTATTTAAAAAAAAAACATCTTATTTTCGACAATCAACGCTACCTCCACCCTTCTAAGTAATGAAAGGTGAAGTCCTACCGATTTTTTTTTGTCTAAAGAACAATGTGTAACTAACACACACTGATGAAGAGAAGTACTTACGTATACAACTTATTTGTGCCTTGGTTTAGCTTAAATATGATAAAATGAGGACTCTCTCCCTCTTGTGAGATTAAGGCAGCTCATAGGTGGATTAAAGCATCATAGAATTCATAGAGATATGGGCGCCAGCATAATTGATTTAATTTAATAAAAGAGTGACGTTAATGCTCCACGATACTGAGCTCCAGATCTTAAAATGAACCGGTCTCAATTATGCAAAGACCGATGTCCAACACTCTTGTTATTACACACAAATAACTAGAACTGGAAGGCCTTCAGTTGTTATTTAGATAATATCTTAATGTGGATTAATAATACAACTAAATTAACAATACATTAAAAATTCTAACTATGATCATTATTCGGTTTGAAAACTATTAATATTACTTGAAAAATATTAAGTTCAGAATCTCCTAAAAATGTACTTATTATCAAATCAAAAAATTCTCTTTAAATTTCAACATTAAAATATTTATCCAAAAATATAATAAATAATCCACTCTTAAATTTTGATCAAGTTAACCAATTAACGCTTTTACAAAAACATAGGATATAATTAACCCACCTGATTATTTCTATAAGTTTAATTTGGGTTACTAACGTTACTTCATATAATCGCTAAACATGTCAACCAGGTGTATCAGGTTATTGTAAGCCTCCCTGGAGAACGTTTCAGAGAATCACTTGTGGAGTTGCAAAATGCTGGGAACATGAAGATTAACAGCAAGCTAGATTTTAAACTATGTCGATTTTTTTAATACTTAATACTAATGTCCGTATCGACGGTTTACATTGAAGTCCGTATCGACTGTTTAAATTGAAAAATCGATATTTTGTAGTTGAAATAGCAAACCTAGATGGCGTTACAAATAGATATTGACTACAGTCCCTACATCTAGTCACCTAGGCCGCGCTGGTTGATCAGAGTACCGCAAAACGCCGCCATATTGGGGCAAAAGAAGCACGAAATTGTTCATTATTTATATCTGTATTGAGTTTAATCAAATCCACGTTTAGTTAAAAAGATTCTTCTTATTCTAGTTTCGCTATTATTTTCTTGGTTTGGAAATTAAAAATATGTAAATAACATTAATTATATATTAATGAAGACATAATTTAAGTTATGAAAAATTATTATCTCTGACCAGGATTTGAACCCGGACTTACTGCTATCTAGGCAGATGCTCTACCGCTGAGCTATCGGAGATCGATTACTGGTGAAATAACAATTTTTCATATAAGTTATAATAATGTGTAAACACATAAGAGAGTACTAAATATAATTTGCTATGCAGTACTTAGTTCTCTCTTATGTGTTTACACATTTTATAACTTATATGAAAAATTGTTATTTCACCAGTAGTCGATCTCCGATAGCTCAGCGGTAGAGCATCTGCCTAGATAGCAGTAAGCCCGGATTCGAATCCTGGTCAGAGATAATAATTTTTCATAATTCAAATTATGTCTTCATTATATACATTAATCTTGGTGCTAAAGCACGATATTTCTAAATCATTAAAATATTAATTATGGTGTAAGGTTGGATTTTGTCAAGATAGGGAGATGTAATTAGGTAATGTTAGGTAATGAAATTAAATTCAGTTATTTTATAGTTGAGTAAGTCGTGTTTTGATTGATTTTCTATAGTGACCTTATTTTTTTATCTTAGTACAAGTACCATATATCATTAAAAAAGGATTAAAAAGGATATATATATATATATATATATATATATATATATATATATATATATATATATATATATATATATATATATATATATATATATATATATATATATATATATATATATATATATATATATATATATATATATATATATATATATATATATATTTTGACGCCTACACTACGGGGGAACCAACATCTAAGGCCATCTGTCCCCCATCTAACATGCAACACGAATACACACATCCATAGTTGAGGTGACGGAATTTTCCAATTAGAAAAATCCCGCTGCCCCAAGTGAGATTCGAACCCACGACCCTTGGAACACGAGTGATGCACTAACACCACTCGTCCACCGCCGACCCTGATTATATTATTATAGCAATATGTAACATACAATCACAAGTAAAAAACTACTGAAAATAAGTAGTTTCATAAGTAAACTTTTATTACATTTTGGTAGAAGCAAAGCACAACATTATTCATACGCAGTTCACGACTACCAACCTTTAAAAGTACTTTTATGAAAATTGCCAAACACTTCGATTGACCTGAAATTAATCAAAGCAATAGTTTCATAAATTAATTTATATTGCAGCGCATATGGACGGAAACCATTTATTTGAAATAAAGTAAACTATAAGTCACAGTCGCCACTTTAATAAAAAATTTGCTATATGTGAAGTACTGAAAGTAAATTCCACATATACTAAAGAAGGAAATTAATCAGTAAAATTAATTAGAAGTAGAGGTAAATAATAAAGTTAATATCAAGCTAATCAAAATATTTGTATCAAATTTAGTGGAATTCATACTTATTACAGATATTGGTTTTCCCTTTACATTTTCTCAGAAAGTAATCATTTATATGTATAAATAGAGATGGTAACTCTCAAGAGTTTAAGATGTCATTTATCTCATGTATATACAGAATTTGAGAATTTTCCTTGGCAAAATAAAATAGTATAAGGAGGAGACCGCTATTATATTTAAGCAATCTAAACGGATGGGAATTGAATTCCTCCTGTTCGTTCGCTCGAAGCTTTCAGTTATCGATTACCAAAGAGTAGTAGAAGACCATCGCCGCCGTCGTCTTTAGTTTCTGAGTGCGTACCTAACTTTTCTTATAATGCTGATCTGTTGCACTTGAATATTTCCACTACACGGTTTGCGTTTTAACCAGGGGTGACGCGAAATGATGTTGAAAAATCACACTGGGGTCACACTTCTCGTTTACCAAAGTTATGCTGAACTTTGCGACCCCGCTGGGAATTCTGCGCACTGACATGTTTAAAGTTACGAACTCTAAAATGAGAAATTCAAATTTACTAGTCTTTTCTTTTCCGGGTAAAACAAAATGAATGTGCCTGAAAAAGCAATAAGGCATAATGGGAGTTACGCTTGAATTCCCAAATCTAACTAACATAAAAATGTAATTATTAAAATTACACTCTTATTAATAAACAAGATTAAATGGTAGAAAGCATTTCGCTCAATTAAATCACGTTCAAACCACTACTTTCCCGAATTTCCCTCCTGTCTGAATTTCTAATTTTTGCCCCTCTCTAGTTGGCTCACAAACGATCTTATTAACACGAATTGCATCTTCTGTTATTGCCTAAACTGTTATTGGATTGAAATTTTGGTAACGAGGTAACGTTACGGAAAATTTATAATAATTATTGAGAAATACAGGGTGTTTTTCTAACTTGCGTGCATAATATTATTAGATTATAACAAAGATATTACTAGTAAATCTATCCTTATCATTTAACAGTGTAACCTATAGATTTCCCCTTTACTAAAATATCAAGAATTCATCTTTCAATCAACATCTTCATCTTGAACTCACAATTTCAAATCTGAAATATAAATTCAAAGATCTAGAATTTTAATATAATAATAATAGGTCCCATTATTCCCTTAAAGGACAAAAGGTTTTAATGTAGTCCTTCCAACGCTTCTTGTTTACTACTTATTGTGCCAGCTCCGAAATTGTCAGCTTTGGTTCCTTTTCTATGGTATTTCTCTAGGTATCTTTCGGATGCACTCTTTTTCTGGTTTCTTCAGAATTCCATTTTAGTCTCTTCTTACCATTGCATATTTATATCTGTTTGGTTTGTTCTTCTCCATAACACTTAACTTCTAATGATTTCTGGTCGCAAACGACGATTTACAAACACTTGTTGTTTACAGCCTTGATAGTGTAATGTCTAGCGTGCTGGACTTTCACCCAAGCGGGTCAAGGTTTTCTGCAGTTTTCCTTAGCTGTGACACAAATGTGGGATTTGTGCTGTTCCATCTGCAAGTCGGCTGCAGCCGCACGTAGGGCCTACGTAATAATAATATTCGCCCCCTCCCTCCCGCACAAGCTTACAGCTTCTGGGGCCTGGCTTCTTGGTACCATTTACTAACATGTACTTTGCTCGACACATTTAGACACATATACTTTGTTTTCCTAATATTAATCTTTAATTCTACCTTATTTTAAAACCACTTGCTTCTTTTTTTAATTGTCACCATTCTTTCTTTTACAATTCTGTAAAATAACGTATGTTCCGAAAGTTTTGGGAAAAAATTCACCTGGTTGGTTTGAGTGACAAAATGGAAATGAAATGCCACCAGTCATGTCTTCTAAATAAACAATGCAAAAGTTTTTGATTTCTGCTTCGCAAAATGTCTTATAAAATTTATCTTTGTGGAGGTATTTGTAATCTGGTTGTGCGAATGTCGAAACGAAACGTTGTCAATATTTATCGAGATCAGAACAAGCAATCGCACAAACAAGGAATGTCAAGAAGGCATACCATGTGTAAATCTGCATAAAAGCGGTTGGCCGCGGGCTTTGAACCAATTAAGAGAGGATACACTGATTCGCGCAGCTAAACACACAATTGGGAGCTCACAGCGAAAACTGGCCAGAAGATTTAATGTTGGAAAAACTACTGTCTTTAGTACCCTATCAAGTAAGAATATTGTCTTCCGGAAAAGGAAGGATACACAAAATACACAAAAGTTTATTTAGAGAGAATTCCGAGATGTTACCGCGCGTTGAGGCGAGTGCTTTTCGTCAACAAGTTGATTGTGATGGCCGATGAAAAATATTTCACATTATCCAACTCTGAGATGAAGGGAAATGATGGATTTCTGAGGCTGGCTTCATCTTGCAGCCCTACTATTGGTGCAGTTCGGGGGAAGCATTAAACGCAGAGATTTATATCCAGAGATGCCTCTCTAAACTGCGTCAGTTTTTGAACACACTTCATGTGGATGATGATATATACATGCCATTATTCGAGAATCGCAAGGAACTGGTATGAGACCAACAACATCAACTTTGTACCGAAAGTAGTCAATCCCCTAACCTACCTCAGGCTCGCTCAATTGAAGAGTTCTGGAAGGTCTATAATAATGGATGGGAAGCACAAAACGGGGAAGAATTGCGACGACGTATATACAGAAAAATTAGAGAAATCAACCCTGCGGTCGTCCAAAGGATGATGCAACGAGTCAGGGGAAAACTTAGGCAAATCGAAAATAACGGTTCCTTGTCGATTATTATTTTGAATTTTATAATAAGGATAGTTAAGACAGATTGTTTAATAAGTTGTTAAAAATATAAAACTATTTTTATAAAAGTTTTCAAATTTTTTCAAATCGCCTTTGGTATTTTTACAAGCATCCCATCTCTCCTATTAGTCCAGTCAAATCAGAAAACATAGGTGAAAGTAAGTCAGTGGATTTTTGCATAGGGCTTCCTTGTGGGTTGTTAAATAACCATCTAAAAGTCAACACCTGTAGGTGCTAAGCTCGAAGTGATAATGAGGGTAAACCACGCCTCCTAACGGTTTTTGTCGTTTTTCTCGAAAACTGTTACGTTTAACGAGATGAAAAAAGTTAGTTATGGAAGAAAGAACATATGCCATACGTGGCTCAGCAGTTTGCACCAGTAAATTTGCTCGAGGAACTTTCGGCGTAACTGTTTACGGTCTCGTATCCTTTATGAAGTAGGTAAGAAAAATGTGTTGAAAGCCGGAGGCGATCGTGGTCCAGTCATCTACTACCTTAGCATATCTTCGTAAAACTCCATTAGGCAATATTATCGATATTCTTCGTGCCGGTCGGATGAAGCTTAATTAACTCTTAGGAGAATACACTGTACTAGGACACTACTACATTCAATTTTTTATTCAACCCAATACGTACAGTAGAGTGGACCGACAAAATGCAAGTTATTTAATCGTTTCTACAGTGCTAAAAAGTTGCCTTTTAGCAACAAAAATGATCCTACAAAATCTCAGCCCGATCAAGAATTTTTTCTGGTTCCGCCAGGCCCCCAAACTTTCAATTTTATCCGTTTTTTAGTTGTTACCATAAATAAAAAAGAAACTGATTATTAATATATTATGCATTAAGAGCTTAATTGAGTGTGTTAGGGCCCGTAGAGTCAGTTAGCGCCTCCGGCTTTCACCTCAGGCGCTAAGAAAAATGCATACGTTAGTTTATGTTCGGTCTAAGTTTAATATTTAATTTTAAAATAAAAATAATTTGACAAGTACAAAACTTCAAGTAGTGTAGTGGTCTTAGTTACTATTTTTACCACGCTTGCGATTTCGGGACGAGGGAGTGGTTAAATATTAGAAAATTTTGCAGCCTGAGTGTACCGTTGACACCTTTGAAACAAAAATTAAAAGTGGGGGTACTACACATGATTACACGACGCAGTTTTATCCTGAACCTCGACTATGCAGAATATCAATTGTGCAGAATGTTGATTTTTATAAAATTACCTATTTCTTATCTATCAGATGTTTAATAAAACGGGTGGGAAGGCCAGGCTATCTAAAAGTACAGTCAGCGTAAATACGTTTTTGCAAATTATGCACCCAAATCCTAAGCCTGATTATTACTATGGAGACAGCGCGGCGTAAACAAGGGTAATCCAGCCGTAAACATGCCATTTTTTATCTCTAAACACTTTTGAACGGGCTCTAAAAAGTTTTACAGCGCTAAGTCTCTAATCAAGCAACTTACGCTCTAAAAATAGAACCATACACCGGTCAAAATCGCCCGACCGGACATATGTAAATGTCATTTAAAATAATTTGTGTAGTGATTTAAGGAACCGCTTATCATTAGTCAATATTTGTTTCTATTTGTGTGTTGTAGGGGGTGGTAAAGGAAGTGATAGGTGCTCGCGCAAGCTTGTCATGACCTTCTCGGCGCAATCAATCTCAGTGTCTTGTCACGGCTTTCACACCGTGTACCCACCGACCTTTGTGCGTTTGTCGTTGCTTTTATTATTGTTTTTGCTTTTCGCTAACGTCGTTATTTTATTAATTTGAGACGAAGCAGCTCAGTTAACATGCCGACTCCATCCAAAGTTACCACTAGGAAAAAGGTCAAGTGTATTATTTTTGGACATTTCAGATATGAAGATCTAATGAAGTTCTACTTACACTTAAGGCAAGAACTGAAAGCCAAAATCGGAAAGAATCCTGCTGCAAGTGTGATCTGTAACATGCTAATACTGAAGATACTGAATCATTGGGAAAAAGCCTTCATCCCGACTGTGTCTCAGAGACTCGTAACTAATGATAAGGTCTTACCGTACCAAATACAGAAACATCTTGAAGTCTAAGGAGCTCACAAAGCTCTAACCATGCAAAAAAAGTTGAAACATTTAAAACATTTATAACAGCCTCAAAGACTCTCTTTGACATTGCTACCTGTAAATGCCGTGATTTTTTTAAACTGTATCTTTTTTTCAAATATATGGTGTATTGTCAGATCAACATACAGATGTTATACATGACATTTATAATCTAGCTAGTAATTGACAGAATAATGACAAGACTATACTAATGTCTCAGGCAGGTCAAATTAAGTTTATAACTATTTAAGTATAATTGTTAAGGATTAGGCTAGTCACTATCGTCTTCGGAAGCTATAAGATCTTGCGGCATTTTTCGTTTTAATCTAGTATGTATGCCTTTATGACAGAGGTTAGAAAACACTGCACCATCGCACGCACTTGCATTTATAAAGAACTTTTTAGCACATTTTAGCATGAAGTCTTGGATTGTTGATACACGTAATTCGTAATGGAGTTGATCATTTCGGATGTACCATGGGGCGTTTGCTGCAATTCGAAGAACCTTGTTTTGAAAGCGTTGCAATTTCTGCATATTGCTTTGGGAAGTATTGAGCCAGACTGGGCTAGCATAGAATATTAGTGGTCGTAGTAGTGACTTGTATAATAGCATAGCACATTCAGGTTTCAGCGACGACTTCCGATTTATTACAGGGTAAAGTTGCCTTAGTCTATTGTTACCTTGGGAGAGTTTTTGATTTATGTGGTAACTCCAGGTGAGACGAGTATCTAAATGGACGCCAAGATATTTGATAGCTGCGTCTTTAGGATTCCATGGTATAAGAACTGTGCTTATTTCAATGTTTGGTGGGTTGATAATACGTTTCAGTGCAAATATTTTTGCTTGACATTTAGCGGGGTTGATCGAGATGTTTCAATTGTTATACCATTTAATAATATTGTTGACGGCATGTTGTAATTCAAGGACTGCGTCAGCTAAGTTGGGACTCTGTGTAATTATAGCTGTGTCATCAGCAAATATGGCTAAGGATGCTGTTACTGGTGGTATATCCGAGGTATAGAAGTTAAAGAGGAGGGGCCCCAGAATGCTTCCTTGGGGAACGCCTGCTTGGATTTCTTTAGTTTCGGATATGTATGAGTTGACTTTAACTGCGAATTGTCTGTGCTCGAAGAACGAGAAAACGATTGATTGCAAGTAAGTTGGTATATTCAAGTCCAGGATCTTTTTCTTCAAGCCTTCAACCCAGACCTTGTCAAAGGCCTGTGCAACATCGAGTAGGACCATTGTGGTGTAATTTTTGTTTTCAAAACCACTTGAGATAATTTCACTAACACGTTGAAGTTGGTGGCATGTGGAATATCTTCTTCTAAAGCCAAATTGTGAGGGTGGCAGGATATGCAGTGTATCGATTTCTTTCAGTAATCGGATGTAGATAATTCTTTCTAGAACTTTGGATAAGGTGGTTAAAAGACTTATTGGTATGTAGCTGTTAATATCATTTTTGTTTTTACCGGGTTTGATAAACATGAGTATGTGAGCTAATTTCCATTTAGAGGGGAAATAGCCTTTTCGGAGGCATGCATTGTACAGAGTTGCTAGGTGCGCTAAACATTTCTTAAGTTCTGAAGTACTATGTTGGGTATGAGATCACATCCGGGTGTTTTCCGTTTAGGTAATGCTGTTATAATTTGGGCTATTTCCCTAGGAGATGTTGGTTCAATGTTTCCCGGAATGGGAAGATGACTCTCAACGTAGTTAATCACATTAAGTGATTGCGTTGGGTTGCAAATGTTTGGTGCTCTAAATAGCTTTTCAAGATGAGAGGCAAACCCTTCAGATTTTTCAGCATCCGTTGTAAGTGTGTCTGTACCAGAGGTAAGGGTGGGTAATTCAAACTGTATCTTGAAATGTCGAATAAAGTTACAGTAGTTAAACAGGAGTTTATGAAAGATCAAAGGACTCAGAGAGAAATGGCTATCGGTGGAGTTGACAAGACCTGAAATGAGAAACCAAAAAGGATTCATGAAAGAAAAATCGACAGACGCTTGCCGAAAAGTCAAATTATGGGTTAGCAAGCACTGCTATTAGAGGTTTGTACTTTAATAAACGAAAGGTTGTTACGATGGTTCAAGAAAAAAGAGGCGATAAATTCTATCGTGCTACAGTTTCAGAAGAGCGCATTTCTCTAATTGAGGAACCAGGGTCAAAATATTTGAGACATCTGACTCAAAATTCAAGTTCTTCTCAAAATATTGAACGAAGCATTATCAAATTCATCCAGGACAAAAGTATGAGCAGTGCGAATCTTACTACTATTGGATGCGATGGAACGTATATCTTTATAGACAAACATAAGATTCATAATTTGTGTTTCTTGTAAGTGTATTAATGTATTTTTGTCAAAAGACAAACTTACTGTATGTTTATCAAGTAAAAACAACAAAATACAATTAAAAAATCAAGAAATAATGGCTTTCGACACTGGCTGTACTTTTAGCACCTATTGGTTATTAGTATTCCATTTCTGTAGTGCACAAGAAATATCCAAAAACACATGTAGAATTAGGTAAAATCCCAACTTTTGGGCTTGCGGCGGCACTTGAAGACATTTTTTGATCGAACCCAAATTTTGGCGTTTTCATTTCGGATGAAATAGGCACTTTAAACTAACTCAAAAATTGACCAAACCCAAACATAAAAAAAATTTCTACCCCGCGCCAAATCGTTCTATACCCTCCTAGTAGCAGGTGATAAAACGTTGCACAACCCAGAGTGTCGGGTTTGGTGAAGAAGGGGGTGAAAAGGGGGTAAAATTGTATGTTTCAATAGTTTTTCGCAAATATCTCGAAAACTATGAGGTCTTGCGCAAACTTTATCGCAATTCGAGAGTAAAACTAGCTCAACGATTGACCAAAGCCAAACAAAAAGAAAGTTTTACTCCGCGTCAAATTGTTCTATACTCTCTTTGTAGTAAGTGATAAAAAGTTGCACTACCCAGAGCGTCGGGTTTTGGGGGAAGGGGGGGTGAAGACCCAGGAGGAGTTAAGGCTTGGTTCGAAAAGATGGTGGAAGGTGGTGAGGTAAGGGTGATAATAAAGAAGAGGGCCCGGCCAGACCATCTGCAGTCCCAAGGCCGCTCGAACCAAGTTCTTTTTTATGTTCAGTTGCTTTTGTATCTGCGTCCCCTAATGATATTTCTACCCCTTCCATATCTCGGTAACCATTGCCTACAGCAGAAAAATGCGTAGAACGATTTTTGTTCGGAATCTAATGTAGATTAATTTTGTACGTAGTGAAGTTTGCACTAGGCCTCATAGTTTTCGAGATACTTGCAAAAAACTGTTTAAGCATACCATTTTACGCCCTTTTCACCCCCCTCTTCCCCAAACCCCTTTGGGTCGTGCAACTTTTTATCACTTAACACTACGAGGAGGGTGTAGAACAATTTGGCGTGGGTAGAACTTTTTTTTTATGTTTGGGTTTGACCCTAGTTTTACTGTAATAACAGAAAGTTATGTCCGAAAGTTTCTTGAGTAAATCTTCTGGTGCAAATTGCTGATCCATGTATGACATATCCTCTTTCTTTTATAGCACAAAAAGTATTTGGACACCTTTATTATCATCTCTTCGAGCTCATCACCTACAGGTGTTGAGTTTTCGAGGGTTATTTACCAATCCACAAAGAAGCCCGATGTAAAAATCTACGGACTTACCTGCACTTTCCACTATTCATGAGTTCTAAACTGACTGGTCTATATCCTTTGTGAATCGTGCCCAATTCCATATTTTAACTATCAGCGGTTATAATATTTTTACTGCTACCGCTGTATCGATCGATTTTAAGTATATCCGCTGAAATCTGATCAATACCTGAAGATTTGTAATTTGTAGCCAGTTAATAGCCCTTTCAATATCCCCATCCCTAGGTGGATCCATTTCATTGTTCTGGTTCCAACCTTATATCTTTCTCGAGAGCCTATGATACCTGCTTGTTCTTTATTTAATAACTCACTATAAGTATTCTTGCCCCCATCTTGCCATCTGCTGTTCCTTGGTGCATAATAATTCTCCACCATTATTTTTAATTAACGCAGTTCGTTTACTGTTATTACTTCTAGGTTCTCCTATGTCACCTATGTATGCAGCTATCTTTGCTGTATCAGCTATGTCTTCAAAATACTATATACAGGGTGATTCAGAAATAACTGATATCCTTTAAATGGTAGGTAGAGGGGAAGCAGTAGAGTTAATTTACCTTAACAAGTATAGGTCAAAAGAGAATAGTTTACATAAAATGAATTTTAAAGTTTAATGAATTTTGGATCCAAAAGGATCCAAGGTCAGGACCGGATCCAAAATTCATGAATTCGTATCCTTCAGTATCTATCCTTCAGTATCCTTCATTAATTATATACAGGGTGATTCAGAAATAAAGGTAATCCATTAAATGGTAGGTAGAGGGGAGATAGTAGAGCTAATTTACCTTGAGCCAAAAGGATTCAAGGTCAGGACAGGATCCAAAATTCAATAAAACCTTAAAATTAATTTTCTGGAAAACTTCGTTTTTGAACTATACTTGTCAAGGTAAATTAGCTCTACTGCCTCCCTTCTACCTACCATTTAAAGGATATCAGTTATTTCTGAATCACCCTGTTATACGTTTTAATTGCTACTACCCATTACCTGGCGAACCAAGGCTCAGAAGATATAAATCTTGTACGGGAGGTAGAGTGATTATTACTATTATGCAGGCCCAACGTGCGTTTGCAGCCGACTTACAGATGTTATAGCAAAAATCCCACATTTGTGTTACAGCTAAATAGAACTGCAAGAAACTTTAGCCAGATCGGTTATTGGTTTCTTATGTTTTCTAAACTAAAGCCAATAACAGAACGTACTTTGGCTATTGTTCTATTAATGACTAACAAGAATTCGGTCCACTAAAATAATAACTTTTAATGTAGCTTAGAATACACTAAACTCAATTTACTGCAATAGAATTGCGCAATTCTAAACATCTCAGTTTTAAACCCCCACCAAGATCTGAAATAACGGCAAAAAATATTATTAGAGCAAATGTTTTAAAAGCACCTACACCTTTAGTAGTAACTAGATCAGAACATTGCAGGCAAGTGGATTGGTTAGAACATTTATCATATAAAAAATAAACAGCCTGAAAAAAGTTATCTAAAACCGTGAACACGAATACCACCAAAATAAAATTTCGGTGTGCACTTTCCAACTGTACACACACTTTTTAATGGTATTTTTAAAATCAGAAGTAATATAATTACAAGTGATTCAATTTCACAGTAAAATTTAATAAGCGATAAAATAAGTTATTTTACATAACACGTAATCTAACAGTAACTATTGTTAAAAAGACAAGTGATGCTTTTAATTTATCTGAACCAGCTTTTAATGCTTCTGGACTAGGCTTTCTCGTAGGTTTCGGTTTATCTTGATTGATTTTTACTGTCGTTTGGTCCATATGCAGATTTTCATCGTCCGATTCTTGATCGTATGGAAATACTTCTGCGCCTTGTTTACGATCTTCATCCCTGTTATCATATTCGTATGTCTCGCCTTCTTTGCTAATTTCACCTTCTTTGTTGTTCTCATCTCCTTTGTCATTCTCACTTTCTTCGTTAGTCTCGCCTTCTTTTTCATTCTCAGCTACTTTGTAAGTCTCACTTACTTTGACAGTTGCACTTACTTTGACATTTGAACTTACTTTGACATTTGCACTTGCTTCTGTTCGCACAACTTCTTTGTTTATTCTCCTATCTTGTTTTTGATTTTTATCTTCTTCGACTGTGTCACTCTCATGGTCAGTTTCTATGAATGGATTGTTCGTTGTCATTAATTCGTTTACCGGGTCTGTGTTTTCCTCAAGATCTGGAAGGTCTACTAGTCCCGCAATGAAGTTAGAAAAACTTGAAACTTTTTCATAAGCGGTAATAACTGTTGATGCATGTTCTCTGTTGGTACTGTTGTAATGAATAGAAATTATACCATGTTGTACCATATTAAACTCGGTAGAAGTGCAAATATAAGGTCCACCTGAGTCTCCTTCGACCGGGTGTCCTCGAAGAAACTCTGTTTCGGTATAAAAGCTGCTGGACGTTTTATAAATTGGTTTTACAGAAAGCTGATCGAATGGTTTAACATGCACTTTAGTAAAATATAGGGCATCCGGCATTTGTCCGGAAGGGGCTACTATCCCTGTTCCAATTACTATTCCTTCCTTGCACAATGGTGATCTATCACGAGGTGATTCTAGATGAACAGTATTTATAGAATCACTTAATTCAAAAGGTGTTTTAAGTTTAGCTAAAGCAATATCAACCTTGACACTAATGTATGGGGCGTTCATGGTTTTCACCTCTTTGTATTCATAGTGTGGAAGAATGTATACTTTTGAAACATTTCGACATTCATGGTATATACTGTTAAACTTTAGCGCTTTCTTTACTGATCCCATTAATGCTTGTACAAAATCTTTCTTAAGCATGGCGTCTGAAACCATTCTACCTTTTCTTTTAAAGCAATGTGCAGCTGTGAGTACCCATTGGGCATGTATTAACGAGCCGCCGCATCTGCTAGCTGCAACGCGGTAGTGAGCATACCTGCAAGCAATTACACAAAAAGTTAGATAAATGTCTTCTGAGATTACAATTCAATCAAACGTATATTAAGACTATAGATTGTAATCGTTTTCCACATCTGCTGTTACATTTTCGACATCAAGTCATACACAAAGAAATGGACAATTCTGTACCAATTTTTCAAATGCGGCTAGAAGGACTGAGTGTGTGACTTGTCTACCTGAGCGTTTATAAGCTTTGAGGAATGCTAATATTTAGTAATAATAATATCAAGGAATAATTTTACTCACATTCTTTCTCCTATTATCAGTTGTACAAAGAATGGAAATTGTTGCTGTAGAACTGGTTGTGTTTTCGATTCCCAATTGGAATCATCTAAGATTCCAGAGACGCGTTGCAATAGTAAAACCATAGCTATGTGGAATATTACTTGCATGGTAAATATTTGTATGTATTTTACAATAAAATTATCAAAAAAATGTATATATGACTGAAACGTACATAACTAACTAGACCTACATCATAAGTCAGAATGATTGGAGCCTTCTTGATCGTTTGAAGAGAATGTCTTTTTCATTAGAAGAACTGTCAACTTGCACTTCTTCACATCACAGATGTATTTACCTATAACAGTATTTGGCCGATTAGTGTGGGAATACGTCACACTATTGTTCTCAGGCTGCTAACGTCGGTCTGCTAATGTCATATACATATGAGCTGACGATTTTGTTACGACAAAGAAAACTATAAAAGGAGAAGTTGATGAAGAGTGGACACTCCCTAAAAAAGCTGCTGTCATTTGAAAAGACCTTGTTTCAAGATACACTTTTCCTTGCAGTGACATTGAAACTGGATTTGTAATATTTAAATTGTCGACGTTATGATGTGGGTTGTTATTGAAGTTTTCAAACAAACGAAAGATCATTTATGGTTTCAAAAAGGTCTGTGCGTTTCCGTGCCTTTTTTGCATCCATTTTCAAATATTTTTTCAATGACTAATTTGCTAACCGTGTTGGTTGTGTTCTAGTAATAGTTATTTACGTGCCAAGCTTTGTAAATTAATCTTTACGGGTGAGCCTGGAAAGTTTGTACGGCGAGCGACGAAGGAGCGAGCTTCCATAATCCATTGAGCCCAGTAAATATTAATTGCAAAGCGTGTCGCGTACAAAGTTTAATTTCCACCTTCACCAGCGTTTTTTTATAAATTGTATATTTTTTATAAAAACACTTTTCGTAATCAAAGGCGGTAGCACAATTTATAGCTAGGCGTTGTCACAGTATTGTGGTTAAGCAACAAAGTAGTTAGTTGTATGAGCTTTTTCATTCTCCCCTTTATGAAAGTGTAACTTTCTATCTTGATAAGGCAACCGAAAGCGAAAGTAACACCTGTTACATAAGTTTTGGGAAAAATTCTAGAAGAATATTATTTAAACTCAAGAAACCTTTATTAAGTAAACATAACATAACAATAACTAATGGATATTAAACTTTAACACTTGGCTCCTATATTGCTGCTAGGGGTCCTCTATCCTCAATAAGACGAAGTTTTTGTCTTATGTGTCGCATTAAGGTTTGGACGCTTTCTAAGTCCACTTCTCTAACTTTTCGGAGAATTCTTTGGCGCAATTGTTGTTGATTTCGGGCTTCCCAACCATTATCATATACTTTTGTTGCCAATAGAGCCCAAAAATTTTCAATTGGCCTTGCCTGAGGGACGTTTGGAGGATTATCATTTCTGGGGACATACGGCACATGGTGGGCTTCTAACCAGTCTAGTGTAGCTCTGGCGTAATGTGACGATGCAAGGTCAGGCCAAAATATGTAATCATCATTAGCATGGTGCTGATTAATAAAAACAATCAATTTGGATAAGCAGTTTCGAATATATACTTCAGCAGTCACTGCCTGACCTCTTACATTACCTACATAAACTCTGGATATCCCTGCCGCAGATATCGCGCACCAGACCAAAACTTTGTCAGCAAATTTGGCTTTCTGTTTGTATCTCATATCACTAAGGGTGTCTTCAATGTTATCTGTATAAAAACCTGCATTTCCTGGAATTTCTGCGTGGCTAAAAGTAAAATATTTTTCGTCGTCTAGGATAATTGTCCGGTTGTTGGCGAAGTGATGACGCCTCAAAGCTCTACAGCAACGAGGGATTCTGGCCAATTGTGCGTCAGTATACTTGGGACATTTCTTCCGTTTTCTGTATTTTAGTCCTTTTCTTGCGATGCATCGAGAAATTGTGGCATTCGAGACATGGAAACGGCGGGCAAGCTTACGGGTGGAAACTCCAATGGTGTTTTTGGAACGTTCGGCTACTCTATTAGCTTGAACTTCTGTTAACTTACGTCGACGGCCTGTTTTTGGCAGGTTTACACATGGAATACCCTCTTCACATTCCCGAATTGTTCGATATATCGTAGTTTTTGAAATATTCTGCCCGCGAAAAATGTTTACTATTTCTCGTTTTTGCACCTGTCCAACTAGGTTGTAGATGGACTTTCAAATATCTATTTTATACGCCATTTCACAAATGACAAACAAAATTGTGATATGTCATACAAATTGACAAAACACCTAGCAACATATTTCTCCATAGTTGACTAGATGAATTAGTTTCACTATAGCACAGAGCGCATTAAAACATTTTCCCAAAACTTATGTAACAGGTGTTAAAACATGCGAGGTGGTTGCTAGGTATGAAAAACTTTCGGTCCCTGGAAAACGAAGTAAAACTGTCAATTTTTTTAAATATATTATAAGGTGGCTGTTGTCAACATTATGGTAACAATACTCTTGCATATACAAACATTATTTTATTATAATCACTGAGTAATCATTTTATTTATTTATTTATGGTGGTTAGTAAATCTCAAGGGGAGAATGACAAGTTTAATACATTACACGCTACGAAAGCCCTTTCAGGTGCTCGGTGTTTTTAAAAATTGATTTAAGTACCGACTAATACTGCAATTTTGCGTTATCACATTAGAAATAAAACTTCCAACATGGCCGCTTGCATGCTTTTATACATTTGGCTATGGTATATTATATTTTAATGTTTAAATAAACATCACATTAAATTTTATAGTGACATGCGCTGTACTAGTATACACCTTTCAACACTTGACCAACAATTTACTTCACTTATGTTTAGTGAAACAAGGCAAACTGAAAAGTTGTACAGAAACAAACACCACTTACCTTTGTGATGAAAAGAAAATTTGCTCCGGCTATGATTTTAAAATCCAAAGACAAGCTCAAGAAAATTACATGAGAAAATTTCAGGCGGGTCGCTCTTTGACAAAAAAATAAAATATTGTTCAACTTTTACCTGCGAAATTCTATTAATGGACACGAAACAAGAAAAATACACAAATGAATCTGCTTTTAAACATTTAAATATTTTATTAATAAACACATGAAAAAAAAATTGAAAAGATAAACGAAAACAACAAAAAAAATCCTTATTATCTAAAATGGATTCATTTAATTGATGGTGTCAATTTGATTTAACAAAATAAGAATCAAAAGACAGTGTTAATGTTCTTTGTCTTGCTTGATTTTTATTTGATCAATCCCACAATCTTCAATTATAATAAAATAAAACAAAAAAAAGGAAACGAAATAAAAACAAAGTTAAATTTTGAAAATAAATTGTTAAATTCAAAAATTTTGCGCCATTCTTGGATTATTACACACACTATTATTATTTGTCAGTTCTCTGTAAATTTACCTGGTTGTTTGTAGCATTGGTGAACAAGCATTTCCATAATTGTTCTTGTAAGTCTTCTTTTGTAATTTATTACAACTATTAAATATAGAACATACATCAATTGTCTATTTTTCAAAAATTCTTATTACATCCAGGTATAAAATTTGCTTCCATCCAGAAATAAAGTTATAAAACGTTTTCAAAAAAAATTTTCTTCTGATAAATAAATAGTCCAAACACCAAATTAACACTTCACTTTACCTTTTTATTTAAGTCACTTTAATTGTTCAATGTTATTTTCATAATTAAACACTTAAAAAAACTAATTCAATTTGTATGACATTTGTCATAACCTCACTTTTTTGACATCTCATTGACGTAAAATCTGTCACACATAACCTCAAAATTTTTAACAATCCAACATGGCTTCTGCTTTATATGAAAATCAAATAAGTAACCAGATTTTCGATCTGCTTTTATGTTTTCTTGTGAAACAAATGACGATCGTCATTTCTACACCAACAAAAATTTGGTAAGTAACTAGAAATAATTGAACATCTAACCTAATAAGAACTACATAACCAAAATGTTGTTAAAAAATTAAATTAAATGTTTAAACAAATTACATAATCGGAAAGAGGATAATTTTCCCTACATTTTGGTATATTGCATGTCTAACAAAAAACAAATTTTACTCCAGGATTCAATGACAACCATCTTGAATTTCCTGACAATACATGGTTTTATAAAATTATAGATAATTACATTTTCACACCTTATTCCCTCCTTTTTTAATAATTAACTGAATCCACATATTCCATCACACAATATTTACAACAATTTTGACACCAACAATTTAAATATTAACAATTTTATCATATTACCAGGTAAGGTTGAAACGATACAAATTATAAACTTCAACAGGCTAAACCTTCTCTATATGCTGCCCACTTGAAACTTCTATAGCTAAAGGTGCTTTAGAATCTAATTAAGAAAATTGCAGCAAAACATTTTGGCTGCAAGTTCAAAGATTAATGAAAATTATGCAATTATGCTGAAATTTGTTGCATCGTTAAACCAACATGGGCTTTACTTGAAATTTAAGAATAAAAACTGTAAGTATTGTGGTGATTACTTGCATGCACTTTTCCAATTATGCCTTTTATAATTTCCAGGTGAAAATACACCTTACGATGGCTTCAAATATGAAAAACCAAGTCAACCGATCTAACGATATGCAAATCGTAACTTGTCAAAATAATTTTTTAATTTGAAATGAAAAATCCTTTTAAGATCTACTTCTTATTATTATCAAGTGATGTAAAGTGTATCCTTTACCTATTAAATAACAAAATTACTCAATTTTCTCAAATTTAAAAAAGTTTTTATGAACGCCTGAAAGATAGGCAACCCAAATGACACACCCAATTACCAGTGTTGAAAATCACAGCAATATGTAGTTACTTAATGTACGCCATATGTCTGCAAATACAGAATTAAAAAAGGAGAGTACTTATACAGTGCAAATTAACATGAAAATTTCTTGCGTATATACGTTCTATTATTAAAGTAACACGTCAAACGCATTGACACCCCTGACAATTTGCTCATTTGCTGTTAATTGTTGAATACACACGCAAGTGACTACTGTGTGTTACTACACGACGATAACAATTAAGTATTTTATTAATAAAAAATATTTTATTTCATACCCGTTCATAATTTGACGTTTTTCGGATCATTTATAGTACGAAAAATGCATCTTTAAAGTACTAGGACTTTAAAGTAAAATATTAAAGTCCTAGTACTTTAAAGTAAAATATTAAAGTCCTATTTTACTTTAAAGTACTAGTACTTTAAAGTAAAATATTAAAGTCCTAGTACGTTAAAATTTTACGTCAATTGTTTCTATGCTAACGAATTTAATTTATTATATAGAAATTACTCAACGCGCACTTTAATTATTACAGATTACTTAGAAATCTCAAATTTTTGATTCGTACTAATTCAATACGGTAACAGTCCAGTATGAAATAAAGTTTTGTATTTACTTCGAACGAAAGGTGTCTTTAAAGTATTCACAAGTAATTTCAGCCTCGGCTAAACGCCTCGGCCGAAAACAACTTATTCATACTTTAAAGATTCACTTTTCGCTCTTGTTAAATAAATAACTATTAACAATAACAATTATTATTATTTCCTACACTCGAATAGATAAAATAGCATACTATTCATACGGTTTTATAAGAAGATCTATTGTACACGAATTATTTGAAAAGAAACGAGTGCTACAATACATTTTATAAAACAAGTATAATATATACTTGGCATTTTTTCTACTTTACGTTATTAATTTTATAGAAATTTGTAAATTTAGGTTATTAAAAATGTCACATTTTAATCTGGTTATGTTGTCAATTTTGTAAAAACCAAATAATTATCTGCAGAGTAGAAAACAAATGTTACCAATCTCAAATGTTACCAACCTCTCAAAGCAAAAGAAGAAAGCAAAAGCAATGGAACTGTTTTTTATTATGCAAAGACTTTGATTCGGATTTTTTGATATGAATCTTATCACCATCACCTGATTACCTTCCTTTTCCGCTCATATCCGAAGTAACGAGATCGGCTCAAAAATAACAAATACACAAGGGAAAAGTTGCTACAAGCTAATCAAATAAATATTTTTAAATTGTTGCAAGCGAAAGCGCACTTAGCTTTGATAAGCTGCCAAGAATTTACTTCTACATGTGCTCTGAGTTTTCCCTTTTGGTATGAAAAAATTTTCTTTGTAAGTTACTGTAAGCAGATTTATGTGATTAATAGGTACTCAATTTTAACTTATTTGAGTTATACAAAATTCAACAAAATTGACAACGATATTCTCTTAAGGCGTCTTTCATCTCAGGTGAGATCCTTTTGCGAATAAATGTTTCGATATTTGGGGTATAGTAAGCGTCTCTTTACTTGTATTCAAGCCTTTCTTTATACATGCATACATAGTTTTCCTGATCTTTCTAATAATCCTCATCTTTAAATAATAAATCCACCGTCGATGGTTTCCTCCGTTCCGGGTTAGAGATCTTTCAAATGTTTTTAACAGGAACATTAATTACTTAACAAATAAATTGGCTGATCATTTAGAGATTGTTTAATTTTATTATATGATTATAAATTCCTTTCGATTAGAATTTATTCCATTGTTAACATTTCAAGTTTTGTTTCTTAACTAATTTGAATTATTGGGTTTAAGATATAATAATTAGGGTTAAAGAACCTCTTATGGATTTTGCCCTTCGGTCAAATTGGCTAAAAATTGAAAAAATTTAAAATTGATACTGGAACCCTTGTTGGAAGAATGACTGTCGGTGCTGCTGTTGTTGCGAACTAAATTTTCCAAAGCACAACAAATTTCAAAATTGGACATGTCATTCTCTAGGTTGCTTACTACATCCTCTAATAAATTACCACTTGTCTCTATTTTTACACTGAAACAAAAAGGAAAAGTAACCCTAAACAGCAATTGAAGTGAGAGGAATACAAAAAAATACTTACGTATTTAAATCCTTTGGCAATGATAAAAAAGTGTATGATGGATTATCTCTTTTATTGTTATTGCAACTTTTTACTGTGCAGTACGAGATCATTTTTCTTTTAACGTGGACTAGCAACAAAAATACTCAAAACCGTGATTTACATGAATGTTTTACGTGAGGTTCCCGTGCTAACATACCCCCATGTTCTTTCCCTAAGAAGGAAGTAATTGAGATACGCCCAATCAGCTCCCATCATCAGCTTCCAGGTCTGTACTTCCACCCTCTACTAGCTAACCAGGTTAGTACTGGAGCGATTAACTTACGTGCTTACCCGCCGGCACCCTCCCGTCCTCTTTCGTACGGGGCTAAGTGCCTCGTCCAGCATTAGGACTATTCCTCCAACCTAGGTCAGTACTCAGTTCCTCAACCAGGGTTGGAGCCACTGCCCGATCGAATCCAACCTCAAGTGTGGCAGGACTTCGCTTTTAAACGGGTTTGCCACACCGATCTCTTAGTTATAGGCCTGGTTGTCCCTGACATAGCTTCCTTTCGAGGCTACTTTATAGGACCCATCAAAGTAACGTTCCGGTGTGTATCCGTTAAGGTGAAGTTGTCTTGAACGTGAGAGGCTATGTATCTTCGCATCAACGTCCCTTAAGTGTAGGTTTCTAGACTATTTCTAAGAATCCGATGGCAGGAACTGAAAGCCATTGCGGGACTCCATACTGGCACCACCGAAACGCTACCTAGTGGCTTGCAGTTTCTCATAGGTCAGCGAGCGCACTCCCTGACCGAGATAAACCTCACTTGAATCTCCTCCATTCGTCTAGATCAGACAGCGGGATACTTAGCTCCATAAAAGACCCTGACGTCAGGTGAGATTCAATCCACCCACACTGGACCCTCTTGTTAGCAGAGCTCCCTCCGCAACGTTTTAAAGTCATCGTCGAGAAACACTTCGGTGAAACACCTAGACGTAACTCTACCACACATTTCCTTCTGATCGCGTCATCCGTTACCCAGACAGGCCTAGGATTGGGTAGACAACGACCAGTTCTAAGGGTGAACGCCGTGTGGTGTGCCCACAAGCTAGTCTCGAATCCTAGTGCTTCCCGACACCTCTAACGACCGCCTTCCCTCCGTCTTCGGGCTAGTCTCGGATACTATGGAAGTCCGACATCTCCAGCGACTACTTGTCCGTTCACCCTGTATTTTGAAGGTACAGTTAGTAAACAGGTTTATTTAGGTTCTGTTGCCAATGGGTAACAAAAAGATGACAAACAAATACACCAATATTCTGAATCATGATCATCAACTACTTTTTTACCGATCAACTTCCAACATCCCCGAAGACTAGATAGATGGCAATACCTACAACATCGTCGCTTAGCTTCCAATCTTAACTCTCTCTAACCTTTGTGTGTTGGTTTAATATACCTTATTCGTTGCGTCAGTTATTTTTATTTTTGTGTTTGTAATATATGATTTAAACATTTCCAGGAGCACACATGTTGCATTGCACGACAATGTGGACGCTGCATTGCATACAACGCACGATAGGCACGATTTCTTCATTGCTTCTAGACATTTTACCTCAAACTTGATGGATCTACGTGAATGTTTGCTATTACTTTTATAATGGACTGATTGCAGTTGAAACAATCGTCGTGTCATTGTCGATATTTATATATTAATATCGATATTAATATATGAAGTTATTAATTAATACTACATCTGCATAATGCTATTGTCGACGTCGGCACCAATCCGAGGCAGGTTCCGTGGATTATTTTGTAAATTACAAATAAAAAATTAAATTTTAAATATTCTCCTTAAATTTGTTAAGGAATACCGCAAAGAGACTAAATTAATTAATTATTTATATCTAGTAATAAAAAGAACCAGTCATTAGATTTACAACTATTATTAAGCGTTGACCAAATCTATGATTTTTTTACAATCTACTTGCATGACTTCATGTATTGCATTATTTGTTTTCTGCTAAGAAGATTCCCACTCGGGATATTAAATTTTTAAGTTTAACACTTGCTTAAAATTAAATTAAACATGTTTAATTAACCTGTTGTTATATTCTTGTACTGTACTTACTGTACTTGTGTAATATACAAAATCGTATTTTTTTCTAAATAGAGAAACAGTGTGAAGCTTAAATTATGTTTTTCATCCACACCCTGGATCTTTGTTATTTTGATTTTTGCTGCTGAGCTAAGTAATTTGTAGATAAAAATTTATTGTATAGTACGTAGGGTAATCTGAAGATTTCCAGTTTACAAAATTTGTATCCCAAATTGTAAAACAGAAAATAATATAAGGTAATTTATTTACTATTAATGCATAGAATACTAAGATCTAAAAATATCTTCATAACCGGTATTTCATGCTAAATCATAACACAAAATGAACTTTTCAATCTGACCGATTTTCATGAAATTTGGTAGAATGGCAGAGAACATAAAGTAACTTACGTATGTAAAGTTATAGCCCTCTGTAATACAATGTATTCATACAGCAGGTTTGCAAACTATAAAAATGTAAAATTTATGCTTAAAACGTGATCAAAAATAATAATAACTTTGCTGCTAATCATAGGTAGTAGAAGTTCAATGTTTTATAATAAAACATTGAGTTTTTCATTTCATCACATGATGAGACCTTTGACCTTGAATATCTAAAGAAATGTACCTTCAATCTATTTAGGAATAAAATATGTTATACCGTTAGATGCAGTATCTCTTTAGTGTAAGTGTCATCTTGGGAAGCCTTTGGGGACAGGAGTAAAATAATTGTTAAATATGGTAGTCGCACACTTCTTACACAAAACATGCATCTGGCAGTTCAGGACAGGTATTCTAGATGTATGAGTCATCAACTGTATGACTCATCAATAACACCTGCGAGTATGACTCATCGACACGCCTCATCGACGTGACTTAACAACAGCTGCAAGTATGACTCATCAACACGTCATCGAACATTCTGGATGTATGAGTCATCGTATGAAAGATATAAATTGAGATCGCGAGTAGAAGGAGTTAGTTAATGTTTAACCGGCGTCGTGTTGAAATGTACTCTGAATAATTAGTTAATACATAAATAGTTTTTATATAAATAGTCCTCAAATAAATTTGTAAATACCTAGCATTTTTAATAGTTTGTTAAATAGTTTATAGTTATAGTGTTTTTAATTAAGTGCATTGTAAATAAGCTTTTCTTTATTAATAGACGATTTTAAACAGCATCTTTGATTCTTATTTTAAAAAAGAACGTTACAATGGTGTCAGGTGTGGGGCTAAATAAATAAAATCGTGCAATAAATAAAGTGCTGTGAGAACAATCTTTTGGTGTTAAAAAACAATTACAACTAATAATTAAAATGGCGATGAAATTGTTAAAAGATCTGAAGGTAGTAGATTTAAAATGCGAGCTGGAAGAACGGGACTTGGAAACAACGGGCCTTAAGAGCGTGTTAATAAATCGGCTAAGAGAAAGGCTTTTGGAACAGAAGGAAGACCCCGAAAATTACCTCTTTGAAATACCTGGACCCGCAATTGATACTAACGTGTTAAGTAAAATGGAAGAAAATTCTAGAATGCTAAAAGAAGAACTACTGGAAAAGGCCGAAGAGAATGCTAGAAAGCTAATGGAAAACACTAAAGCACAGGAAGAAAAAGTTTTTGAAAATACTAGAATGCTTAAAGAAGAATTACTGGAAAAACACGAAGAGAATTCTAGAAGGTTTGCAGAATTATTAGAAAAGTTTAAAGAAAGTTCTAGAAGGCTTAAAGGAGAATTGCTGGAAAATGTCAAAGCGTTGGAAGATAAAGTTTTCGAAGAATTTTTTGAGAATGCCAGC
Source organism: Agrypnus murinus (assembly GCA_929113105.1). Classification (NCBI taxonomy): domain Eukaryota; kingdom Metazoa; phylum Arthropoda; class Insecta; order Coleoptera; family Elateridae; genus Agrypnus; species Agrypnus murinus. Next base: position 61,145,382 of record OV816031.1, on the reverse strand, counting down.
GCGTTAGGACTGTTGGAAGGTAGATTGGCGGAACAAGATAGGTTAATAAAGATGGTAGAAGAGAAAATAGCCCAAATGCAATTACCACCAAGAACTAAGAAAGACGACATAACCGAAATGCTGGAAGATAGAATGAGTCAACTACGACTTCCTTCAACATCTGAGTGACCGTTTAATGAAGTAAAAAAGCAATTTAAAGAAGAAAAGGGTCCTCCCGTAGGGATAAAAGTAAAACTGCCCATGTTCGATGGAAAGATACCTTGGTCCACCTACTACAAACAATTTGAGGCGGGCGTTGGGGCCAACGGATGGACAGGCAAGGAAAAGGCCATTTCTTTAACTGTGGCTTTGCGTGGAGACGCGTTGAACGTCCTGCAAACAATCCCAGCAGGACAGGAAAATAATTATCAGTTGTTAGTGTCTAGATTGGAGATGAGATATGGAGACGCGCATCTTCAACAAGTGTATCACGCGCAAGTGAAGAATCGTGTCCAGAAGAATGCAGAAAGCCTTCAGGAGTTTGAAGCCGATGTTGCGCGGCTTGTCCGATTGGCGTACCCTACGGCACCCGATTAATTTCTGGGACAACTCGCTGTGCAGACCTTCATTGATGGGTTAAGAGACAGAGAAACGCAGCAGTCATTAAGGCTGGCACGACCAAGAACGACTGATGATGCCCTTGCCCATGCTCTAGAATTTGAAGCCGCAAATTGAACCGCAAGAAGGTTCGAAAGATCGCCTAGAGGAGTTACTAATGAGAGTTTTTCAGAAGGAAGACAATCGTACGAGGAATCCTCAAGAAGTTCGAGGACCCCGTTGCTGGAACTGCGGCCAACAAGGGCACATACGACGCCGTTGCCCTAAATAAAAACCAGTTCAGCCGTCGGAAAACTAAAGGGGGTCGACGAGAGGGGGCGAACGTTGACCTTGAGTAGAGATGACCCGGAGTTCACCATCCATGCCGTAACATCAAAAAATAGTACCGGCAGTTTGTTCGTAGATGGGGAGATTGCTAGCAGAATTGTTCCACTACTTATTGATACAGGGACGACAAAATCAATTATACGCCCTGACGTTCTACGAACAAGTATGAAGCTGTTACAGACAACTACTCAACTCCGTACGATGGACGGCCGGGTGAAGTAATACCAACACGCGGAGTGGTGAAGATGAAGATTGGCATTGGAAGTGAAGAACGTGATCATGAGGTGCTGGTAGCCGACATCACTGACGACTTCATCTAGGGAATGGACCTCCTGAGAAAATTTGGTTTTACGTTGGATTTGAAAGAGGGTGTTTTGAAGGTCGGTAACGAAGAACTTCCGTTGCACCTACGAGAAGACCCTGTCGTAAGGGTGTTGCTGACAGAAGACGTGATATTACCAGGTCGGAGCGAGATAATTGTCGATGTAGGTTTGGATGGAGATCTTCGGGTAGGATGTGTGCGAATGATGGAGCCTGTCTGTGATAAGAAGATCTATAGTGGCATACTGGTGGGAAAAGCGCTGATCAAGGTTGGAAAGACAGTACCGGTGAGGCTTATGAACGTTAACGGGGAATCGGTGACATTAAAGAAGAGCACAGTGGGACAGTGTGTGCCAGTATTCCGAGTAGCCAGGTGTATGGCTGATGTTCCAAAATCAGTGTCCAAAGACCATGGTGGAAAACTAGTGGGTATGATTACTAGTTCATGCGCAGGCCTTAACAAAACGGAAGTGACAGAGGTTCAGAGTTTGGTTCACCGATCCCAAGATATCTTCGCTCTTGACGATACCCAGAAGGGACGAACCAATTTTGTGCGACATAAAATCAACACAGGGAACTCTAGGCCAGTCCGACAGCAACCGAGACGTCTACCTCTAGCAAGGCGAGCAGAAACCGAGAAAATTATTATCGATATGGAAGAACAAGAGGTCATCGAGCCATCCAGCAGTTCGTGGGCATCACCGGTGGTCCTGGTCAGTAAGAAGGACGGGTCAACGAGATTTTGTGTGGACTATCGGCAGCTCAATAACGTGACCAAAAAAGACAGCTATCCCTTACCACGCATCGACGACACGTTAGATACCCTGTCTGGTTCACGGTGGTTTTCGACTTTGGATTTAAAGAGTGGTTATTGGCAAGTTGAAATGGAACCTGAAGACCGCGTTCACTATTGGTTCCGGACTATGGCAGTTTACGGTTATGCCTTTCGGTCTATGTAACGCTCCGGCCACCTTTGAGCGTCTAATGGAGACCATCCTGAGGGGGCTGTCGTGGAAGACTTGCCTGGTATACCTAGATGATGTGATTGTAGTCGGAAAATCATTCAACGAACATTTGAAAAATTTAGAGGAAGTGTTCCGAAGACTGCGTGCAGCCAACCTGAAATTGAGTCCGAAAAAGTGCCACATATTCCGAAGGGAGGTGAAATATCTCGGGCATGTCGTATCACAAAATGGAGTGGCAGCCGACCCCGATAAAATCCGTGTGGTTCAAGAGTGGCCAACACTGAAAGATAAACACCAAGTTCGTAGTTTTCTTGGGTTATGTACCTACTACAGGCGTTTCGTTCCTGGGTTTGCCAATATAGCGAAGCCCCTGACAAGGTTAACTGAAGATGGGCGCGAGTATATTTGGAGCGGAGAGTGCGAAACAGCTTTCCAACAGTTGAAGCGTGCCTTAACAACAGCGCCAATATTGAGCTACCCACGGACAGAAGGGAAATTCATACTTGACACAGATGCAAGTAACCTGGCCATTGGGGGTGTACTTTTTCAGATACAGGATGGACAAGAAAAGGTCATCGGTTATTTTAGTAAGGTTTTGTCGAAAGTCGAAAGGAATTATTGTGTGACCAGAAAAGAATTGTTGGCTGTCGTGAAGTCCGTTGAGCACTTCTACAAATACTTGTACGGACGGAAGTTTTTATTGAGGACGGATCATGCTGCGTTGAAATGACTCCTACAATTCCATAATCCGGCCAGGTCACAAGGTGGATCGAACGATTACAAGGATACGATTTTGACACGGAACATCGAGCGGGCACTAGTCATCGAAATGCCGATGCTCTTTCAAGAAGACCCTGTCCAACGGATTGCCGTCATTGTTCTCATTTGGAAGAGAAGGTTTGCCAAGTATTAAGATTACCATAGTCAACGACAATTGGTTGCTGGAAGAATTGCAACGACAGCAGGAGGCTGATCCCGAATTAAAAATGGTACTGGAATGGAAACGTGCGGAAGAAAGGCCTGCCTGGGAGGCTGTCAGCCCTATCAACAGAACCCTAAAAGCATATTGGGCCCAATGGGAGTCCTTGAAGGTGGAAAACGATCTCCTGAAGCGAGTGTTAGAGAGTGAAGTTGGCACCACCATGAGGTCTCAGTTCGTTGTTCCAAGGAGCCGAGTGGCTACAGTATTGCGACATCTCCATGACGGTGCTTCAGGAGGACACTTCGGTGTGAAGAAGACTCTGGAGAAAGTTAGGGAGCGTTTTTATTGGGTCAACTGTAAAGAAGACGTGAAGGAGTGGTGCCGGAAATGCGAACTATGTGCCACTGGTAACGGACCCTTGGGGAAACGAAGAGCACCTATGAGGCAGTAGAATGTGGGTAGCCCTCTGGAAAGAATAGCTATAGACATTGCCGGACCATTTCCCGAGACCGACGATTGTAACGGGTACATTTTCCACCGGCATTTAGTAGGCAGAATTTTGTAATAAATTTTATTAAAAATCTTAAGTTCGGTCCTGTGGATTTCGCTTTATTTAAACAAGCATTTCATCAAGTAAATATTTCCTACGAAAGCACTTTTAAGAAAGGATTGTGTCATATTTGATGTAATTAAAGAAGTAACGTCATAAAGATATTGTCGTTTTCGTATCGTGCTAAATTGCTTTTAGGTATAATATCAATTACTTTGAGAGGCCTTGATAAAAAAAACTGTGAGAAGTACTTGATCATCAATTTTATAGAAATATTTTGTTAACATTCTGAGTATACAGGATTCGAAAATGAAGTTTCCTTCCTGTTCGTAAATTGCGTTTTAAATTTTAAGTCTGTTTATAGCGTAGGAATATTGTCTACAAGGCAGATGCTGTAGCATTCCACACTAGTTTGGCGCGCAATTTTAAGTGCTACTTTTTACACTTAGAGTCGAGAATCCTATAGAAGGCCAAATAAAAGCTCCCTTGCCGCATAAAAAACAGATGTATCCACGTGTAACTACGGGATCCGAGTTCATAAAAAGCCTTCGCTGGTTTTGACGCGGCAGACTTCTGTTCAAGCCCTTGCGGCATGCGGTCGATATTGTGTTAAAAATGCCGTTTTGTTTTAGTAAAATGGAATTTGAAAGAAAATTCTAAGTACGGTTCTTCGTATAGTTTGATTAACTGCCGACTTTCGGATAGTCGGTACACTTAAAAAAAATCTACATTTAATAATTTCGTTTAAATAAGTGTCCGGAAATTAACCAATAATTCGTGGTTAACAAAACTTACAGTTATTCCTCTAAACATTTTCTCGGACGTTTGTGCTTAGGAAAAATGGGAAATTCAACTTTCCTTATTGCAGTGTAACAATGTTACGACAACCTATGTACCGTATTCTCGTCTAAATAATTATAGAACCGAAATAATTTAAAATTTACAGACGCTTTCTCTGTAATCGAAATTTCGACTAATAAATAATTCGTGCTGTGTGCCTTCTAAATTAAGTTCAGAATCAATGATTATGTGTGTTTTTTTATTGAAAACAATGAACTTTGAAATGGTTATCAAAACTAATAGCCAAATTTTTAATGGAACTTTTATGGTTGCATTTAGTTATTGCCGTTTGGGGTGAATTTGCAAATTATGATTCACCATATCCAGATTCTACGAGGGTTATTCCATTACATCTTTAATGTATGAAAGAAAAATCCAAATTTCCCAGTTTCCATTTGCAGTGACGCTGTCGTCAAATTTCTTTGTGCAGTTTATCGTTGATTTTGGTTTGTGATTTACCGAAAATAAAAGGTATTGTGACTATTGTTTTTTAGTGTTAATCATTTATGTAAATTCTTGTTTGAACTTGTAGTAATTTTTTTATTGTTTCTCAATTAATAGAAATTCATTACAAACTTTTTTTACTCATTAAATTCTATTATCAACAAAGCTCTTAGGCAGGGACTTTTCGTTAAATTACTGTATGTAAAACTTGTAATCCTTTTTATATTTTATTTTGTTGGTGTTTTTTCTAAATAAATATAATTTTAAAGTTAATAATAATTGGTAATACGGAACCATATAGTTATGAACATTTTATTTCATTTTACTGCAAAATTTTCAAATAAACAAAAATCTTTCTTGTTTTAATTTAATATTCTATTCATTTTCTGGTTAATGTATTCAATACTTTTTAATGCTTATTCAATTAACATCTTTGATTGGTTAATTTATAATTACCTAAGCTCATAACCAGATGGCGCCCTTCCTGTGTATGTTTTTGTGTTTTATGAAACCTTTATCCATTACTTTATAAATTAGACAACTGCAGAACCAATACCTATGACCTGAACTTTATGAATTTGTAAGATAGAGCTAAATCTCAAGCTGTGGCAAATATTTTTGAGTTTCTTTGATACAGTAAGTATGAATTATTTTATATAATTTTATATTTTTTATAGTTAGTTTATTGTCATTTAGTCTGACAGAAAAGCGAGCGTTTCATTGTCGCCCAATCGTGGGGCTTAGTTTTGTTTGTGAGTATTTTAGGACGTTTCACGATGGGAATAGATACATCTTAGTGGCAATGGACTATTTTACCAAATGGCCGGAAGCATATGCCCTACCAAACCAGGAAGCTGCGACTGTTGCTGACGTACTAGTCAAAGAGTTTTTCAGTCGCTTCGGAGTGCCAATGGAGCTGCATTCGGACCAAGGCCGCAATTTTGAGTCTGTACTCTTTGGAGAAGTCTGTCGATTGTTGGGCATTCGCAAAACTCGGACCACACTGTTACATCCGCAGTCCGATGGATTGGTAGAACGCATGAATCGAACAATGGGCAAATATTTGGCCAAGGTCGTCTCCGATTATTAACGAGACTGGGACCAATACCTGCATCTGTTCCTGATGGCTTATCGTGCATCGGTCCACGAAACAACCGGTCAGTCACCAGCGTCTGCGATGTTTGGACGCGAGTTACGGTTACCGTGTGATCTGGAATTTGGATCCCCACCTATAGAGCAGGAGGTAGTCGGGAATGATTATGTCATCAACTTAAAGAAGTAGTTGGAGGATATTTGTATATACAAAGACGTCGTGGCTATTCTCCAAAGTTACAGCGAAATTGGGAGTTCCCATACCAGGTGAAGAAACGATTTATCGCATCCAGAAATTGCCAAGAGAGAAACCAAAGGTGGTACACTCCAATCGTCTGGCGCACTATGAGGGAAACAATAACGTAGTCCCGGGTCGAGAAGATGATGCTGAGGTGGCTGTCAATACCGTAAGGCCTGAAGATGATCAGCCAACCTTTAGAGAATTTATGGCTGCGTTTTCCGGAACTAGAAAAGCCCGATTTGGAGTCACGACCGAGATGCAACAAGACCTCTTCCAGGTCCCTGGTGATTATTCCATTGCCCACTGTGTCTCCGAGGATATCCGCATGTCCAGGGGGATCGCAGTAGTGTTTAGAAATAAATTTGGACGGCTGGATGAACTTCGAGATCAGAATCACTCTGTTGGCAAAGCCTTACACTTGCCTGATCATGACCGCTCTATTTACTACTTGGTTAGCAAGCAGTTTTACTACCAGAAACCGAGTTACGCCGACTTGTGGAGGGCATTATGGGATTTGAGGACCTAGTTGCTTGCCAGGGGTATTA